>CAJQUW010000195.1:0-262679 GCA_907163375.1 Prostheceraeus crozeri | reverse complement strand
CCTCCTTACACTGAAATGCATTTTATTCATAAATGCGAGAAGCAGATGTTCTCTACAATTGAATGACAATTGTAAAAGTACCTAAACTTATTGTTAAGAATATGTCAATTACTTCAAATATTTTTAGTCACATGATATATTTTAAAAACCTGAAAATGGATAAAATTCATGAATTTAAAATTCTCAACTTTTCTGATTTTTTCGGTGTCCTGGACCGGTCATGATTTTAAGGGTGAAAATTGTAATTCTCAAATTTTGAGATTTTGAAAAATTTGAAAAATTGGGTATTTTTAAAAACGCTTAAATTTTCGGCCTTCGGCCACGTGAAATTTGAAGTCTACCTAAATTTTTGAAATTTTTGAAATTTTGATTTTTTGAAAAAACCCGCAAAAGTGTGACATCCGGCGCAAGCGAAGCGAAGCGTCGCGCCGGATGTCACACTATATACTACTAGCGATCAGCAAGTTTAATGCTGTTGCATAGTTTTCTTCATCAAACGAATTTACTTGAGAAGTCATTTAGCAAGACAATTCAAGAATCGCACGATTGATCGAGTGGAATCGATTAACTGCGCCTTCCACTGATCTCAGATTATATGGATTTTTACTTCTCTACCCTGGAGTGGGACCTCTATGTATTTATTAAATTACTGTATGGAGGAGGATGCGATAGAGGACCACAGATACCAACTGTTCTGTTTGAAGAGTGACAGTGAAGTTATTTGGCGCAATGACGCTGTAGTGAGGTGTTACAACGTCCTGTTAGAGCCACGTCTCTTCAATGTGTGGGCAGTGCATCAAACTTGTCAGGAAATCTTTGTTGAGCATCACTCACTTCAGACGAACTGGTTTGTTCGACACGGTTGAGTCTTGGAGTTGCTGGTAGCGGTCGTGGAGTCAGTTACAAACACGCGTTGCTCTATGCTGATGACCTAATGTTAATAGATGCCTCAGTTGAAGGTCTGAAGTTGACGTTGTCCTCTTTGGAAAGAAGTTTGGCATCAAAAGGAATGAGAGTAAACGTTGACAAGACGAAGATCCTGACGGCGTGCAAACTGCCTCTAGCAGAGTGTAGAGATGACCCATGCGGAGGTTATAGACAAAGGGTGGACGCGAACTCCATCAAGTGCGGCGTCAGCGACCACTGCTGTGTCTACAAACGATGTAGTGGTGTGAAGGGAACTTTAAAAGCTCCTGCGTCTCATTTTGTGTGTCCAAGGTGTTCAGGACGTCCTGAGGTAGAGATTCCCAAGTGAGTTTAATGAGTTTAGTGTGGTGACCGCTTCAGCTCAATTAAGTCCCTCTATTGTCTCAGTGATATGTTGAGTGCCGCAGGTGTATCCGAGCTTGCAGTGACTTCGAGTATGAAGTGTGGATGGAAGAAGTTCCATGAACTTGCACCTTTCCTGACATCCAAAGCTCCGACCTTGAAAATGAAAGTCCAGATGTATTCTTCTTGTGTCCGTGGCGCGATGATACAAGGGAGTGAGACGTGGGCTGTGAAAAGTGATCAGATCATGAAGATTAAAAGCTCTGAAAAGGCAATGGTAAGAAGAAAAGGTGGTTATGAAGCAGACCGATGGACACAGGAGTGAGGATGTTCCGATGTTGTGCGAAGAAGGATGTTGTGGAAGAACCTCGCGTTGTGGATCTGAATCCATCTATGGTCTACGATCGACTGTAGTGGAGGTGCACCATCAGGAAGCAACAACCGTCTGACCCCGATCAACGTGGAGAAGGACGAAAAACGGAGGAGAAAGTAAGTAAGGAGTAAGTGTTTTGCATCGTAATCAGCTGCATGTGAGAGCAGCTATGTGAGACATTTTGCTATCTTTCGATATATCTCATTCAAGAATAAAGAAGCAACCTTCTTTGCTTGCATACGAGTACTCCAGGTTTCCTCTATCAGCCGACCACAGCGAACCTCCTGTATTCTTGTATAGGATGTACGGCGAACTTCGTGTCTAGTGCACGGCGCTCAGCTTCTCAGTAAGCCTGAATTGGAATCTGTGACGTTATCATGAATCTTTGACATGAATTTGCAGACAAACTAACGAACATATGAGTAGGAAAATGA
Source organism: Prostheceraeus crozeri (assembly GCA_907163375.1). Lineage (NCBI taxonomy): Eukaryota > Metazoa > Platyhelminthes > Polycladida > Euryleptidae > Prostheceraeus > Prostheceraeus crozeri. Next base: position 260,603 of record CAJQUW010000195.1, on the reverse strand, counting down.
CAGGAAATCGTCGTAGTGATTCAATGCTATAATATTCAGAGATAAATTCGTTTCTGAAATTGACCGAACTACACCTTTAATATAGACCTACTGAAAAATCCAATTTTATATTTTTTAATAAACAGACATGTGTTTTTTGAATGAACAATGAAGGTCAATCGATATATGTTTTGAATTCCATATTTCTCTGAAGCTATCGTGCTGAAATGATTATATTTTCACGAACACTTAGATGTCCGATAAATTCCGAAATCAGTGTGTGGCATTCCGGTATTACTTGTTTGTATTCATATTTGCAGATGCAGAAAAACTGAAACAGCTGAGAGATGCGAGCGGTGGAATCAAAAGTGGAGACAATATTTCTACTGAAAATTCTGAGAAACGGAATTTCCATTGCGAAGCTTGCGGGAAGTCGTTCACTCGGAGCGGAAGTTTGACAGATCATCAACGACTACACAGCGGGGAGACACCGTTCATGTGTGAGACGTGCGGGAAGTCGTTCACTCAGAGCGGAAATTTGACGAGACATCAACGAATACACAGCGGGGAGACACCGTTCATGTGTGAGACGTGCGGGAAGTCGTTCACTCAGAGCGGAAATTTGACAGTTCATCAACGAATACACAGCGGGGAGATGCCGTTCATGTGTGAGACGTGCGGGAAGTCGTTCAAAATGAGCGGAACTTTGACGAGACATCAACGAATACACAGCGGGGAGACACCGTTCATGTGTGAGACGTGCGGGAAGTCGTTCAAAACGAGCGGAAATTTGACAGTTCATCAACGAATACACAGCGGGGAGACACCGTTCATGTGTGAGACGTGCGGGAAGTCGTTCACTCGGAACGGAAGTTTGACAGTTCATCAACGAATACACAGCGGGGAGACACCGTTCATGTGTGAGACGTGCGGGAAGTCGTTCAAAACGAGTGGAAGTTTGACAGTTCATCAACGAATACACAGCGGGGAGAAGCCGTATTCCTGCAAAGGCTGTGGAGAGACATTTATTTCAAGTTCTAGTTTGGCCAATCATTTCCGAAGGAGACATAATTCCGATTAAAACTTTCATTAGAAATTGAATTACAAAACATGTTGAATATAATTGTTGAATCTGCTTCGTTGTTCAAATAAAATTGTTGTGGAAAGAAATCTTTTCACTTTCTAACCAAAATGTAAACTTCTCTTCATTTCAGGAAAATATTCTGCAATGTCGGATATCTGTGCCGTTCAGTTCGCGCAGGACTGCTTCATTGTGATTTTGAACTCCAATCAGATCTTCCTCATCCTTGTAGAGAAGGCAGCAAATTAGAATTATTGCTCGTAGTTTATATTGAAAATTTATTTTTAGGTATGGAATAGTTTGATGTTTGATTAGCTTTGACGCATTTTGCTCTCGATTAAAGGGTAGGGTCTGCAATAGGAATTATTGTTCTATTTTGAATAATGCGTCAGAAAATTGTTGTTTAATAATCGCTAATTTTGAGTCTGCAGGAATTTGAGAGTATACGGGTTTGGGTGTTCACAGTGGTAATGCACATGTCGAAGGATTGGGATTTGAAACGTTCACCTGGCATTTAGTACTTCTCTTGTTCTATCAGGCTCCTTTGAAATCATGTTTGTTCTATCATTTTCTTTGTCATGAAGAAGCAGCTCAGTAGCCTGCCATGAAACATTTAAATTTGAAGGCTATTGACATGTTTTCAAATTCACATTCACATGACTATGTTTTCAAATTTATCTGCTGTCGTTATCAACACATGGTGTGTATTACTGATGTCTATTCTACTTGAGATAGTACATGCGCAGAATTAGACAGGTCGTCTCTTCTTCTGTTTGACTAGAAGGGAAACATTGCAACATGTAACGTTAATGAAATGGCACAATCTGCTGACATAATACCATAGCAATCGAACAATGAGCAGCCAGTTCAACATTAAACACGCCAAATTCTCCGAAGTTTCAGTGACTGTTATCAAACGGATCACACAGTCGATGACAACTTCTGTAGAGAAGTTTGTGAACGTTTTTTCGTCCGCCTGCTAACTTTTTTTTAAAATGATCGGAGGGCCCAACATTATCGAGAAAACTTTTGCGCAATGATCTGATTTCTTCGAATTAATGACTTTTATATAATTATCTGTTACTTATTCTATTCATGTTTTATATGTCTATAACATAATTTAGGTATGTGATACATTAGGTGTACAATCAAAACCTACTTCTGAAGCATCAAGTTTTGCCCAAACAGATAATCTAATATTCTGAAATACACTTTGTTATTTACAGTCTTTGTGTAATGAATTCAGCTTCATAAGTTTGATGTGGGCAGTTCCATTCGCTACGAACGTATGATCAGATTTTTGACACTGATGAATCATAAATATGTTATCGACAATTATTTTCTCAGCTATTGTGCAGGTCATGAAAGTACTGAACTGTGTCAAATACTATGGGTTCAAAACTATGATATCGTTTTTTATTTCTTGTGTGGAGATCGATCTTCGTTCGTTACGCACGTACGCCATTTAGACAAAGAAAAAAATGACTTGGTTTTTGCATTTTCTATTGAACTAAAGGTCAGATTTCAAAAAGTCGTGATCCCTGAATAGTTGACACACAGTAGTTGCTCAAAACATCAAAATTGGTGATACTTGAGCAACCAATTTATTGTTATCGGCTTGAAGTCCCGTTACGCACGTACGAATTTGTCTTAATTGTTTTACTTAGCAATTAGTGACTAAATAACTAACCTAGACACTCCACATAAGTGTATTGAGCTTCCTATGACTTATTACACTAAATAGAAGTATTGCTTCACCTGACAGGATTTTATAAGTAGTGCGTAATTGATTAATGTAAGTAGTCTGTAAAGTAACATGTAATTTTTCTGATAATACTGTAAAATGAAAAATGTCAAATTTATCCAGGATAGGCAGGTATATTGAGTCAAAGCAATGGATTACAATCGAAAATGAACCGTCCACGATGGTCTAATGATGGCTGTTCATGACACATGCAGACGTCAGTGATTGTCTCGGTAGACATGTCCTCGATTTCAGGGAAGACGTATGCATTGCGGCCGATGCTTTTCAAATATTTCACCTGTACTTGGCCATTCTCTGGTGGGGAAAGGATCATAGCCAGGAATTGCCTTTGATGGCCGGTAGTGGTGGCCAACTTCACTTTAGCCAGCAAGCCAGGAGTGAGGTTTTCGATTGTGCAATCATTTGCAGACAAGGGATCTGCGATTCGGCTACGTTCAACTCCGTCATGCTCATCACCACACGCCCAGTGATGATCGGAGAAAATTCCTGAAAATCAAGGATCCCTATTAGAACACGCAGATTTTCTAGATTCAGGATATTATGAAACAAACTATTTGAAGATATTCTGATTATAAAGCGAATTCATAGTTATGCATATTCGAGTTAAGTCATATGATACTGAGAACATTTTATAGTGTAACGGTACTTGTAACCAAGGAAACTCGTTAGGAAACAAAGTGTGACATAGTAGATTATAGGGCTTTCTGAAGGTTAATAGACTACAAGAAATATAATAGAATAAATTTCATAATACGTCAGATTATTTTATTCGATAACGGAAAGAAATAATTGATTTGCTAGCAATATGAAAAATGTTTGCTTAATTGATGTTATCAGTTTCACGATCTTTGCAATTCCTACAAGTAAGCGATGTAAAAACATGAGAAATTAGGAACATAAACGAAAACAACAAGAACTATTGGAATTACTTTTTCAATCTTACCAGGCACGGCACGAGCGTTCGAAAACACTTGTGCAGCATTGACTTTCGATAGGGCCTGTGTCGTCAACGTCGCAGTATCCAGTATTGAGATTATGTCACAGTTCGACTCAGTCAAGCTGGTCGCGTCAAAAACGACATCGCTGCAGTGTTTCACTTTACGCCAAATCAACCTTTTCACTGTCGCGCCTATGCCATCTACAGCCCCTTGCCATGTGATGCCGCGGAAAATGACCATGACAATCTTTTCAGATCCAGATGTTTCATCAAATGCGGTAAGATGGCATGCACAAATCTGTTTTTAAATTGACAAGAGGGGCCGTCACTGAAAATGCGAAGTTCTACAGCATGTTGGTTGGACTGTAAAACAGTTTGCCTGAAGTAGGTAGGATATAGCGGAATTTGTATCATGTACCAGGTTGTCAGAGACATCAAGGTTAGTAAATTGCTTTTTTCCTGGAAGTCCCATTCATCAACAAGACCTCTACTCGTGAAAATTTAAACTTACAGTATTTTTCCGTTACGAACGTACTATTTTAGTAGGTAAAATCCAAATTCATATTTTGCGAGGAAATCAGGATAGAAACCCCAATTAAGCCATACAAACCTCTTAAATGGAATGTCTTCTCATATAATTTTTTTACCTGAGCACGTTTGACATGATTAAGATGCACGACAGTATAGCGACTCGCGCGCATTTACATGCCTGTGCGTGTTTTTACTAAATTTGGGCATGTGAGCGGGTTTTTTACGATTTGGACGTGTTTTCTCTTTATCTATCATCAATCAAATAAAATGCTTTATATAGGTCATTACGATTCAAAGTCGAAAAGCATGAGTTAATCTATGCCGTGCTCATTCATTTCAGAAGCGCTTTGATTAACTTTGATTCACAATCAGGGCTGCGGAAGCGGAAGCCATGGAAGCGAACGTTTTCACTGGAAGCGCAAGCGGAAGCGATTCCCAAACGATCGCTTCCGCTTCCGATTTCCGAAAGTGTAATGGAACTACAAATACTGATATTTTTCTGTTTTACAAAATTATATCAACAAATTTACAAATCAAGTTCTGTATAAATTCAACATATCGTCCCTGCACGGTGCATTCTAAAGAAAAAACGTAAAAGAAAAAAGAACCAAATACAAAGGCCGTCATCCCCAAAGAATGGTCATCCATGTTTCGCCCCGAGAATGCAATATCTGAGTTAATTGCATAGAATAGAAGGTTTCATATAATCGGAAGCGGAAGCGAATAAAAGTCGATCGCTTCCGCAGCCCTGTTCACAATAGAAGCCTATTAGAGACAACAATAGATATCATCAAAGACAGTGGAAGATGTAAAGACAGTAAACTTGTAGAAAATTTGGAAACGGTAGATATCTGTGATGAGTACAAAAATATCCATGGTAGCTATCTTCTAATGTATCAAAATCACCCGATATCTTCGTTGAGGACAAATAAGTTGTTTCCAAAAGTTTAACAAACAGAGATAGGAGAGTTTTCAGTCTTTGAATATTACATAGTCTTTGGATATCATAATATATACAATTCTCACCATATTCATATTTTTGCATTTTTATGGAGACGTGTGTACATACAGTGCAGTCTACGGATATACCAAAATTTGTTTCCTTCAATTTTTATAATATTTGCTTATCTACGGTTGCAGATCAAGATATCATAGAAGCTCATTCTGCAATCTTAACAGAGACATGTGCACGAGTTTGTTAGTTTCTTTTAGAGATGTATAGATACGGCAGAGTTTGTTTATTATCAAATCTTTCTATATAATCTCAAGCTTTCTGTATCAGACAATTTACCAATGACAAATTTTCTGATAAATAAATCATTTAACGAGGCGTAATTGACAGTAGGCTTAGGGAAACAAACTTATGAGCTAAAGTATCAGCTTTTTGAGTGCTTTTTGATGGATCGATGTAACAAAGTGAAGTTTTAAGGAGTTGCTATTTGCTATTCCATCAAAAGTGTAAGATCATGTGTTTAGAAGCTTAATTCAATTAAATGAGATGCATGTATACTACTGCAATACTAACTAGTACTTGTTAAATAATTGAAAATGAGCATGCAATTATAGCGATCACTCATTATGCTGTAGCATAAAATAGGTGTTCACAATTCATATTTCTTTCATCTTTCTGAAACAATGGACACACATGGATTCGATGGACACCCTGTTCCTTTACCTGATGCATTAGAGGAAGTGACTGCGCAAATCCATGCCTTGTTATTAATCCTCGTTGTCAGACTGAGCATCTGAACAGATCGTTCTTCCATAGAACACCAAGCTTGTATAAATGATGAGTTTCCTTTGGAGGTGCTTCCAGCTTCTGCTAGTGCTCAACCTTTTTAAGAGGGCCGTTGATTAGCTTCCACGAACCTCAATGGAGAATTGATGATTCGAAAGTGTTTTGTCTAACATATCTTTTATGTAATCTTGGTTTTTACTGTTATCATCTTTCTCGGATTTTCATTTTTTACCTTTGCGAGTTATGCAGTTATTAGTTATTTAGTTATACAATTTGTATCCCCATATCCATCTGTTCACTTTTCTACCACCTTACTTTCAGTGTTTCTTTCATTTGTCCGGTTAGTAATATACTCAAACAACAACATCACAACCTGAAAATGGAGAAAACTCCATTATTTTAGGATAGTGCGCCCTCAATTTACCGACTGAGTTACCTTTAGAATAGCGATCATGAACAACATGCTAATGTTTTTAATCTGAAATTGTGGAGTTTTATCAGTTATAAAAGTTGCGAACATGGTCGATAGAAAAATCTAATCTATATTTTTGAATGTCCTGCTTTACTTCTGCTTTTTGAAAAGTAACTTATATTCTGAATTTCTTCCAGGCACCTTCAAATCGGCTGGATTTCAAACCGGAAAACACAAAAACGTAAAAAGAATAAAATTGGCTTGGGCGACGCGCTCAGACGAATGCCTCAACGTATCGTGAGGGTTAACCGGAGGGCAGATCGACTTCTGCAAGGGAGGAGTACGACGCGGAGTGTTCAACGTTCCTGACATACTTCGACTAACAATAGCAACGATAGTGGCAGCAGCAGCAGTGATAGTAGTACTACAAGTAATTGATCATGCCGACGATGCATCCGACATTTGATTCCGGCTACCCCTGTGAGAAGCTGGTGGGTGACTACTGTTTCCCTGTATAAAGGACAGTACCTGGATAATGGGATGCGCAATATTACAGATCCAGTGACAGTGATCATCTTCAAAGTGTAATTTTTGAATGAAATAATCATCAGTGCCCCCTGCAAGTGCGCCTATTTGGCAATTTGTAGTCCTGGTTGAAAAGCTTTGGATATTTTGTATATTGCTTTCATTGAAACTGTCAGTTCCTCAGCATAGCAATGCTATTCTGAATCTTTCATTTCTATGAATTACCCGCAAAAACTTCACTTACTGGTGCTTGTATGGTGAAATTGTGATAGCAATTACGTTAAAACTTTTTTTCTTACGATATTATCCTGTAATTGTAAACGGGTGATTGACTCATTTTATAATGTAAAGCTATGAGTCGAACTTTCTAAATTTTTCACTAGCAGTCATTCCAGTATCAATTACTTTTGTTTTGGCTAATCGAAGATTCACTGTGACAACAACGGGTTTAAAACTCAATTTTTCCTCGATTTCCCTTCAAGTGCCTCATCTCTGTTGGCTTGCATAAAGGTTTCTGTAAAAGATGTTTACATAGTGAAATTAGTAGAGGGCAGTGTAATTTGATCATGGATCAATACGAATCATGCGATTTATAATTTTTGCAATCGTTCTAGAAGTTTTTGTATTTTTTTGACTGTGTTTGACAGTGGGTTGTCTCAACTTGCTTAAGTATTAATAGAATTTGTTTGTTACTTTTAAGGTGGTTCTTGTTGTACTCAGGTGTGTATACTCCTCTTGTATAGTGGTGATCTAAGCTAAACATAAATTATTAATAGCATAAGATCACTTACAATATGTATGTACAGTTTATTACAATGATAAAGTGTGTGCGATGCATCTGCGTCAAGAATGTGCTACACCTTAACGGTCATATGCGATAGCTCGGCGATGGGCTTATGCGTTAGTTTTGCGCTAGTTGACTTTGACTCCTGCGTCAAAAATGTGTTACACCCTAACGGTCAAATGCGATAACTCTGCGGTGGGCGCATGCGTCAATTATGTGGTTACTCTGCGTCAGTTTTGGGACGCTTTGTGTTATAGGGGTACGGATGAACTGTGGGCGTGGCTGCGGAGGAAAATCCGCATTTGTGCGGATTCTACGCAGAGTTGGGGCTGTCTGAGGGGTGGCACAAGCTGGCACACTCCCAATAAGTGTATTCGGTGTGTTGATTCGAGTGGCACACGCGATTTTCACAAGTGGTATGGATGGACCAAGTACGGATGCCCAAGTAACACAGATACGTTGGTACTACGTTGGACCTTCATTGGCCATTTACAATGGTCAAAAGTTGGAAATGATACAGCGGGCCTACATTGATTCTATGAAGGCAATCCAACCTAGAACCGGTCTTGAACCAACGTAATCCAACATATTTTCGTGCGATGGCCATCCAAGCGCCACTCTAGCCATCTTTATGCCAACAAACGCCAATTTAATCCCACTTTATTGCCTCTTTAAGCCGACGTAACCTTCAGCTGCCGCCGATAGCTTATATTGGTCAACCTAATTCCCACATTCATAGGTACACCCCCCCCCCCCCGGCACAGTACCCATTGCTCCCACCTTCCTCACCACCCCAACTCAAAAATTACTCCCAACATAACTAACCAACTCTCAAAAACAAAACTCAACTCACTATACACAAATCTTCATCACAACTCCCTCCCCCCCCATCATAATCACAATAAAACAATAAATAACTCACAACTGTCAGACCACATATAATCATCAAGTCCGCGTCACCTGAAACACCTCCCAAGATAACTGTGTCCCCTAACAATATAATAGTATCTACTATCACACAGTTCCAATGTTATGCCTACATAAGACATGATCCAGTCATAAATCCCTGCTCTCACAGTAACCCCTATAACCTAATCACCTCCCAATGATAAGTACTAAACTGTAGAATCTGTGCTCCTCACACTCCATCTGTACAATTGTAGTAGACAACTCACCCACATCCCTAACAACCCCAAACATCCCCCTATACAAACCCATAACAATCATAAAATCTGTCATTTTAGTTGCGACTCACTGTTACATAAATCGTGTGCCGACACACTTATACTCCCCTCAAATAGACCCCCACCCATTAGAAGTCCCATTCAGACATTAAACACTCTCTAAATGAAGACACCCTATATCCCTACCACCTCCACATCCACCTCCTCTATACTCATATAATACTATAATACCTAAAAGTACCTATCACTTAATGTGAAAGACATAACAGAATTAGACACGCTCATGAATAACACCATAATATCCAATGCTCACGATCGGTGCTGTTCATCGGAGACGTAATGTTCTCGGCGAATAGCTCTCTCGATCAACTCCATGTAATTAGTCACGGAATCAGATCTTGTTATCTACTTCTCGTGTCAACTCTATCCTGTGTCTCTCTGTCATAATTTACGATAGCGTCCTATGTATGATATTGATATATTTGTAGCCCCTTTGCGTGTTTGTATCATGCCGAGACAGTATAAAGAGCATTTGCTACAGTAACAATAAATTCCCGCATTTGACCTTGTACACACCCCCTCCATCCCCACTCATTATAATCTCAGATATTCCCCCCCCTTATCACCAGACTGTTACCCATTACCTATGGAATGTAGAAACCTGCTGTCTCAGTAGGTAGTCTTTGCGCCTGCTATCTATGATAATGTACTGTCTCGATGCATTGCAGTGTCTCCATGTTAGTTCTTGCCTCTTCAAAACGCCTGACGTCATATCACTCTCCCCCTCGCACGCGCTCGACTTGCTCTCTCTAACCTTTGAATTCTTCTCAAGATAAGACTGTTTGATTGCAAGCAAACGTTCCTGTTGTCACGTATTGCAGAGCATGAGCACTAGGTCTTTGAACATGCACGCGTTAGGTTGTATTGATCTGTCTACAAGTTGCTAGCTCTGCACCCCACGAAAGCGCTACGCGCGCCCCGCATTCTCTGAATCCCAGCGACCTCATAGTCTAACTACACCCTCATCACGTGTGTACTTTAATCAATCTAGCTCCAATTTCTCTCACCAATTCCGCAATCCCGTTCTTGTCTTACGGAATATGTTGGAAACTCCTGATGCTGTAGACAATTCAGATGGCTATGCCAATAATTCAAAAAAATTAATTTCGTGAAAATGATGAATGTGCAATATAGCAAAACTTCACCATAATCACTTATAGCTCCTGAATTTTAGCAAAATTGACTGAAAACTAATTAGTAAATTAGATACAAGGAAAATAACAAGCAAATAAGAGTGATGAGCAAGAATTGAATCATGAGCGCAGGGCTTCATCATCCTACAAAGTAAATCCTAATAGGAATGGGTATTTAAAAATTTCTCCAATTCTGCCTAATTATTCTAATCCCAATTTCTTGTCTTACTCGGGAATGTGTTGGTACTCCTGATGCTAGGTAGACCATATATTTTCAGATATTATGACAAATATTCAAAATATTTCGTGTGAAATTGATGAGCAATTATAGCATAACTGCTTCTCACTCTAATCTACTATTATAGGACTCTGATTTTATAGCAAAAATTGACTGTAACATAATTTTGAAAATTTAGATTATAAGACTTAATAAACAAAGAAATAAGAGGTTGTTCGAGCAAGAAGTGATTCATGAGCGCAGGGAATTGGCGTGGCTGCGGACCGACATAATATATACACATTTGTTGCGGATTTCTACGCTTCGTAGTTTGGGTGCTGTCCTGGAGGGGTTGCACAATCTTGCACACTATCCCAATTAGTGTATTCGGTTGTGTTGTTCGGAGTTGGCACTTAACGCGATTCTTTCACAAGTGGTTACGGATGTTGCCCCTCTTCGTTTTGTGATTTGTATCGTCAATTGTACGCGTTTATTCTGCTTGACGTGTTGGTGTACAGTCTTAGCTTACCGCACCCACCGTCTCTCACACCAAATCGCTTGATGAAAACGGGTATTTTGTTGTCCTCCTATTCAGCTGCCCAGCTGTGTTTTTTATTGTAGTCGTTTTGATGATCTGTCTTATACATTCAGCTTCCGAGAAGGTTTGTGTCGCCGAGGTCGGTGGATCTGACTTCCACGCGCGCTCGCACCGAAAAGCTTCAGGGACTATTGGAGGAAAATTTCAGTTTCTCTGATTATTATTTCTGGAGTAGAATTTTAGCTATATGAGTAAGTATGGTCGACAAATTTTGATTCAACCGATCGCACAGACTCTTTGGTGTCAGCATTCTTTCTGCTTTAGCTTGCATCTTCTTTCATCGATGTGTTTGGTTTCTGTTTTTTTTCTGCTTCTGGCCATTATATGTATTACAATCTTGTTTTTACCGGGGAATGCACTCATCAATTTGTTTTTTCTCGGGAAATAAGTATTTATAGGATCTTCTAAGTGGGTGAGTTGTTCGTTTCGTGGTAGATTATATAATTCATTTATTGCTCGTTTCGTTGTCGATCTGATGAAAGTTTTAGAAAATTATCTTTTGGGGAATTTAATTAACATATATCGATTGACCCTTCATTGTTCATTAATAATTCACATGTCGGGGTTATTAAAAAAAATTTATAAAATTGGATTTTTTCAAGTACGTAAGTTTCTATATTAATGGTTGTTTGTTAGTTTTTGTAGTTCGGGTCAATGTCAGAAATTACGTATATTTATATTTGATATTGTTTTTGGCCATTGATTCATCGTACGGACGGATTTCACTTGTCATTTTCCTACTCATTTTGTTCCGTCTAGTTTGTCTGCCAAATTCATTGTCACAAGATTCGTTGATCAAATTCACAGTTACAAAGGTCACAGGAGTTACTGAGATAGCTGAGTGGTGCGCCTTTGCTATGTTACGATTTTCCTGCCCTCCGTGTGCCCAAAGTCGGTGTGCCACTGTGTTGCCTCCCGTGTTGCCCACGTTGGAACCGTAGGTTCGCCCCTGCCCCCCCGGCCAAGTACATCCTATACAAGATTATCAGGAGGTTTCGCTTTGGTGCGGCTGGTCTAGATTTGCAGGAATACCTCGGAGTTGTATGCAAGAAAGGAAGGTGGGCTTCTTTTTTCTTGAGTGAGATATATCGATAGATAGCTTTATGTGCTGTCACTTTGCGCTGCTGCATATACAGCAGGCAGCTGTTATGTACGATTGCAAATAACCTTTATTCCTTACTTTCTTTTCCGTCCGTTTTTTAGTCCTTCTCCGCACGTTGATCGGGGGTCAGAGCGGGGGTTGTTGCTTCCTGATGGTGCACTCACTACAAGGTCGTATTTCGGTGTATTTTGTTTTTACGACACATAGTTGGATTCAGATCCTACAAACTCGCGATTGGGTTCTTCCACAACATCCTTCTTCGCACATCTTCGGAACATCCTCTACTCCTGTGTCCAACGGTCTGCTTCATAACCACACTTTTCTTCTTACCAATTGCCGTTTCAGTTTTCTAGAGCCTTAATCTTCATGATCTGTTCTTTTTCTCACTGCCCTCGTTATCTATCACACGTGTATCATCGCGCCACGGGACACTGAGAAGAATACATCTGGACGTTATTTTTCTTGGTGGAAGCTCCGTGGGTTGGTCAAGGAAAGGTGCAAGTTTCATGGTATCATTGCTTGCAAAAATTATTGGTCTCCAATCACTGTCATACCTCGATGTCACTGCAAGCTGGTATACACCTGCGGGCAACTCAACATATCACTTGAGGACAATTAGAGGGACTTATCTAATTGAGCTGAAGCGGTTTTCGGGTCACCAACTTAAACTCAGTATTACTCATCTTGGGAATTTATACCTAAGGAACGCAGCCTCCATGTGCTCTCTGAGAACACAGTGGACACACATTTTGCAGACCGCGAGGAGCGTTTTTATAGTTCCGCTTCACACCACTACATCGTTTGTAGAACAGCAGTTCAGTGGTTTTCGCTGACGCTCGCATCTTGATGGAGGTTCGCGTCCGAATACCCCTTGTACCGCCCGCCTTTTCACAAAAACCCGTGCCCCAACCTTTGCCCTCCCTGTTTTCCTTTACCCCTTTGTCTATCCACCCTTTTTGTAAAAAACCTTTCTTTCCCACACCCTTTCCACTTTCTACGCCCTTTGTCTTTTATCCATACGACATGGGTCATCTCTACACTCTGCTTTTGAGGGCAGTTTTGTTTTTTGCAACGCCCGGCAGGATCTTAGTCCCATTGGCTTCGGTTTACTCTCATGTCCTTTTGATGCCAAAACTTTTTTTTTTTTATTTCCATAGAGGTCTACGTCAACTTCAGACCGTCAAACTGAGGAATCTATTATTCATTCTAGGTCATCAGCATACGTAGGCTTCAGCCGTTTTTTTTTGTAAATAACTGTCTCCACGTGAGCTAACCTGCAACTCCAAGATCAACCGTGTCGAACAAACCTGTTCGTCTGTAGTGTGTGATAGTTGTATGCTCAGACAAAGATTTCCTCTGTCATGTTTGAATGCAAATTGCCCACTCATTGAAGAAGACGTGGCTTACAGGACCGTCTTTGTAACACCTCAACTACAGTAGTTCATTGCGCCAAATAACTTCACTGGTCTATCTTCAAACAGAAACAGTTGGTATCTGGTGAGTCATCTATCGCATCCTCATCCTTACAGTAATTTTATAAATACATAGAGGTCCCACTCCTCCCACACTCCAGGGTAGAGATAGAGGAAGTAAAAATCCTTTTAATCTAGAGATCAGTGGAAGGCGCAGCTAAAGGGGGCCGCCAAGTTTATCGATTCCACTTCGGATTCAATCGTTGCGATTCTTGAATTGTTTTCTTGCTAATTGGACTTCTCAAGTAAATTCGTTTGATGAAGAAAAATATGCAACAGCATTAAACTTAGCTGATCGCTAGTAGCTGAGTAGATTATAGTGTGTCCATCCGGCGCGACGTCTTCGCTTCGCTTGCGCCGGATGTCACACTTTTGCGGGTTTTTTCAAAAAATCAAAATTTCAAAAAATTTCAAAAATTTAGGTAGACTTCAAATTTCACGTGGCAGAAGGACCTTTGATAAATTTATGCGTTTTTAAATAATTACCCAATTTTTCATATTTTTTTCAAAATCTCAAAATATTGAGTATTTGTCATATTTTCACCCCTTAAAATCATGGACCGGGTCCCAGGTCACCGAAAAAATCAGAAAAGTTGAGATGTTTTAATTTCTGGGAATTTTATCCATTTTCAGGTTTTTAAAAATGTATATCATGTGCACTAAAAATTTTTGAGATGTAATTGACATATTCTTAACAAATAAGTTTTAGGTTCTTTTACAATATGTCATTCAATTTTGAGTACATCTGCTTCTGAGCATTTATGAAATAAAATTGCATTTAGTGTATAAGGTGGTTGTGTGGTTTTTGTTGTCCACTCCAACGCTATCTTTGTTAAGGATACATATTTGGGTTATATTGACAAGAAAAAGTCATGCGAGCTACAACACTTAGGACATTTGTAAGACGTGGGATTTTTATATCCAGCAAATCCTACTCCGCTGCAAAATGCTCCGTGAATGAAACGTGAAATTTTGATTGTATTTCACATATACATACAAATAATCGATTTTTCTTGACGATTTTCAATACTTTTGTGGCTGTTTCATAAAGATCTTATTTATTTAACGAGTGTTTCTTGTCAGTGTGAAGGTTGGACTGTGTGGTGGCCAAAACGTCCTCTTCGTCATATTATTTAGCAATATGAGACAAGAGTCACTTTGAAGATAGAAGGGAAAATAGAAGGGGGGGAAAACATCGATTTTTTATGTGCACTTTTTTTGCAGGGAGGGGGGGATGGTTTGAAAAAATTAGGGGAGGAATTTCAAGAGGGACTTATATTTATTTTTGAGAGAGAGGCATGACATGATTTTACAGATAGCTTTGAGTGGGTGATTTCAATAGAGCCAAAGGTGGATGGAGATTGGAGAGAGAATAATACCAATTGTAAACTTACACAAAATTCTGTTGTTGCATGAAAAAAAAAAAAAGAAACGAGAGAAAAGAAAAAAAATTCGCGCAGTGTTTTAAGGGGGTCGTGTAAAAGTTTTTTTATCGGTGTAATGCACTATCAGCTCTTTCTGTTTGTGGTGATTATAATGACAAGTCTTATTTTTATAGTCTCTTGATTGAAGCAAAATCATATCAATTATTCACGCACCGAAGAGTTCATTTGTTATGAAAATTAGGTAAATTAGCAGACAAATTTCCCTACGCTTTGTTGGGTGTTGTCTGTTTCTCATTGTACTTTAAAAGTCACGACCTATTTATCGGAAGATTGACTTCATTGTGCTTTAAAAGCAAGTATGTGTACATTCCAAATGATTCCATTCTTCTCCCAAACAATGGTGCGTCATTTAGCGTCAATACAGCGCTTGACATATTCATGGAATTGGATGTTAGAACTCCGCTATTGTTATGCGATACTGAGCCGCTACACGGACACTTTATCTTCAATGTTTAGACCTATGCCATTTCCATTATATTTTTTCTTGAACAATAGGTGCGGCCGGATTCAGAGCTAAAATACAGCGCCACTTTCAAACTAATCAAATCTCGATCACAGCAGTTGACATTACGACGCGATGTGTGTGAAGAAAACTTTATCATTCTTGAAACCCCTCTGTTTTATATGCAATGTATAAATACAATAGAGTTGTTTCAAACCAATGAAACTTGGTCCACTCGTGGACAGAGGAAATCTATTGTTTAGAGAAAACTTGTTATCTTATCATGCAATGCAATTATTCCTGTTTTATATGCAATGCTTTATTGCCTGTTATCTTATGCACAATGCTTATTTTCATGTTTTATATTGCTGCTATTTCCTGTTTTTATATGCAATTGCTTATTTCCTGTTTTCAATCTTTTTTCTTTATGTTTGTTTTTTGACGTCATTTTTCTCTCATCCTATGATACCTTGGTACTTCGTGGGACAAATTTACATGTATTTCAAATGTTATCCAATTTGATTGTATGCAAAGTGATGTAACCAAATTTGAAATATCCATGTGTTGTTTTTTTGAATTTTCATTTACGGGATATATATTAGAATCATTGGTATCTTATTTAATAAATGAGAAAAGAAACATTAGAGACTTTTTCTAAATATATAACGGCAAAAAATCCACATCAATATTTCGATTTTAAATGAGATTGCTTAGCAATGGGGATTAAAGAATTTTCACATATTGTTGAGATATTGAATTACTATTGATTTAAATTGATGTGCGCGATAACACTAAGACCTCTACTAATTCAATGAATTACTATTGTTATAGTTTTGTAAATTTAGAATAATTTATTTTCTGTGTCAATATGGATTTTGTTGTATAAGAAAGTCTTACATGTAGAGTAACTGTTTTATTATAATTACGCCCCACCATGTTTCCCCATTGTAGTTTGGTTATGGCTTTCATTTATTATTTTGTTTTAATTCATTTTTCACTCTTCAGATATTTGTAGTATAGGTTTGTCATCTTTAGGTGATAATGTCTTGGTTTGATTTGGCACAGACAACGTAAAGTTTCGAACGGTCCAGGCGGGCGGTTTAGCCTGGGCCGGTAAACGGTTTTCTCTGTGATTGTGTCGTCTTGTATTACATCTCGGCTCCATGAAAGTAGTCAGCCTGTAGCGAGTATGGTGTGAAAGGTTATGAGTGCCTTTTGTGTTTGTGCTTCTTTGTTGCGTTAGTTTGTGTGGTTTTTGTGTGAATGATCTGTTTTTTAGTTTGATGAGTCATGTATCAATGTGTAATTCTCGATGTATGTGGGCTGAGGCACGAAAATCCGCATTTTGTGCGGGATTGCAGAACGCAGAGGTTGGAGGCTGTCTGTGCTGAGGTGGTTCTGGCAACAAGCAGGCACACTCACCAATAAGAGAATCGGATATTTTCGGAGTGTTGATTTCGAGTGGCCTACACACGCTCGATTTTTCACAAGAGTGGTACGGATGGGCTGAGGGCGTGGCTGCGAGGACGCAAATCCGCATTTGTTCGGATTCTACGCAGAGTTGGGGCTGTCTTCGAGGGGTGGCACACAGCATGGCACACTCCCTGAGATTAAAATGATATTTTTTTTTTTATTTTCGGGCGGTCGTTTATTCGAGTGGGCACACGCAGTTTTCACAGTGGTACGCTTAACTTCACATCCGTACCACGGTGAGGTCTTTTGGGGGGGGTTCCAATTTTTTTTTTATCTCAGTAGTGTATTGTGAGATTTTGAAAAGTATGTGGGTTTGCCACATGCTTTAGAGTGTTATGTTTAGACGTCTTATCAAATATATGGTGTATTTGATTTTTTGGGTTTTTTTTTTTTGGGTATCGAGAATTACAATTGTCTGTAAAGTAAAATAGGCCAACAATGAATCGCTGTAAGAATTTCATAAAAATGTTTCATACGTCAGATGAAAAGAGTGGATTTTTTGTATGCATTGGTCAGCCAGGGCGTCGTTTAAAATTCTATTCTTCAGAAACTTATTATTTGATTCTTACGGTTTGCCCTACAAAGTGAAGTAAAGCTATTTACTTGGTAACGAGGAAACATTACAATACAAGTTTCAAATTCAAACACCTAGGGACTTTACGTATGTGTGGACATTTTTGTTTATAATTTCAAAAACCATAGAGGCACACCTATTTTGTACGAATGTTATGTTGTTGTTACGTTTAGTACAAATTACAAAAGGAATAGTTACCATTTCTAGATAGTTATGTTATGAGTAAACAATTGCTATAACTCTAAGCAGTGAGAAGCTTTGAAGCTCCTGTTGTCTGTAATCTATTTTGATAAGTAGAGACGGCCTTATGATATCACCTCTTTGTCTTAATTTATTAATTTCATAAGTAAATGGATAGTTGATTTATCTTTACAAATCTTCAAATATTTTCTTTAGTCCAATGTGTGCGCAACAAAGCTCTTTTTCAAATTATTCTTATCTAAATTTTCGAAATCTATCTCGCCGCAGTGTTAAATTTCGTCTGTTCAGTTTCTCAATTTGGTATTTACTCTCAGTTCGAGAAATTATTTTCTCGAATATTTTCGTGTGTACTAATCGCAGGGTCGTCGAAGCAGTTCTTTGGTGGATTTCTGTGTGAATACCGCTGAATGAGCTGTATTTTTGTACTCTGTCTACAATTCGTGTAATATCTTCAACCATTCTGATTTCTTTGCTGTGTAATTCTTGATATAATTATTTTTATGTTCGAGATGTGAATCGCTCAATTACTACGGCCTTTACCTGCATTTCAGTTGAGTTAAAACAGTTTTAAATATTGGCTGAACGTTTTCTGGTTATAAAAGTTTTCCGTCATTTATCAACTCAACAATTTCCTGTGGCTTTCGTATTATTTCTTGAAGATGTCTTGCAAACGCATTAATTATATGATAGAGCAATGTGTTTTTTGAAGGCTTTAGACTCCTAGAAGTCGTTTCGTGATATTGAAAATCTGTATGCGCGGTCGCAATGCGTATTTTTAATCGGTGAATCAATTGAGCATTATGAATAAGAATCAGCACTCCAATATCATATTTTATTAAATTACTTTTACTTTCAATAAAATTTAGCAATAGTCTTTTTGCTTGCTTTTTAAGTCTTTCTATTTTTTTTTTTTTTTTTTTGCGTGCTTCTTGTGATTGAAATTCGTTTTTTGTCTTTTACCTTTTTTTGTGTGTGTTGTTTTGGTTTATTCTGGTCTTTTGTTTTTGTGTTGTGTCTTTTTTTTGCTGTTTGAATAAATACTCTTCAACTTTCAATGCTCTTTTTTGAAAATTCATAAAGATGCTATTGGTGGAATTTTGAGAAAGTAGTGGGTGCCACATGCTTTAGACGTGTTATTTTAGACGTCCATGTGGTTGAAAATTCATAAAGATGCGATTTAAGATTTTTTCTGTAAATTGGTACGGCTAACTTCACATCCGTACCACCTCGAAGTTTTGATGGACGATTTCTCGCAAACTGCTGCATTATTTTGAAAAATTACTGGTGGCACAAGCTGGCACACTCTAAAATTATGTGTAAATGCTGTTTTTGAGAGTGGCACACGCGATTTTCGATGTGGTACGGATATTGGTACGGCTAACTTCACACACGTGTGTACTGAGACAACACGACATCTAGGTAGAAGATTTCATGAACATGTGTCAAGACCTGGTCCAATTTTCGACTATTTGCTTGAATGTAATACCTGCAGCAGACGTGACATCATGAACAATGTTTCGATCATTTGCAAAACTCATTTTGTTCGTATTTCCGAGGCCCTCCTCATAAAGAAGAGGTCCCCAATTTTAAACAGTCAACTTTCTCATTCAGGCTCTTCACTTTATCTTTCTGTTTTCTAATGTCTCTTCTTTTTTTGCCTTTCGTAGTTATATCATTTCTTTGATGTTTTTAACATAGTCTTTGCTGACCATAGATTTATCTAGGTTTTATAGTACTCTATAGCTTGATAATTTTGAATATCTTTTGTTGAAATTTATGTGCATGTACCCTTCAGTTAGATTGTTTCCCTGATGACGGTACAGAAAGGCCTTGGTTTGCATTCAAAATTATTTAAGTACAATTTGCGATGAAAAGTGGTCATTTTGCTATTTTATTTGCTACAAAAATTTATAGTGGGCTTCCTGCTGGAAAATGTTTTCATATACAAATCTGTACAGAATTTTAAGAAATTTAGTCAACCATGTACAAGGGTAGAAAACTTGATGAAAAATTCTTCTGTTTGTAAGTTTTTGCTTATTCCAGCGCAAAAATCTTCTAGCGGTTAAATGATACATCTGGGTCTGACTAGACCCATACTTTCCAAATATTGAGATTTCTCCTAAACTACAGATCAGAAAATGCTGAAACTGCATGACTATTTTTTACTTGCCTCCAACATCGTGGAGTTAAAGTTATATTATAATAGGATCTAAAGTTCTTGAAATTTGGCAGCAAATTGTTTGATACGCAGGAATAATTAAACAAATATCGCAATCAATATAATTAAGCTTAACATAATTCTAATTTTCGATTAACTGATTTTGTTTCATTGTTGGAAAACTTAAATGAAATTCTTGAAAACAATTTTGTTATATCAAAGCCAGCGCTTCTGCTGTCCACATCATTCATCTTCAGGACAAACTACTGAAATCATATTAAAGGCTAACTTGATTCTAAATTCAAATCCCAGAACAATAATTATATGAAAATCTATGAATGAGCTTGATAGCTAGATACAGTATAGAAATCAAACTTAATATACTAAGAGATACTAAAAAACAAGAGGTCTTTGTACATCACTGCTAGACGCCGAGCAAGTCCTTGACATTGCTTATTGAGGACCGGTTCACTCTTCTTTATTAGCATTGCTTCGACTATCTCCAATATTTCGAATATCTCCAATTCATGAATTGAATTCCAACAATGAAACAAAATCAGTTTATCGAAAATTAGAAAAATGTTATGTTAAATTTAATGATATTGACTGCGATACTTTATTTAATAATTCCTGCTTTTAATAGGATCATAACTCACAAAGATATTGGCCCTCAAGCCTTGATGCTATCTAAATGATAAGTCGGGTCTGGTCTGACCCAGGTTGACTTTTTCATTGACGTTGCTTCAAGAATTGATTTGATGTTAGCAGAACTATTTGCAAAGCAACAGGGTTCGGGAATTGTAGCGTTTATATCTCACGTGTGATTTACTATGACATTAGAATGTGGGAATTCAGACCGCGTCTCCTCCTAGACAGAAGATGGACCTGGAAAAGCTAGTACTATTTTACCACACTTAAAAGGAAGAGTTTGGCGTGGGCCATACATTCTATTTATGTTCATAAGTATGGATAATGTTGTCCTGTTGCTTGAAAATAGGTGAATGAAGTAAAGCATTATCATTTCAAAGCTGATCTGGGATATGCTGTTAACTTACTCTTCTACTAGGTCGCCGACGCTCATTGATGACTATAGACCCGCACAAAGTGCAATGATTGTTGTTGGAATTGACTTATCGGCATCTTGCAACCCATGTCGCGGTTCGTTGGGTTTGACGGTTTTCATTTTTCGGAGAGCAGCTCGCCACAGATCTCGAGTACAATAAACGTCCGCGTACGCAAGCGTCAAAACTTTCCCTTTGGTCTTGAGAGATGAAACTCGACAGGTTAGGACAGGCATCAGACATCTGAACACACCCACGCGGCAGTTTACCTCTCGGCAGCCAACCGGTGTCTCTGTTCCTCCTGCTACACTGATGACATCTCCCAGGTATCAACACTGTTTCTACAGGCCTCCAAGCTTTTCATCATCTATAAGTACCTCACCTTTGCGAACCGATCTGAAAAGGTTTCGGTGTCTCTATTCTTCGCAACGCAAACATGCGAAAGACGTACTTGATTTGACCGAGGCTTCCTTGAATACTACACAGGCATTTCTTGTTTGCCCAATGTTTTGCTTCTACTCAAAAAAATTGGTTAATCAAGCAGAAAGACGTTTGTTCTGAAGTTATCGCGAGTTTCCGGTTAGAAGAGGGAACAGGCAGACAACGTAAATTCAATATATTCATTCAATACAAATTCAAGCAAAATATCATGCTTGAAACACCGAAGATCATTTGTTTCTGGCAATGATTGGCATTAACATTGTGGCATAATTGACACTAATAACTGCAAACAATTTATTGATGCTTTATCAAATAGAAAACGCAAAGGAAAAATTTCAGATATTGCTTTTGATAATTTGATTCATTAATTCATGGAATATTTGGTGTAGAGCTAATGAAAACCAGATTACAAGCATCTAATTTGGCCAGCCCCACATTGATCATTTACCTAATATTTGAAGAAGGGTGGTCGTTTAAAACCGATAGAGTAGCCGTGAATGTTGACCGATGTTACTGGACAATGTATGCCATAAAAGATGCGAGAATATAGTTCTGCACCGAGAATGAGCAGCTGCACACCGGAGATTTTTCAGATAATTTCAAAAATCCGTTCTCCTAATTTGTAATAGCTGTATGCATTTATCATTCTCCACAACACATGGATAAGGGAGTAAGAAAATAACGGAAATCCCATAACCAAGGATACTTACAGACAAAATATTCCTGCGATAATGTAACGGAAAGCAATTGGAGCTCGATTTTCAATAAGTGATGTCACTAACCTTTTTAGTCCTCATATAAATACTAATGCAAAAATTCCATATCGCCTCTTCACATCGGGCTGAAACAGTTTCAGTGACAGAAACTATGGCATTGTAAATTAGCCTAAACTAGCGGCCTTACAATGGTGGGGTCGCGCTGGTTTTCACACGGTTGAATCTGGGGAATGTTGAATTGCCCTTAAACTAGAAAAACACACAATCAGGTTATCCAAGAAACTTAACTTTAATACATTGAGTTTTTTTGGTGTCGGTCCTAGATGGGATGTTTAACTTCGCTTAAAAATCACCAAATTTCTCATATAAAACGGGAAAATGAGGCGTAGTAATAAACATTTAATAATGATGTATCGGCGCAATGAAGTAGCCACTGCATCATCGATTTGACGTGTGACTGGATCCTGATCAAGAGAATATTTTATCTAGAATACGTTATAACAATGTAGCATAATCACGATGTACATGTTCAGTCTCGCCGACATTCTTGTGATTATCGGTGTCAAAGATAAACCACGTGCTTTACGGAAACATATGGAAATTTCAAAACATTTTGATTAGAAAAAGAAGTACACAGTTAGAGTGCAGCTTTTATTGCTGAGACCATGAGTCGACACTCTACCTACTATAGACCATAGACATCGGATAACATTATTAGGACTAGACCGGACACTGCTGATTTCCCGTGGCCTTTAAAGCCGTTCGGTAGCGACATGGAAATATTGTTTGTATAAAACAATTATGACAACGACAGAATTTAAAATGTCGATAACCACGTGTCTATTATCAGCTGAGAGACAGTAGAGATGAGGAGATATTGCATCGTCTATATTTGCAGACTTAAATACTCCGAATTGGCAACAGCAGAAGACATTTCATTTCACACGTAATTGCAAATGAACAGCCTATATTTAATCTCACGATAATAGAAATTTTTACGCACACACTGTTGTAATAAATCTGTTTTCATTGTACTCGGGAAAACTCGCCCTTCGCGCTCACAAGAAATGATGTAAAATAGTGCTTTTTGCCCGAAGTGGCCAGGACAAATCCCAGTTATTCCGGGTGCTGCTTATCTTTAACCGGGACGCTCGAAGTTCACAAAATGATTAATGAGACGCCATATCTCAGTTCTGCGGAATAATCTGTATAAGTGACGTGTGTGAAGTTAGCACCGCCACTCAGCACCGCCATCTTGAAAATGGAATGTGCCAGTCAAACCAACGGTCAGAATCGATCTAGATGGAGTGTGCCAGCATGTGCCACCCATCATTTTGAAAGAATTCCCCCTAGTTTAGGAAAAATCGCTGCTCGAAAGTTCGACATGGCGGTGATGTGAAGTTCACCGCCACTAAAACTTTTTTTCCAAAATACACAATCAAAACATACGAAACACGCACAACAGATAGAAGACCATGAAAAACATTGTGCCAGCAAGTTTCAGCACCTAAATCCCCGTACTTGCTGAGAAATTAGTCCCCGAAACCACAAAATGGCGGTGATGTGAAGTTAGCACCGCCACTGAAGTCTTTTTTTAAAATACGCAATTAAAACACGCGAGACAACTACAACTGAGAGATGACCATCAAAAACATTGTGCCAGCAAGTTTCTTCTCCTAAGACGCCGTACTTGCGGAGAAATTAGCCCCCGAAAGCTCAATGCGCTGGCGGTGATGTGAAGTTGGCACCGCCATCTTGAAAATGGAATGTGCCAGTCAAACCAACGATCAGAATGGATTCTAGATGGAGTGTGCCAGCATGTGCCACCCATCACTTTGAAAGAATTCCCCCTAGTTTAGGAAAAATCGCTGCTCGAAAGTTCGACATGGCGGTGATGTGAAGTTAGCACCGCCACTAAAACTTTTTTTCCAAAATACACAATCAAAACATACGAAACACGCACAACAGATAGAAGACCATGAAAAACATTGTGCCAGCAAGTTTCAGCACCTAAATCCCCGTACTTGCTGAGAAATTAGCCCCCGAAAGCTCAATGCGCTGGCGGTGATGTGAAGTTGGCACCGCCATCTTGAAAAATGCATGTGCCAGTCAAACCAACGGTCAGATCGATCTAGATGGAGTGTGCCAGCAGTGCCAATCGTTTATTTCACGAAAACCCACCACCAGTCGGTGGAAAACAACCCGAAAGCTCAATGGCGGTGATGTGAAGTTGCACCGCTCTCTGAAAAATGCAAGTGCCAGTAAATACCAACGGTCAGAATCGAATCTGAGATGGAGTCGTGCCAGGCATGTACCACTCGTTTTTTCACGAAAACCACCACAGTCGGTGGAAAAAACAACCGAAGGTCAATGGCGGTGATGTGAGTTGGCACCTGCCATCTTGAAAAAAATGATGTGCAGTCAAAACAACGGTCTGAATCGATCTAGATGGAGTGTGCCAGCATGTGCCATCGTTTATTTCCGAAAAAACACACCACAGTCGGTGGAAAACAACCCGAAAGCTCAATGGCGGTGATGTCGAAGGTGGCACCGCCATCTTGAAAAAATGCATGTGCAGTAAAACAAACGGTCAGAATCGATCTAGATGGAGTGGTGCCAGCTAGCATGTTGCCACTCGTTTATTCACGGAAAAACACCCACAGACGGTGGAAATACCACAACCCGAAAGCTCAATTGGGCGGTGAGTGAAGTTGGCACCGCCATTTGAAAAAATGATGTGCCAGTAAAAACCAGACGGTCAGAATCGATCTAGATGGAGTGTGCCAGCATGTACCACTCGTTTTTTCACGAAAAACCAACCACAGTCGGGGAAAACCAACCCGAATGCTCACTGGCGTGATGTGAAGTTGGCACCGCCATCTTGAAAAATGCATGTGCCAGTCAAACAACGGTCAGAAGTCGATCTAGATGGAGTGTGCCAGCAGTGCACTCGTTTTATTTCACGAAAAAACCCACCACAGTCGGTGGAAACCAACCCGAAAAGCTCACATGGCGGTGATGTGAAGTTGGCACCGCCAGCTTTGAAAAATGCATGTGCAGTAAAAAACAAACGGTCTCAGAATCGATCTAGATGGAGTGTGCCAGCATGTACACTAGTTTTTTACGAAAACCCCAAACAGCGGTGGAAAACCAACACAAATGCTCTATGGCGTAATGTGAGTGGCACCGCAGTGAATGCTTTTTCAAAAATTGGGAGGACCACTCAATGGAGGTATTGTAAAAGTTTCCACCTTCAACATTTAAACCGTTTACTTACTGGCTATACAGATATCAAAGCAAATTGCGAATATCTCGACAGGTGAATACGTTCAGGTGCATGAAATGTCAGCAGAAAGCTGAAGCTATTACTTCGCTCAAAACTCTTTAGGACAGTGAAGGGCATTTGACGATAGTATATGCAATAAAAGGCACTCATCTTAATAGAAGACTTACTTTCTTATTAAAGGCATTGATGAATAGCATTCGATTGTTTTATGTTTCCCGCTATGAAGGAGGAGAGTTCGCTCGGGTGATTAGTGAGAGCCGAGTAGTAAACAGTTAAAAAAGATAGATATACTTTACATCGGCATACTTTTGGTATAATAGTTTGAATTTTTCATTAGCCAACGAGTCCCATGATTGGTCAGTTTTCGGTTCATATGATCAATATATCGCTTGTAACTTGTTGTGGTTCTACGTGTGAGCTACTGTAGTCTTTTAGCACTTACCATTAAACGGGGGCGTCGATTTCCGGGCGAGTTGTCGTCGGGCTGGTTCCTCCCAGCGTACACGCAGTCGCCGAGGTGAAACGGTGCATTACTAGGGCGGGTGGTCTTCCACGGCTCTTGCCGGGGGTCGATTCCTTAACGTCGACTTCCGTCGAGGCGAGGTATCGATTTGGTTCGGGGTAATTTCTTCTCCCGGCTGTCCGTCGGGGTGAAGAAACAGCGGCCTCAGAGTCCGTGGCTCCGGTTTAATTAGCAGCTGTTTGCACGAAAACAATCTCCTTTCCGCTAGAAAGAGAGGGCATCATCGTCAATATGATCATCACTGCATTCGCCATGTGACCAAATTGTCGAGAACAAGCAAGCCCGACCAAGAATCACAAACATGAAAACTCCTGCCTCACCCTGAAACATTTGCTACAGGTATTGAAAAACATTCCCCTACGCAAAGTACAGGCACTTATAAAGTATGCAGTAAAAGTCAATAAAATAGTTTCACTTTTAAGACCCGACCTTACAACACTAATCCCCTCCTCCACGAAGAAGGTCTCGCTCACTGCGAGCGGGCAGTCCTACACACGGGGTAGAACGGGGCGGATGACCCGCCTCCGCGGTATCGCGCAAGTGCGTGGCGCGCCTCCGCCTTGTAGTGCGGGGCTCCCGTGTTCACAACGACGGCTTAAAATTAATTGGGGTAAAAAAACCTGCCCCTACATTTTTGATACTGTGAAGACGATCTCTCAGGCGTCCGTCGTGACCAAATTTGTCTGCGGGCGCGTCGATGAAAGAACAATCGGGATGCCGGAGAACTTCCGCTGAAGTTCCTCGTTCAGGGAACGAACCCGGCCCGGACTTCCTCGATGCTTCTCGCCGAGTGGTCATTACTCCTACAACACCCACGACCAATTGCGGCAAACGTCATTGCGGCGCACATCCACTGGCGTACAGAGTCCGCACTTTGCGCTGTCCGGAAGGGCCCGGTCTCGCATCGAGCGATATGGGGCAGCGGTAAAAAGCAGCGGGTGAAGTTGGAATCGCCAACCCACCAGACGTCATTTTGCGGCTGTCTCGGCATGCATCCACCGGTTTGCCGGGTACGCTGCAGGAGTATCTTGATCTCGACCGTACTAAGTCTTTCTTGGATTCCGTCGTCCCATTCGCCGCGCTTGAATCCCTCCCTCATTGCAGGATGGATGTCCTTTCCGCATCCCCATTCCTCACCCTGTCTCGCGAATGCCCGCGGTTGGGTGGTCTTGCCCTGTCTCGCGAATTCTCGCGTTTGGGCCTGAGGACTTGGGGACATTCCTGTTATCTCGATGTCATCCGTCAATTGGTGTTCTGCGCGAGCTTGAGTTTGGTCGAACGGCTGGTTATCTCTCACGCTATACACCGTGGGGTCGCAAGATGGAGCGTGTTTGATCGCTGGCTAGCGGTCTCCGGGGTTGCAGCTGGAGAAGCGTTTGACGCCATCTCGGCAACTTGGCAGTAGCTGGGGTGGTACCGTACCCACCCGGTCCACGCTCCTCGGTGCCCTTGATCCGCCTGGACGTCCTCTATTGCTGCGGAGACTTGTCCAGGATCTTGCAAAAGCGGCCTCGGCGACCGATTGATCCGTCCCATCCGGTTGGATAGGCACTTTGAGATGCGGGGCAATCGTGTGTCGTGGAGGCAGTGGTTGACCACACTGTACCCTCGAGACTCCAGCAATCCGGAGGGATCCTCCCCTCCCCAAAATTGATGCTGCCGACTAACTGCTCCTCCTCCTCGTCTGACTGGAATGACAGGTGAGAGATGCAGATGTTGGAATCGAAGTCGAAGTCTAGGATAGGTCGGAGCTTATATCAATACTTCCCTAAGCCTATCTCGTCCTGATCCGACGGCTGGTCTATGTCGTGCTCGTCTAGGTAAATCACTTACTCCATTAACCAGATTGGGATTTTCTCCAGAACGGTTGAGGAAGACTTCGCTGTTCATCAATCACTGTTTTATAAAGCCAATGCTCCGTCGAGTGTTGACGACGGTTGAGTCCTCTCCAGCTGAGCGGAGGACCCCCTCTGAGCGTTGGGGCTATGTGTGTCCTGGGAACAGTGTTTAGTCTTTGGTCACGACATTGTAAGGGAGAGGTCTTGTGTTTTTCCTGGTGTAATATGTTCCGGATCCTCGGGAACTGGTTGGGGAAATGCACCTATTTTCCATCTTGTTCTTTTTGTCAGTTGAATTCAAAATTCCTGACGTTCTTCCGTTTAGGGCATGGCTTTAACTTCTCGTTGTACTCTGCATCAACAAGTCGGTTCTTCCGCTCGCACGGCTCTCGCTGTGGGTTGCGGATTTCTGATGTTGGTCCGGCTTGGCACTCGTCGTCCAACTAAGTATGCGGTTCCATTCCTCATTGGCCTTGAAAGTTTTTGCCGGACTTAATCCAGGTCCGGGAGCGTCCTTATGTTTCTGTAGCACACACACTATGATTCTACGACTTTCATAGGTGGGGCCACTTTCCGTTGGCTAGCGTTTGGTGATCAATATTGGGGTCTTCTGGTGCTGCTTTAGCTAGGATACATGGTTTTTGCGGAAGCCCCCCGTCGGCAGCTGCTTTTTAAAGACTCTCCCTGTATCACGCTAGCCATAATCTTCCTCAGCTTCTATGGCTTGCGCGCGCTGGATACCGAATCTCGAAGGGATGGAATGTCCATCGGAAACCTTAACATCCCTCACCTCTATGGACTAGGCGAGAGTGGGTCGGAATGACCCCGCTGGAGTGGTCCTGTATGGAAAACATTCGATCTGTAGACCCCACATACAATTAATGGCATGGGTGTCGTCCCAGTTTGCGTCTATCTTGCGATCAGCCATGGGGTGAACCCCCCCCTTCCATTTACGGTGTGTAGCCAGCAACATTTTCACAGCGTGCGGTGTCGTATAATCTTCCTCTACACAGGGCCTTCGTTAGTGGTGTGAGGGTTCCTGTATGCGGTCGAAGATACGGATTATTTTAATTGCTACTAGCAACCATCTGCAGAAGCTGGTATTCTGGAAATACTGCCCGATCTCGAAATTCTTTGCCTCTGGTCAGACAAAATTTCCTTCGGTAACACCGTTATCTGGTTCGCTGGGGGTACCCAGACTGTCATCGAGAACGTGCATTTTTACCCACATGTTTTTCGCCTGCCTGATGTCGTCTGTGGTTTAAGGGCACTAGCCCCTCTTGTGCCCAACGGGCGTGGGAAAATGGTCCACCATAACCAGGAATTGATAAACCGGGTATTTCCTTTCAGCGTGGTTGCGAAGCTGGTCGTCCGACGATGTCCAGCGCTATGCGGTGAACGCCTCGCTTGACTCAATGGGTTATGGGCTACCGTCCTTTGGATTAGGACCACGACATTGCCCCACAGACGCCACAGTGTCAACCCATTCGCTTATTTGCGTTTTCAATCTTTGGCCACCAGAACCGAATTTAATTTTCTGTACGAAGTGGCCTTAGCGTTGTGGCCTCCCGTGGGATTGTCATGGATACTGTGAATAGCAATATTTCTCCACTCTGGTGGGAAAGACAGACGCCAGTCCGGTGTCGCAGGCTTCTTGCTATGTAAGAGCCCCCCTTCAAAAATTTTGAAATAGTCAAAGTCTTGATGTAATTCTTGCTGAATTGCGATATGGTGGCGTTTGATGGGGTTGTCTTCTCTCGTGACCAGGCACATTCTCTCTGCCGTCGGCAGGGATGCTTGTTGTGCTTATAGGAGGTCCCCTGCAGCATGAGAATGGCACTGGAATTAACGATATTGCGCAGCATTCGGTTTCGCAAAGGGGCATTCTCCGTGGCGCCTGTGAGGCCTCCTGGATAGAGCATCGGCATTTTTGTGCTTAGGGTTGGACCGGTATTCAATTGAGAATCGATATTCTTGCAATTTTTGTATCCAGCGTGCTGTCCAGCGCTATGCGGTGGAACGCCTCGCTTGACTCAATGGGTTGTAGTGGGGCTACCGTCTTTGGATTAGGACCACGACATTGCCCACAGACTCCACAGGTGTCAACCCATTCGCTTATTTGCGTTTTCATCTTTGGCCACCAGAACCGAGATTTAATTTTCTGGTACGTAGTGGCCTTAGCGTTGTGGCCTCCCGTGGGATTGTCATGATACTGGTGAATAGCAATATTTCTCCACTCTGGTGGGAGGACTAGACGCCAGTCGGTGTCGTCAGGCTTCTTGATATGTAAGAGCCCTTCAAAAATTTTGAAATAGTCAAAGTGCTTGATGTAATCTTGCTGAATGCGATATGTGGCGTTTGATGGGGGTTGTCTTCTCTCCGTGATCCAGGCACTTATCTCTGCCGTCGGCAGGTATGCTTGTTGTGCTTATAGGAGGTCCCCTGCAGTCAATGAGAATGGCCACTGGATTAACGAAATTTGCGCAGCATTCGGTTCGCAAGAGGGGCATTCTCCGTGGCGCCTGTGTGGCCGCCTGGATAGAGCATCGGCATTTGTGTGCTTAGGGTTGGACCGGTATTCAATTGAGAATCGATATTCTTGCAATTTTTGTATCCAGCGTGCCACCTGTCCAGTAGGCTCTTTGAATGACATAAGCCAGGTGAGAGCGCTATGGTCTGTCCTCAGAATGAAATGCTTGCCTAACAGATAAGGACGGAACTCGTGAACGAAGTAGACCATGGCTAGCATTTCCTTGCGTGTAACGCAGTAATTGCGCTCTGGCTTTGTCATGTAGCGACTCCCATACGCTACTACTCGCTCGAGACCATCAGGACATTTTTGGGACAGCACAGCTCCGATGGCTTTTTCAGAAGCGTCTGTGTCGAGGATAAAAGATCCTGCGTTCTCTGAGAAATCAGGTAATGTTAATATTGGGGCACTACTGAGCTTGAAGCGGAGTTCTTCGAAAGCGGTTTGGCATTCGGTTGTCCAAACAAATCTTACATTTTTACCAGTGAGGCGATGTAAGTGCCCAGCAGTTTTCGCAAACCCTTGAATAAATCTACGATAATAACTGCAGAGTCCTATGAAACTCCTCAGCTCCTTTTGCGTTTTAGGAACGGGCCAGTTGATTATTCTCTCAATGGTAGAGGGGTCTGTGTGAACTCCCTTGCGAGAGACTACATGTCCAAGGTATTTAACCTTAGATTTGAACCACTGGCATTTCTTAGGATTCAGTTGCAAATTCGCTTCACGGAATCTCTGCAGGACAGCCTGCAGGTTTAGCAAATGATCCTTAAATGTCCTCCCCATGACTATGGTGTCATCGAGGTAAACGAGGCAGGCTGACCATGTCAGACCGGCGAGTACATTATTCATCAGACGCGCAAAAACAGCTGGACCATTCGTCACCCCCATAGGGAGGACGTTAAATTCATATAGGCCGCGGTGGGTGGAGAAAGCAGTTTTCTCTTTGGACTGCTCGTCCAGAGGTACCTGAAAATAACCAGACTTCAAGTCTAGGACTGTGAAATAACGTGATCCACTTAAGGCGTCGATACTCTCGTCTATACTAGGTATGGGATATGCGTCTTTGACAGTTATCTCATTTAGCTTCCTGAAGTCAACGCAACAACGAAGAGATCCGTCTTTCTTTTTCACTACCAGAATGGGAGCGGACCAAGGACTGTAACTGGGTCGAATTACATCATCATTGATGAGGTCATCTAGCATCGTGTCTACCTCAGACCTCTGGTGTGGCGGTACTCGGCGCCCCGGAATTTTGATTGGAGCGTGGGGTCCGGTGTCTATCTGATGATGTAATAGAGTTGTGCGACCCAATTTCTTACCTTTCTCTACAAATACGTCTTCATAGGAGCGTAACACTTGGGCGGCCTCCTCTTTCTCCTCCGTGTTGAGGTCTGTCTCGTCCAACTGTGTTATAGCTGCTTCTATATTTGTAGGTGAAGCTTCAAAACTTACTTGGTCTGTTTGATCCGCCGACTCTGCCAAAACCTCGATTGGTTCTATAGTTGCAATTTCGCGACCGGCAGGTAGTCGGACATCAGCATTAGTAATGTTCATTAGCTGAAGCCAGGTTTGGTTGTCTCTGGGCTCGCATACGGCATTTGCCAAGAGGACACCGTCTGGTAACTGATCTCGCTGAGCGGTGAGTAAGTTGAGGGAAGGAGTAGGAAATTCTGCGCACTTCCCGAGACGATATGCGACACTCTTGGGAGGAATTACCGTATCTTGTACTAGATGCACACTCACCTGGTATGTTTCGACTCTCCTCAGGATCGGTGTGCTGACTGCTCTATTGAAAAGATAAAACGTGTTACTTACCCAGTCAGCGCATCCTCCATATAACATAATGAAATCCAGTCCGATAATTATGAGACTCCTGAGGCGTTCACAGACTATAAATGTCTGGTTGAAACATTCGCCCGCGACTTCTATGGGTATGTTAACTTCTGCAATAGGTTTGACTTTGGAACAGTCAGGCTGGTCAAACTTTGGCATCTCCTTGCGGGTGTACGAAACGCCTGTTTCTCGACACGTTTCAACATCAATCACGCTACGATCTGCTCCGGAATCTAACATAGCGGTACGCGGTTTATGGTTTAAAAGCAGTTGAATAACGTTACAGTTCGGGGTCTGGATTGTGACATCAGACGGTTTCTCACCGGCTGCGGAATCAGTCCGTCCGTCCACGGAGTGTTCCAGCCTCAGTGGTTTAAATACCTATTTTCCCGAAATGGACAGTTCTTCATGAAATGTCCTTTCTCTCCACATTTGAAACATTCCACTTGTTCATTAGTTCTCTCCTCTCCAGAAAAAGAGCGTCTTGGAGGGGTAGGAGGCCGTGGTGCCCGTACAGGAGATAGACTCCTCCGTACTGCAGGTAAGTTTGGTGGAGTAGGCGGTCGGATAGGAGACAAGCTCCTGCGAACATCTGCGGATCGATAGGGTGGCATATTTTTCTGGAAGGATGACCCTGACAGTGGAAATGATCCTCCCGTAGGCCTACTTATTTCGACCCTTGAGTCCGAATTGAGCAGACGATTCCTTTTTATCAAATCTGCTGCGTGATAGAGATGCTCTATCGAGAGGGGTGGGCTGAACGTGAAATGTCGAGAGAGTTCGACATTGCTAATGCCGGCAAGCATTCTTTGCAGAATAGCCTCCTCCTGTTTCCAGGAAGGTTGAGCCGGAAAGGCAATCCTTACTAATCGCCGTAATTCTCCCTCAAAATCTTGCAAATCTTCAGAATTCCTTTGATACCTGGAATAAAAAAGTTCTTGCGCCCTCGATATATTAATCGGTATAACGTATTTCCTCCTCAGAGACTCGACAAGCATATCAAAACTGTTTAGCACCTCATCCGGTCGATGTTGCACGAACTCGAATGGTTTTGTTCCCAACTGGGAACAGAGCCTATAAATTCTCTCCTGTGGAGGATAGGTATCCAAATACATAGATACTCGGCGAAACCATATGTCAAAATCTTCACCAGATTCCCCCTGAAAAATTGGTACATTTTTCATGCTCAATTTTTCGTACTTACCTGTCCGCTCTCTCGGTAGGCTGCTGTCTATCGGTGGCTTTGAGTGTTCCCGGTATTTCATCAGTAGACACTGCACAACTTGCTCAAAAGAACAGTGACCAAGACCCCCAGGAAAAAAATCA
Organism: Prostheceraeus crozeri; assembly: GCA_907163375.1. Classification (NCBI taxonomy): domain Eukaryota; kingdom Metazoa; phylum Platyhelminthes; order Polycladida; family Euryleptidae; genus Prostheceraeus; species Prostheceraeus crozeri. The sequence goes on along the minus strand of CAJQUW010000195.1, from coordinate 227,238 downwards.
CACAAGCACTCGATAACGTTGTCTCCTAATTTTGCGGCAAAAATAGGGTAACGCTCGGCCTCTGGATAAGTATTCATAGCGGCACTTATCCGTTGATAGTAAATAGAAAAATTACCTCCGTCAAATACGGGAAATGCGTTGAGTGGAACACGCAACCATGTTGACGTGTCTCTAGCGTGGATCCCACCGCTGCCACCAGTGTAACTTGCTTGTGGTTCTACGCTAGGAGCTACTGTAGTCTTTATAGCACTTACCATTAACGGGGGCGTCGATCCGGGCGAGTTGTCGTCGGCCTGGTCCTCCCAGCGTACACGCAGTCGCCGAGGTGAAGCGGTGCCTATACTAGGCGGGTGTCTCCACGGGCTTGCCGGTGGGTCGATCTCCTTAACGCTCGACTTCCGTCGAGGCGAGTCTCCCGATTTGGTTCGGGGTAATTCTCCCGGCTGTCGTCGGGGTGAAGAAACAGCGGCCTCAGAGTCTCGTGGCTCCGGTTTAATTAGCAGCTGTTGTGCACGGAAAACAATCTCCTCCGCTAGAATAGAGATGTCATCATCGTCAATAAGATCATCACTGCATTCTGCCATGTTGACCGGAATTGCTAGAACAAGCAATCCCGACCAAGATCACAACAAGAAAACTCTGCTCACCTGAACATTGCTAGCAGGTAGTAAAAACAATTCCCACGCAAAGTACAGGCAATTAAAAAGTAGTGCAGTAAAAGTCAATAAAATTAGTTCACTTAAAGACCCCTACCTTACAGTATCATTAGCAGTATTATTAACTGCCTAATTTAGGCAGTCATTCAGTAAGAGAAAGTTGATGCGCACCAGGTAATGCATGTACATAGAGGGGGTCAATTGGAATTACGGCGATAATTCGAAGTGTGATTGGCAGTAGTGATGCAAATGGAAAATTTTCCAGTGGAAAATTTTGAAATTTTTTTTCTGGTGATTGACTTTTTTGCCATTGTTTTGGAGGCTTGTTGCAGTCGTTTGAAAAGACTAGGTAATATTCAAAGACCGAAAACTTCTCTATCATCCCTGCATGCTAACTTTTGGAACCAACTGCACCCTCTATGTCTATTTCAGATCTTTCCAGCTGAATATCAGACATTAAATGGATTTCAGATTTCTCTAGTTGAATTTCAGATCTATCAGAAACCCAACTTTGAAAGGATCTTAAATTCAACTGGAGAATCTCCAATTCATCTGGAAATGTCTGAAATTCATTTGGGTAGATCTGAAATCGATTTGGAACTAGATCTGAACCATGAGGTAGAAATGGAAGATGTGCATGCATTTTGTCCTCAACGAAGATCGGACAATATGTCAGAACTTAGAAACTGTCATAGTTATTCTTCTACTCATCACAGATATCTTTAGTTTCCAAATATCTCACGAGTTTACAGTCTTCCAATATGGTCGCTCATGTATAATGCTGCGTGGACTGTGTGCTTATTCTTCACATATTCATCAACATATGGAGAATTTGTATCACTATGATCAAGGCTGCACAATAAAGCTTAACTTTCAAGCTAACAAGCAAACTCCAAAATATTTTTTGCTCCAGATCTTTCACATTGCATGAAATTATACCTCTATTCTGAAGCAAGATTCACGTTATAACAAACGGTGTCAGTGTGATAATCAAAAATGCTAACAAATTAGCACAAGCCACTGGTGGCAAAGGAATGTTCAAAAATCCGCGGACGGAACTCGCAGTGCTGCGATCGCTTTAATCGAAATAATGATGAAATCAAGAGTTTTAGACCCATTCTATTGGTATGTATACCTGCGTCGGCTGCGGAAGCGTCCCAATTATAGGGCGTATCACAAAAATCAAAATTTTCCAAAATTTTCCTTAATTTTCCAATATTTTCCAAAATTTTCAAATTTTTTCCATAATTTTCCATGGAAAATTTTGATTCAAAATTTTCCGGAAAATTTTCATCACTCACTAACCCTGACCAAAGTTTGTTTCATCAAATTTCTCCGAACGAGGGGGGAGGGGGGGTCAGTGAAATTTGATGAAAAATGTTTTGGTAAAGGTCCCAGGTCGAAATTCGGAAGATTTAAATTTTTCAAAATTTTCACCACACTGGAGCTCTCACACATAGGAATTTTTTCACTTGTGGCATGTTACATGGACATGTGCTGACGGACCGACTTCCCGTGGTCATATGAGAATGGTTCAGGTGTCATATGATAGAGAATGATGAGACGAATCGTTTGCAACAAACCGCATGTCGCTACGATGAATACTTTCGGAAATAGAGCCATTTTAAGTTTTCTTCCGAGCATATATAAACCCCCGACAACGTAAGTCTGATCACTTCATCGAAAGACGAGGTAAGCGACGGTCGTCGCTCTGAGCTCCCGATATCGGGTGTTTCAAAGGACTCTATCTTTTGAAGTAGGCAAGCTATCTTCTTACTTCAAAGTTTGTGTGATAGAGTTTGATAGTGTCTTTACTACTGATAAAATTTTTTAAAAGTAGTATGAGTAGTAAAATGCGGAATTTTTTTAAAATTCTTAATTTTCACTTTTTTTCAAAGTTTTAACATGTAGACTAAGGTTTTCAAGTATGCTGAGTTCAAATCTGCTATCAGATTTGAAATTTAACTAAGTCTAAGGCAGCTTTGAGGGGTTAGATCCCAGCTACTGATCACTACCTTTGACTCGGCGTTGCTGTTACCACTTCGGGGCAGTGACAATGATGTCTTCAGCTGTAAAGAGCGGGTATCGGGGAAGATCTCTCACTTCCCTAGTGATCAGTACAAGGCCTTCGGGCTGTCGACAGGATCGAGTGCCACTCACTACACTCAAATCAATCATTCCTCACTAAGTGAAATGCTTTAGGAATATGACTGTACTACATGATTCCAAACTTATACAAATTTCATTATCTTACAGTTAACGAGAAATCTCAGTAATGGCAAACGACAAAAACAGAAAATTCCACATCAAAATGTGCACATGTGGGCGAATCAATCGCAGTGCGGACGCCAAGGCGCATGTCAAGAAGGCGGGCACTGACCACATGATTATCCTGAATAGGGTTGCGTGTGTAAAGTGTAGAGTGTTGAAGGGTGATGAGGATGAGGCGCGATTTTACAGAGTGCATGCAGATTGCAGTGGAGGTTTGGTGAATGACCTGAGATTCACGCAGTTGATTGTTGAAGAGAGGGAGCGAATGTTGGCGATAGAGCGAGAGAGCAAGGTGGAGAATGTTGTTGAGAATGATGAGTTGGCGAAAGCAGTTGCTTCGTTGGAGGCTGAGATTGAGCGAAAGAGAGTGCTTGAGAGTGATGATGAGGATGATGTGGATTTAGATAGGGAGCGTGTGAGGAAGCGTGCGAGGAAGTTGAGCTCTTCTTCCTCGGAGGTCTCCAACATAGTTGTTGAGGACCCCCCGCAGAGCTCATCTTCCCCAAAAGTGAAGAGTGGTGGGAGTCGTGTGCAGTCGACGAGGTGGTTGAAGGATGAAGAGAAGAAGCATGTGTCGCAGCAGATGGCGCATGATTTGTTGATAAATAAGTATATGAGTTTGAAGAAGGTGAACGATGAAGTCGTGAAAGAGTTAGATGCGTTGAAAAAGAAGGAACTGAAGTCGAAGGAGGTAGCGGATGAGAATATTCGAATGAGGCGTAGTGTGACTGATTTGAAGAATAAGACGCGAGAGTTGGAAGAGAAGAATGATGACTGTGAGAAGAGGGCGAGTGCTGCAGACAGAAGAATGAGAGAAGCAGAAGCGAAGTTTGAGGAGATGATGAAGGAGATGAGTGTGTTGAGAGCGAGGAATGTTGAGTTGGAGAGGACTGTGGCTCGGCGGGGTGATGAGAGACAGGCGTTTGAGAAGTTGGAGCGCATGAGGGATGAGTGGAATCGTGTGAATGAGGATAGGTTGTTTGAGTTTCACATCCCTATTCGGGATAATCATTTGAACGGACAAGTCCTTGTAAATCAAAGTCTCGACGAGTCCATCATATGCTACAATGGCCATCCGACCAAGAAATGTTTGCATGCCACACTGAGAATGCGCGGACATTTGCATAAATTTTCTGTTAGGAAGCGCGCGAGACTACCCAAGGATGGCTAACTTGGTAAGTGAAAAGCAAATAAGATAGTATATCCTATTCTAATACATATCATTTTCATTGCAGATCTTTTCCCCGCCTTCACCACCCCATCACGTTACTCCCGAGAACGAACCATCGGCTCTCTTAAGGGCCACCATGGGGCAAGACATGATAGAACCTCCTCGCGGTTTGCCCTGGGCAGTCTTCAGACTGGCGAATACTATCATTAAGTTGAATCTGCTATCAGTCAACTTGAACGTTGCGTCGCGTTAGAGGGGTATATAAACCACTACCTCTCATTTCATTTCATTTCAATCATGCAGACGCCGAACAGTCAAGTCAGCTCTCCTCGCGGACCGCAGTTAAGGCCGCGAAATATATTTGAGGAATTTGTCAGGCTAGAGGAGCAAGACAGAGTCCACAATAATCTTGCTCGGATTGGCAATCCGATGACAGCAACTGTTGTCAATCCAACGGAATGGCGCTACATTCCACTTTTTAGCCATGTGCCAATTAGCGTGGAAGTCGACACTGCTACCAAGGAGAGAGTCAAAGACTCTCTCAGCAGAATCGGTAGGCTGTAAGATGACGACTCCCGAGAACGAACCACCGGCTCTCTTAAGGGCCACCATAGGGCAAGATTTGATAGAACCTCCTCGCGGTTTGCCCTGGGCAGTCTTCAGACTGGCGAGTACTATCATTAAGTTGAATCTGCTATCAGTCAACTTGAACGTTATGCAGTCGATTGCCATCCCTGAAGCATTCTAATTCGCTGTTGAGCAATTCATTGTTGAAAACCCTATATAAGTCAGAAGATTGTAGCGCTTCTCATTCAATTTTAAGTCACGATGGAAGCAACATCTACTAGCACCATTCCCGTCTTCTTCGATGAAGACAACGCCATTCCCGAGTTCATCATCCTCGACGAGTGGGATGAAGACAACGCCATTCCCGACTTCATCATCCTCGACGAGTGGGATGAAGAGGATGAGAAGAAGGGGAAGATCAAGAAGATCGTTTGGACGGATGAGGTGTGGACTCCTAATACCACCCGCATCCGAAGGGTGCCAGATGCACCAGCACGACCTAGGCGGTATAGGGTATATGAGAAACTAACCGTCATACCTATTGACTATTCCAGCCAATAGTCAACTTAATTCACACCCCGAGAACGAACCATCGGCTCTCTTAAGGGCCACCATGGGGCAAGACATGATAGAACCTCCACGCGGTTTGCCCTGGGCAGTCTTCAGACTGGCGAATACTATCATTAAGTTGAATCTGCTATCAGTCAACTTGAACGTTGCAAATGAAGTTCGGTGTAATACTTCCTTTCGACGGGCGTTCCTGTAAAGGGCGGCGGTGAAACCCGTAGCTATGTATACCGCAAGGGACATTCGGCAATGGTCAATCTTGTTAAACCTCTCTGCGTCATGTTTGCAAGTGATTGCCTCTGTCTCAACGTAGTATGCATTCGCGCCAGGGCGACATTTAGCCAGCTGTCGAAGGTTGCCTTATAAACTATCCATTACATACGTTATGAGAACCATGAGTTCTACCTGTCTCTATCAATGAGACGAATTGATGAATGGAATGAAATGGGAGGACACTCACGCGCCACACGCAACATAACACACTTCTCTCTTCCGGAGTCTAACAAGCTCTTTACACATGGATCGCAGTCGATTGCTATCCCAGAATCATGTAAGCTATCTGAATTTTATTTAACACTATTTCATCTACCATCATCACCCATATGAAATGTTTTAAGATTTACAAGTTAGACTAAGCGTGCTACTATTTCCAAATGAAAAAGTATACATGGTTAAATCATCCACTTAAGCCCATCCGTAGTCTAACAAGCTCTTTACACATGGATCGCAGTCGATTGCTATCCCTGTATCAGAAGTGTAAGCTATCTTAATTTTATTTAACACTATTTCATCTACCATCATCGCCCATATGAAATGTTATAAGATTTACAAGTTAGACTAAGCGTGCTACTATTTCCAAATGAAAAAGTATACATGGTTAAATCATCCACTTAAGCCCATCCGTAGTCTAACAAGCTCTTTACACATGGATCGCAGTCGATTGCTATCCCTGTATCAGAAGTGTAAGCCATCTTAATTTATTTGACACTATTTCATCTATCATCATCGCCCATATGAAATGTTATAAGATTTACAAGTTAAACTAAGCGTGCTACTATTTCCAAATGAAAAGCATACATGGTTAAATCATCCACTGAAGCCCCATTCAAGTAAGTCAGTATGAAAACAAAGATAATACGAAATAAAAATTTATTATGGCATGTATTTCAAAAGGTCTTCATCGTCAATATCGTCCCAGAGTCTGACTTCACATAGATCGCAAAAACAGTTCACTTGCTTCAATCGTTCTTCTACCGCGAGCCTTACTTTGTCGATGTACTCCCACTCCGCCATAGTTCGTGGCTGGGAGTTAGGGGTGTACCATTCCCATAATTGGTGGAGGAATTTGGTGCTGGTGATCTCCATCACATCATCAGTATCGTACTGCAGATACTTCCACCTCACGCCTGTTAAGTCGGGACACTCCTTCTCACATACACTTTCCTCTTCGTCGTCCGCTGGTATGAACAACTTTCTGATATTGTCCAGTCGGTATATTTTCTCTACCTTCCCCTTCGTTGGAGCGTTTGGTGCAACGAGCGCCTTTGGTGTTGAGCATGGAGGAGAGAATTGTGTGTTCGGCGTTGTCGGAGGGCTTGTCATGTTGACTGTGAATAATAACTTTGAAATGTTTTCTAATAAGTATAAACAAGCAACCAATCAGAATGAACAGCCAATGAATGATGAATATGAAAGTATATATATGTAAAGTGACATTCGTGTCATTTCACTCTGTCTTTGAGACGTATAAGTGAAGTGTTCTCTGGCGAATTCTGTTATTATTTGAGGCGTACAAGTGAACTGCTCTCTCGTGAATTCCAAATTTGAGTGAAGTCTCTATCTTGTTGAAGTATCAACCTTAAACTTGATTTCGTTGAAATGGTAAGTTGAAAATTTCTTCACTCATCTCCCTCAAACGTGTGGCTAATAGCATCTTCCTCAATTTCAGGCATCAACTTCATCACCAACGCCCTACCTTCTCGAGGGAAGTGTAGAGTTGTTGAGTCAAGGTAGGTTGTAACAATACACTGAGACTTGAACAGAGATGATAGAATGATTTCTCTTTCAGGTGATGTGAGTTCCAGCTCAGGACTCTCGCGACAAGGCAACGAGTGGGAATGTGCCGACTGCGGACATATGTTTACAAGGAAGCACAGTCTCCTTCGACACATCAAACAACGTGTGTGTCAACGCAAAGCGGCGTCAATCTCCGGAGGTGAAGTTGATTCTGACGATGACATCTCCTTTCCTTGCGATTTGTGCCCTCTTTCTTTTGATAGTCACTTTCAGCGATCTTCGCACAGACTTCAACACACGCATGCAAATGATCACTACACCAACGGTACCTCTACCATCTCCCTCATTAATGTTTCACATAATAATTTAGTACGCGACTACTGCATGGAGTCCAATACTCAAATAGTAGATTTTCCTGAGTGGCTCCTTCAAAATTCTAACATTATCGAAGCGCTCTTCAACAATTTAGACAATTTTAGAATGAAGGCGCTCATCTACCTTAAACTAAAATATATTAAAATAGATTTTCAAACGGGTCAAGTGAGGGAGAGAATACAGTTTCATGTTCCTTCCTCTTCCGCAACCGAAGTTGTAGACTGCGAGTCTTGGCTAAATTTTCACATTCAATGTTTAAAATCAAATGTAGATAAATTCAATGAACGCGACAGCGCTCTCATTTTTGATGGTGTGGACTCAGCCATATTCAAAATTTCCCTATTAGAAAGTCATGCAGCTCGAGGCACATTTAAACTACCAAAAACGTTGTATAATAAGAAAGCTGTCATCAATGTCGATTGTAAATCACAGTGTTTCAAATATGCAGTCCTATCCATCCTTCACTATAATGATATCAACGCGAATCGAAATCATACCTATAGCTATAGACAGTGGGAGGATGAACTAGACTTTGAAGGTTGTGATAGTAACAACATGAAAATCAAAGATGTAGAAACGTTCGAAAAACATAATAAGATTAAAATTGTCGTTCACGTGTGGGAGAAGGGGTTGAAGGGTGCCCGCTATAATTCACGTTCAACTTGTTATGAACGTGTAGTCAACCTCTTATTAGTAAAACAAGATGATAGCGAGGAATGGCACTACTGTGGTATTCCCAAAATCTCTCGCTTGTACACTAACTTGGGGCACTCTAAAAGAGGTGAACATTTTGTATGCGACCGCTGCATCCGCTCCTTTTGGAGTAAACATAAATTTCTAAGTCATTATGAATGGTGCAAGCGAGGTAAATTACAAATGGAACGCATGCCCAAAGATAAAATATTTTCACATAGGGATAATGGTGACGAATTAAGTCCCCTGCGTGTCATTTACGCAGACATAGAATGCTACATTGATGATATCATCCACAAGCCAGCAGCCATATCCTTCTGTGAAGTATGGTATGACCACTTTAGAAATAAGCAAAGCAAAATGCATACTTGGCAAGGTGAAGATTGTATTTCAAAATTTCTAGAATTTCTCGATAAAGCTGCTAAATTTCAACAATCATATGATTCCCAATTGCAGCGTAAGTCACTACATATGTCAGATGAAGACAAACAGAAATTTGAAAGTTGCACATCGTGCCCTAAATGTCATAAAACGTTTGATGACGATAAAATTAAGAAAGTGCGTGATCATGATCACATCACTGGTAAATTTAGAAACTCACTCTGCTCCAAATGTAACTTTTCACTTAGGTTGAGACGTCGTGTACTACCCGTCATTTTTCATAACTTTAAGGGCTATGAAAGTCATATGCTCATAAAAGGAGGGTTGAGCCAGATGAAATCGTGGCAGTTTGATGTTATAGCGCAAACGAGAGAAAAATTCATGGCAATGACAGCAAAAGTACCAGTAGATAAAACTAAAGAAAATAAGACAGTCTTCTTCGAAATAAAATTTTTAGATTCATTCCAATTCATGTCAGCGTCACTAGCTTCTCTCGTTCGTAATCCCAAGTTTCTTCCCCATAGTCAAACTTTGAAGAAACACTATCCAAACTTAACGGATAAAATAATCACTCGCAAAGGAGTCTTTCCCTATGCGTATTTTAGCTCAATGTCTAAACTAAATGAAACAACCCTTCCTTCCATTGACAAATTCCAAAACGATTTGACGGGTGAAGATTGTCCAGTAGAGGACTATGAACATGCTCAAGAGGCATGGTTAAAATTTGATTGTAAAACGTTTGGCGATTATATGATCGCTTACTTAGAATTAAATGTTATTTTGCTGGCTGATGTCTTTCAGGAATTTCGACGAGTGGCATTAGAAGAAGACAAATTAGATCCTGTCCACTTTGTAAGTCTACCAGCCATGTCCTTTAAATCAGCCTTTAAAATGACTGGTGAGACCATCCATCTCTTACAAGATCCCGAGATGTATAACATATTTGAGCGCGGAATACGCGGTGGTCTCACATTTGTGAATAAACATCACATAAAAGTAGGTAACGATCATATCTACCTAAAGTACTATGACCAAAATAATTTACATGGCAGTTCACTGTCTAAACCACTACCTCACTCCGAGTTTAGTTGGTTAAATCAAGATGAGCTTGAGTATTACTCCAACCCTTCAAACATTCTGAAGATTCCAGATGAAGGTGATTGGGGATATTATTTTGAAGTGGATTTGATTTATCCAAATAGTATTAAAAATAAAACTGCTGATTTCCCACTGAAGATATGTTTTCACCATTCATGTCACAATTTCATAATAACTTAACAGAGTGTGGACAGCCAAGGTACAAACCATGCCGCAAGCTTTTGCTCACCCAATATGATAAGAAAAATTATCTCGTGCACTTCTGCATACTAAAATTCTATTTAGAAATGGGCATGCTTCTAAAGTCAGTTCACCGCATTATCAAATTTAGACAGAAAGCCTTCCTCAAACCCTACATAGATAGTAACAGTAAAAAACGTGCACTCGCCCAAAATAATTTTGAAAAGGATTTTTATAAATATAAGAATAACAGTCTTTTCGGAAAGACCATGGAGGATGTTAGAAAACGTATGAACTACAAACTAGTCGTTGATGAACAAAAATATCACAAATTGACCTCATCACCTCTTTTCATTGATAGAGACATCATCGATGAGGATCCTGTAGGTGTTAAAATGATAAAATCAGAAGTTGAGTTGTGCAAACCCATCTATATTGGGCAAGCCGTTTTAGATTATTCCAAGCTTGAAATGTATCAACTCTTCTACAAAATATTAAAACCATGCCCTCTCGTAAAAGAGGTTCGCTTGCTGGGTGGTGATACAGATAGTTTCTTTTTAGGAATTACCACTCAAAAAGATTTAAATTTTAATGAAGTAGCTAAGTCATTAGAAAAATATTTCGACACATCTAACTACAATCCCACTCATCCACTCTATTCCATACAGAATAAAGCCAAACTTGGTTGTTTTAAGGATGAAACAGCAGGAAAGGAAATAGATGAAATGATTCTCCTCCGTCCTAAAATGTATTCCATGAAATTAAAAGAATGTGCAGATAGTATTAAGCGTGCTAAAGGTATATCAAAATCCATTGTTCACAAAAGGAAACATCGGTCCTATAAGAAGGCCTATAAAAATAAAAATATAACGTTTGTCAATATCACAATCTTAAAATCTCAAGTTCATACTGTGAAAACGCACACGTTCAAGAAACGAGCGCTTTCAGTATGGGAGGATAAGAGGTGTTGGATAGGACATAACACATCTCTTCCACATGGACATCCTGACACAAACATACCTCCACCCAAAAGAATAAAACTCACGCTACCACATTCAGGAGATGTATTGGCATAATCAACTTTAACTCAGTATTTTGATGTTGCTTTTTGTAGATATACATGGTTGTTTTATGTATCGCATGAGATCGTTTCTTCCTTGTGAATATATGCCTACAGTCAGCCCATTCCCCTTTATCTGTGAAAAGACTTTTTCATACACATATTTTTATTTCAATAAACATATCACAATGACTTCACTTTGTTTTCCGAAACACTAAAGTTACGAGGGATTTAGTATCTTTCACATGGATGCACTCATGTAGACCATTTGTAATTTTGATAGAAATAGAGGGTATAGTTTGTTTGATAACAGGATGGTAGAAAATAGGTTGAAACATCTTCTCGACTATTCCATATAAAGCATCCTTATCATGAATGAAATCACGTAAAATGTATTCTTTTTTCTCACCAACAGAAATAGGTAGAATCAAATCACTTTGAATGTAAAGGTGCTGTTCATGTTTATCAAGTGTCATTAGTGTTTCTATACCAATCGTATGCGCAGCAGTAAACACAGTTTGTAGCATTGAAAAACCAAAGAGTTTTTTCAAATTTTTACTCAATTGACATTGAATGTCATCACCCAGTTTCAGAACAAAGCGTTGATTTTCAATTGAAAACGAAATGTGGTGTGTCTTTACATCATATTTACTTTTCATCACATGCTTCAACTTCTGCTGTATATAAGGATTTACTACATGAATGAAGCTTTCAACTGTATGATATAGACGCGGCATTATATTGATAGCAACTTTAGATTCTTGATAAGACTAGTAAATTTTCTTGATGCGATCACCATAGATGTCAACCCACCATTCATCATTAACTGAATCAGCTTTAGTGTGATATTCATGAGAAGCATACACCAGACCGCTTCCAATAATAGGGGTTGGATGTCTTACAAAATGGCGCAAGGTTGGAGAGAAATAAACTGTAAGTTTGTCATTATATTTCTGAATAACCAACTTATTTTTGTCCGCCATAATTTTCTCTCCATACTTCTTACCCACAGTCTCATTCCATCGTTTTACTAACTCAATAAGTGATAAAGGTTGAACACCACGCTTTTCAAAATGATGCGTTCTTCACATTCTACAACATCTTCATCAAATATTTTAAATCTATAATGAAATTTGTTGATTCGATTTGAATAAACTTTTTTAACATTTGCAGTAGCAATTGACGTTAGATGTAGTCCATGACCGAAACCGAGATGTGGATAGAATTCATTATCCAACCTCAGTGTAAGACCTTTAGTAAAAGAATGAAAGCGAAGGAACTGTCTCCCACTCCAATGATAGATAGTAAACTCATAAGCTTTCTGATCTTTATTCTTCATGATGGAAGTATTACCACTGTTGAATGCCTTAATAATTTTCTCATTCCCAAATGGTTCATAATAATCTGATCTTATCTGAATCCATTCATAGTTCCACTTTCCATCTGATGTTAAATTGTATGGGAACTGGAATGCATTATTCATCGTTATTCCATCATGGGTGCGAGGAGTCAATATCATTTCTTCCAAATCATTCACATTCTGAATATTGCTATCATAGCAAATACTAGAAACGCCAACCTCCCATTCACCTTCTAAATGTAGTGGGTGATTTAATTCTACTCGATAGTGTGATGGTTTATTTTTGGGAAATTTATTCATAGAAGCATTACTGGGCAAGTAGATTAGAAACGAGTCCTTATTTTCACTTTCCATATTATTCACATTGGAAAAATATATTAGCATACTTTTGCATTAACTCTTCATTCGGAAATGGAGTGTGATACTTGTCACAGCATATTTATGAAAAGGAATCAACGCACCAGCATCGTCATAAATGGCAATATCAATTTGTGGGATGTAGTTTGATTTCAGCTTTGTATAATGCACTTTCTTGAAAGTATGCTCAGATAATATACTGCAGCTTTTTGGCTGGTATGGTATCATTGCTAGCAATGGAGCTTCAACATCTCCCACACGTGCATCTTCACCAATATTGGAATATATCTGAAAATAGTTAATACGACGCGATAGTGACATGTCTGCGCTAGCTTTGGTTACAGTACCACTTTTAAAGATATTTTGATCAAAACCCAAAATGTCCATTAGAGTTTTATCCATAATTAGTTCAATACATTTTCCACTTATAGTGAGAGTCAAAACACCTTCTTTTTCAGAAAATGAAATGTGTTGCTCATTAATCACTTCATTTAAATAATCTACAACCAATTTAAACTGAAGTAATAATGCGAGGCATCAACACTCTTGTTTCATGTAAGATACCACCGAAAGGCTCTACACACTTTCTGTATAAAGATATGGTCCATTCTGTATCAAATTGATTTGACCTTTCACATGGTCAATGTTGCATATCAAATTTTCCATGAACAGCTGCAGAACGATGTCGTAAGAACTGATGAAAATCTTTTGAACAAACTAATACTAGATCATCATCATTTAATTTACTTATTGCAATATGATTAGATGATTTGATATAAGTCAATGTTGCCACTTGTTTACCATCAACTCGAAGGAGATAATTAAATTTCTTCGATAATGTTTCAGGAGTCATGTTTGTCTTTCTTGGCTTAATCACAATCTTCTTCACCAACGTCTTCTCATTTCTTGGAATAAGATCTACATAATAAGCTTCCTCTCGATATATTAACTGTTTATGACCACTTATGTGGTAATTAACATTAAAATTATCATAGCTTGTTAAGGCGCTAGCGAGGTAACCTAAGTCATTTCTTAAACTTGGACTTAAACCAACAATCCAATCTTTCTCAACTACATGATGTACATAATTATGATCATCATTGTGCGGAGTAAATTGGACAATATGTTTACACGCTTTATTCAAGAAATCATATATAAACTTTTTACATGATAAGAGATCTTTCTTTGGCCACTGTGGAATGTATACTCGACAGCCCTTTTCACATTGGTAAGCAGCTGTGCGTCTCATATTAATAGTCATCACCTCATGATCAAAAGTATAGACACAGTTGCTATGAACAAGTTGAGTGACACCCACTTCTCACTTTCCATTTAGCTGTTGTGCATGATCAATGGGAGTAGAAAAGAGTGCGGCTCGATTACTAGCAAATCTATTTGCGGCCGCATTGCTAAGCAAAATATGATAAAACGACATTTTGATATTGCTGATCTTCGGCTTTGCATAACATCATGAAGACTTGGATTTTGGACTCTCTACAATATATCAGAGTTGATCGTAATGGAAACGTACATTTCAAAAATTCTCATGGTCATACATCAAGAGGTATTACATTAACATGGCGACAATTTGTCAACCTCAATGATATCATGAGGGATTTGGAATATTTTGAAACATTAAGATTCATCTCCTTGGGTGAGCAAGTTTGGCTTCAACGTCGCAACAATGAAATTCAAATCTGCCATTCTCATTCCGCAAACTGTTTCTCATTTCGCAAATACAATTGGGAGAAGTATAGAAGATACATACATCGCTCCATCATGACATTTATTCGTCGTGAGTTCATCGCCCTACTATGCAAATCTTAATCAGACATGACTACCACGCACCATGAGTTGGAAATTAGATTCCCTACAACGTATTGAAACGGATCATGATCGAAACGTCTATTTCAAAGATTCAACTGGAAATGTGAGAAGAGAGTTTGCTTTATCTTATCGTCATTTTCAATCTCTACATCATATCATGAAGGATTTGAAATACTTCTGTATGAAAAGACATTCACGTATTGGAAATCGCATCTGGCTGCGCGTCAACAAACGGCGAATTCAACTCTATCATTCCCAACTTCATACTAACTTCACATTTCATCAAGGTAGTTGGGAAAAGTATAAAAGGAAGGTACATCGCTCAATTTACTCATCTTTTCATCATGAAGCGCCATCGCTACACCATCGTCAACATTCTCCGTCGCTTCAGACTCTACACCAAAATCGATCTCACAACATTACACCAACACCTTCCAAACAGCAAGTATTACCCGGGCCGTCCTCAAATGTTAGTGGTGAAGATGAACAATTCACGGAATCTTCAACTCTTCCCAAATGGGACTGTACAGATTCTCGGCGCCCTTTCTCATTCATCGGCGCAGTCAATGCGCTTAGAGCTACAGAGACTACTACGTCGGATATGGAAGAGGGAGAGGTGTGTGATGTCGAATCTGACTGTGGACAATATGGTGATCTCTACTCAATTGAGTGAAAGTGTATCATTTTTGAAGATTCGTACCAGCAGTTACAATTTGTGTTATGAACCCGAACTTTTTCCTGCAGCTCTCATTAGTTGTTGGTTACCTGTGCATGTTGCAATCTTTCATAATAGTAAAGTGATGATTACTGGACTAAAATCTCATGTACAAGCAAATGTGATCCTAGACTATCTCATCGAGCATGTAGGTACCCAGCGGATTGTAAAATAAAAAACAATTTTTCCAACATGATGTTTTTATTTCAAATCATGATAGAACTTACAAATCATTTTTTCATTAGAGGATGGATTACATGAAAAGTTTTGAATAACAGATACAAATCGAGATACATGTAAACGTTTTAAGATGAAGTACAGTACAAAAGCACCACACGTTGATGAAAGTGGATGTTGTAGTATGCGTTCATTTCGCTGATATTGACGCGTATGTTTTCTCAACCACTGCTGTGTTGGTATATTTGGAGGTTGAGCAAGAGAGTCAAATAGTTCACCACGTCAGTCTTCTCCAATAAAGATCGCTTTCCAATGCTCACCGCCTAAATTCCGCGAATGAGTGTTTAGCACAATAAAGATGGGATAGTGATTTACTGCGGGTGGTAAGGTATCGAGCGAATAGACATTATCAAAAGCTTTCAACGTCGCTTCGTCTGCATTACGCTGTACTTTAGTTTTAATATCGTCAGCAGTCAACCAACTCATTAACGATTATACTGAAGAATCACGTCACGATACTTTGTAATTTCAATATTTGAATCGAAGACTGCATAAATTAATACATTGATCGTCTCAGGTAGTGTTCTTTTGAACGTCAAATCCAAACGAATATTATGAGGCACGTTCGCTTGACGATAGGGTGCACTAATATCGCTGTCAGCAGTCAAATCAAATGCATAAATAGTATATCCACTCTTAAACTCTTTCATAGTCAGTCCGTTGGTGTCATCCGTATTGTAAAAGCCAAAGACATCCATAAAATCAACATAACTGCGCATAAATTGATCCGAAGCAAAATCTGGTTTGTAGGGTGGACCAGGATGACTCACACCATTTACACGTAAAGCAATTTCACTTAACTGATTGTGTTTAAAATTGAAAGGATTCTTCTTTATATTACCATTAAATGCATCATTTTCAGCCATTGCTACCATGAGGAGCTTCGGTGCCTCCGATGGAAAGAGGCCATCTTTCATGAAACTCTTTTGATCTTTCGGAATTGTAAAGGTGAGAAGCTTTGTATGCTGAACGGGTGTAAATAGCATTTTGGCGGTTAAGACCTTCAGCATGCCCTCTAATGACACTTGGATTCGGTACTACTCGACGAATGTAAAGTGCAATATCTTCCACATGAATTCTAAAATTGTCAACTTTAGCAAATGCATTCAGCGCAAATTCAGGCTTATTCAATGTCAGCTTGAGTCGCATGCTGGTATTACAGAGTAAAAACTTTGACTGTCTAAAGAAGTCTAAATTCAGCGGACCATATAGCTGACATACTTTACTATCTTTAATCATAGCAGATCGCTTTACAAAGCCACTGTTTGTTTCAGCATCAAATTTTCCTGCTTCATCTCTGTACCATCCCATGGCTTCCATATGACTTTTTTGTGCTGCTGTATGAAACTGTGATACATGATTGAAATATGATTTATAGGGATAATCGCTTTGGCCACCTTCCACCCGCTGCTCTCCAATCGTTAGAGAAACATCGCGAAGTAATGTAGTCAATGGTAAATTGTTCAGTCCAACTTTATGTGTATCGTCAATAGCAGTTCCATCTGCTTGCTGAATTCTAAACCTCAAATCAACCATCGCATAACTCAAATCTATGTAGTCATCACTACCACCAGGAATAACAAATTCAATAGGGCCAGCATTCTCAGCTGTTCGAGGATGATAATCTACAATACTTGAACTAAGAATATCTGTCTGTATGGCTTGTTGATCAAACAAACAAAACCCGGAAGTTTTACACTCCATGATTAGAAGTTATGGCAGCGTCGTCGTTTAGCGCCTGATGAATGATTAGAGCCTCTGCGACGTTTGCGTGAATGCCTTTTGACTGAAGATCGCACCTTACCAGCTCCGCGATGTTTCCTCCTTCCTTTATTCATTCGTTTAGGTGATTTCTTTCCTTGAGTAACACCAGCAAAGGTCTGCTTCAATGTTTTTAAACCGCGTTCCTTCCCACGATTCAACAAACTGCTCTTAAAACTTCTACCTCTGGAAAGATCACTAGCAACATCACCAGCAAAGCCAACGGCATTACTTAAAACATTTCGTTTTAAAGATATACCGACATTGGATATGAGAGGTGCTACAACAGATTTCAGTGCACCAAGTATGCTACCTCCACGTTGGCGGCGAGCGCCGATGTAAATTTGTCGTCCACCACTTACATAGGAGGGTCGTGAATAAAATGAGGCAGTTGGATTCATAGCTCAAACCCTAAACATTGTTACTTACAACTTTGCATGAATCACTGTCGATCACTTAGATGAAAGTTGTCGGCACGACGCATCCAAGAGTTCATACTTGAAGGATAACCAGTCCATTTAACAAGACACAATTCTTCACCTTGTCGTTTTTTACATCGAATGATTTTCACTACCAAATATGTTTCACTTTCAGTGACTACCTCAATCTCATCGCGGTAAAAGCTACCCTCAATTTCTTCATTATCGTAATCTTTCAACTTGTAAGTGGTGGGAGAGTCTTTTTGATTAATCCTTGATACTGTAAATACCTCCTCTGTCCAATTCGGAAGGTACCCGTTATCAAAAACACTCTTCACTTTTGAGATACGAACTTTATCAACAATTTTCACATCACTTTTCACATGAGTGCGTTTACGTTGGAATGATTCGCGCACTTTATCTACATTGTCAGCATTTACATCTACTGGTCTGAGTCCAATAGAACGATGGATAGAGTGATTGTAGGCATGGAGTGTATCTTGTAGAACCTTTGTCCAATTTTGTGTCAAGTTGGCAGTAAAATGTCGCCACAAGCGATTTTTTAATGTGCGATTAAAACGTTCAACGAGTGCAGCTTTAAAAGCACTCTTTACACTAAAAAACTCAATGTCATGCCTCTCAAATAATCTTGTCACATGCTGAGTTTCAAACTCTTTTCCTTAATCACTCTGAATTCTTTTTGGAATGCGACCTTCTCGAAAAATTGTTTGGAATGCTTTTGCTACTCCTTTCCCTTCTTTAGTTTTTAAAGGTTGAGCCCACGCATAACGCGAGAAAATATCAATGACGGTTAAAATAAAATTATTGCCCGAGTTATGTTTTGAAATGGAGGCAACATCACACAAATCTGCTTGCCACTGTTCATCGATGTCATGAACAATATAATGGCGGGTGCGGTACTTCTTTTTCGCTTGTTTGTGGAGTGTATAGGTAGCCTGACCCTTTAACCATCGTTTCACTTGTGATTGTGGAAGACCACTCGCTTTTGATAATTTCTTGATCGATGCAAATCCTGCCGGATGTTTTACATCATAATAGATTGACTTCAAACGCTCAGTCGATGACGACTGACTCTTTTTCCTCCTTCTCATCTTTTTGTTTTCTTGCCTTTTCTACATTTACAACAACTGCAGCATTTAGCTTTAGTGGTTTTGCGATCGTGTTCACATTGCTGAGGGGTTTCATTGTGAGAGCTGGCGCAGCAAGTGCAAGTGACAACGACACTCACCTCTGGCGGCTCATTACATGGCAAGCAACACATCTGCTTCATATTAATAGTCTGAGAACATGTATTTCCTGGGAGGAGCTGTTTTACGTTTTCCTTTTACTAGTTTTAGTGGTGGTGTAGATCTACGTCGAGTTCTTCCTCTTGTTTGCTTAGTGAGTGTGGGAGGGGATGTAGCAGGTGACGTCTTAAACCAATTTGTTGGCATTTTCATCGTCTGAAGCATTGGAGCAGTAGCCACTGTTGAATCAAGTTCTTTCAATGTCTCATTATTTAAAGCAAATTTTGGCACATTATGCTTTTTCAATAGTTTAAGAAAGTATGTCCAACCAGGTGGAACATAGCCCTGACGGCGCTTTCTACGTGTCGCATTCTGAATCAAGTCTTCATAACGTGAAGCATCAATCACTTTATTTTCATCTGTAATGATTTCTCCCCTATCATTTACATTGAGATGGGGTTCAATACTATTGAAAAGAGATATGGCATGTGCGCGAGATGCTAAAGGTGTAGCAGTCGATACAGAGTCACGCATCTTATTCTTCACGTTTTTCAATTGCTCGACAGTTTCCGATTGTAATAATACAGCACGATGTGGATCTTTGATGTGAACATTTTGCTGATAATCTATTTCTTTCCTATACATTTGATTTGCAAGAGGTTGCTTTACTTGCTGCATGGCAGTCAATTGTACATATTCATCCTGAGGAATAACAATCATGCGAGAATAAGAACTCATAGTTTGTAGATAATCATGGGAGTTTTCAAAATATCACTTCGAAATCTAAATTCTTCCGGACACTGTTGCGTAAAGTCAATGAATAAGTAACCGTGTGGTTTTTCAGTAGCTGCTTGAAAAATTTCAATTAAGGCTTTTGAACCTCTTGGTGCAACTTGTCGCGCTAAAATTTCAAATTGACTTTTATCTCGCGGATTCTTGAAAATAGCATAATAGTGCGTATTCAGGTTTCGTGTACGAGCTTCTTTTCCATCAGGAAACAAATTTTGTGTGATATAGATGATAAAGCACCTTTTATGATGTGCTGCACGAGTGAACATATCTGTAACATCTTTTGAATTCTTACTTTCTTTTAATAAATCATCCAATACAACAACATCATTAGACTGAAGTTTATCCACTGCAATAATTCCTTCATGTCGAATAAAGTTGCGACTTTGCAATTCCTGAAACAGCGACGGTTGATAAATACCATAACACCAAATCACTCGATTGATAGGTTCCTTAAACAACTCCCTTCTTTTATCCAATAAATTCAGCGTGAAAACAGTTTTACCTGCATGAGATGGACCTGATACAGTCAGAACTTTATCACATTGAAGTCTGAAATCCATTTTAATACTTTGAGATTCAACATTTGCATGATTAACGTCTAGAGCCAAAGATATTACCCAATAGGTTGCCCACGATAGGAGCTGACATTGGTAGTAACGCTGAAAGGAGACCACCCTTTTGTGTTAGAGTTTCCCTCTTTCTTTGAAGGGTGACTTTAGGATTGGAGATGAAACGCAATTTCGTAGCATATCGCTTAAGTAACTTTCGTTGTTTTGGTGCAAATTTCTTCGTCCTCAACTTCCTCACATGAGAAATAATTTCACGAATGAATTTATCGTTAGCATGTCGTATAGCATTGTATCGCTGATTTGCTTTCATTCGTCGGAGAGCTTGAATGGCTGAAGAAAACTTTGAAGACTTTTGATTTTTACGTTTCGCCATTTTCCGTGTTAGTCTTTGCTAAAAACCTGTCTTAACCACATTTGCATAGATACTAACTATTGCGACATAAGTGACACTCGAAATGAGCAATATCACAGTGGTTACATTTGCAAAGTTGAATGCAATTACGTATGAAACAGCGTTGACAAAAAGCATGCTTACATCTCTTGAAGATGCGCTTTTCATTTCCATCCTTTCGCTTACATACATCGCAACACATAGTTTCACCGTTACTGATGTCTATAGCAAGTCTTTTTGAAGATATGAATTTGCTAGCCTTTTCTAAATAATAGACGCATGTACAGAAGGAATATACTTCGAGAGTGAGCAGACATAGCTCGAAAACCAGTTGTGCTACAATCAAGTACCACTGCATTTTCAATTTTTCTTTATAGAAAGTTGAATGTGAATATCTGAAATCGCTTCAATCACTAGACTGCTGCCATGATGGTTAAATGCGTTAAGACGTTCAGCAATTTTTATCATATGTCTTTTAAAAAATTCTTCGGGGTGATCTACCACTTCCATTGAATAAGAAGCAAAATGGAAAGAGCGACTTTCCACCTCTTCCTTTCCAAAATGACTAAACTTAATTTTCGCAACTAATCGCGCCATGACAATGCTATCAGAGAATGTATTCATTAACTCTAGAAATAGAGTGCTAGCATCATCGACCACTGCTTCGATGTCGGTCTCATCTTTATGAAAATTTATCACATAATCTTGAACAGCTCCTTTTAAACTTTGCCTATGAAAATGTAATGTTCCGCAGTCGTTTGAGAAAGACATGATCTCCCTTTTTCTAACCCATCCATTGCATGAAAACAACTCTTCTCATAGTAACATTTATTGAATAACGGTAACAAGCATGCATTATAAATCAATGGTTTGAAACAGATAAAATAGATACAGCTGGTAACTATCATACAGCGAGGAATGATGACCATACAGGACTTTGGCAGTGCTGAGGTAAGGAGGAAAGAAGCATTGGTTATGAACGTAGCTACTACAACGAACAGACAAAATAGGAACAGACAAATCCTTAAAACGTTTCGTGACTTCATGGTAGTGTTGATTCACTCTACTATCCCAAGGCGGGAGCAAAATGTCATCAATGATTAGATTGGGAAATACTTTCCTCTCCTTAACAGGATTATTACAAAAGATGCGTATAACATTGAAAGCAGCTAACCATCGTTTAAAGTCAATAAGAAGAGCACTCTCACAAGAAGAGCCATATTCTTGCAAATATTTCAGATTAAGTCCATGAATGTGTTTTCTCGCCCATTGATCAACATTGGGATCGCAGTTGGCATGTTGATGATAGACACTAACAATCTGATATGTCCAATTGTTCATAGCAATAGCACTGAGCTCCTGTACAGGTTCACCCTCACAAATCATAAAAATGATGATAGAAGCCTAAAACGGAAATTTACACATTTAAGGAAACGTTCTATAACATATTACAAAATGAAGAATTACATCGATGCTTTTCACGACAAAATACACAAATGATATGATGGCAACGAAGAAGTAAAATGTATCTAATAAGACCACGTCTACGACACTCAAAGCACATAAGCGAATTCTCATAGGGTAGAGTTAGGAAAGGACTAGTAATTCTCCTTCTTTGATTTGCGTTTTGATGCAGCATTCTTCTCCGACTTGCGCTTCGTACCACTGCTGTTAAGGATTTGATCAATTATGTCATCCACGTTGGGTGGTTTTGGAATATATAGGATGGATTCCATATGCATGGAGAGAGAGGCTATTTTATTATCCTTGTGCCGACCATAATATAGCCCATTCACTTTGAAAAGGATATCCCAAGTACCTTCTCCGAGCTCGTCGCATGTGATGGGTGTTGGATGATCTCCCTCCTTATAGTAAGTGCACCAATGTGATACCGGTAGGCAAATGTGATTACCATCCCAAATCTTTCTATAGGGAGTATCCTTGTCATCTCTCGCCTTCCACTCTTGAGCAAGAGGAGTAGGAATGTCCATATTTAATGTCACGTACTCCTCAATAATATCAAGTTGGTGGCGAATGTACGGACTCACGGGGATCAGTATGTAGTCCCCATACTGATTGTGCATTATCTTGACATCCGTGGAAGGGAGCATTCCCGTTTGGAGTACTACGCTATGATCGTCATAACGCAAGGCTTGTTTAAATTTACGCTTTAGCGGTGTAGGATTATGTACCTTGGTTGTTTCTTCCACTGGCCTCAGTTGTAGATGATCTGATCGTAGCGAACCTTGTAACGTTTGACCGCCATTTTGTCCTACTAGTGCAGCAGATGGAGTAGATGCCTGAAAATGAAAAAGATTGTATTAAGTTTACGTTCAAGGGAGGAGAGGGAGGAAAGTAGCGACTTACCATTTTAGTTGGATAATAGAATAAGGAACTAGAGAGAGAAAATGTGCGTCCGTCACTCGTGTGATTCAACGATGGAATGATTCTCACTGTGGAAGGCTCGCTATTTATATAGAAAGGCTTGATTCTCATTGGATGATGATCCTCATTGGACAATAACATCAAGCTGATTCCAAATCTGGCATCCGTTTACCAATCCGAGCCTTCGTTCGCCCGCTGGAGCTGTTTCTTGGGAAATTCTAACTCTGTCGTTTTTTCACCAATCTCCTAAATCTTGAATGGCGTCTCACATCTAAACGAAGACAGATATGAACAAGCCGTTTCTTTCTGTGAATTTGTCTCACTCTTAGCTTTCAAACGAGCTATTGCACGACTTTCTACGATCACTAGAAGCAAAATTGGAAGTTTGGTGCCGGGGGGGGGAGGTCAGTGAAATTTGATGAAACAAACTTTGGTCAGGGTCCCAGGTCGAAATGCCACACTTTGGAAAATTTTCAAAATTTTGACCATACAAAGCCACTCTGACACTTAGGATTTTTTCAGGTGAGCTACGACATTCCACCCTCCCAACCTGGCCGGCACACCACGCCAACCTGGCCGGCACACCACGCCAACCTGGAGAGCGCAGCACAAACCACCGCTCGCTACGTCGGCCGGCCAGAGGGGGGGGGACGTCAGACACGAAGCAACACGACGGCTCACCACGACCGACTCGACGGACAGGAGGGGGGGACGTCAGACTCGAAGCAACACGACGGCTCACAACGACCGACTCGGCTGACAGGAGGGGGGGTACGTCAAACTCGAAGCAACACGACGGCTCACCACGACCGACTCGACTGACAGGAGGGGGGGGACGTCAGCGACGGCGGCCATCTTGCGCGGTCCAGTGGTGGAGTTTTACTTACTACTACTTTTGAAAAAAATTTGCCAGTTTATCTACTACCGAGATGACGCCCTTATATAAGTGGTATGAAGCTAGTTGGATATCAAAACAAATGGATAGTTGCTAATAAGCATCGTAACTATAAGCGGAAATCATGCTGATTATCAAGGGACTTTCACGATCCGCATTTTAATGGAAGTCTTCATGAAAAAATCGAGATATTTTCGATTTTCACCGGCATGATTTTATGATTCACAAAATTGATGCTTCATTTCTTAAATCTGAATGGTGATGTGGAACCATTTAGCCTACATCTTTTTAAGTCAATTGAAATCATTGTTTTTGATTATGTTGTTTTGCTCTACCAGTGGCAGGTTGCTTATGATATGATCACGCTTTAGAAGATTCTCTTGAGGTTCAGCTTAAAAGCAATAGCAGGTCATCCAATTGCTAATTTAACAAACATTACCTCTCCAAGGCTGTCATGACAGGGAGAATCTGTTAAATAATATCATTTCCTTCTGCATTATGCTATCATGATCAGTCAATCCCGTTGTAATTTCTTCAAAACTGCATAAATGTGCATATCTTGTATTTAGAAACAACTCCAACTATATTCACCTCGAGTTCATTTAATAAAATCGATAAATACACATTGGGGATTTAATAAATGCTGAGGTGCTACTCTACCTAATATATTTACTCTATGGTCACCTCTTCCTTACTTTCGCCCGAAAGGACTAAATCCTCCGCGTACAGCAGCTCCTTCAGCCCACCTCATCTACGATCCTTATAGCTTCTTCCATCACGAGGATGAAAAGAAGGGGACTAAGAGCGGATCCTTGATGGACGCCGACACCTAAACCGAATTCATCCGATGTCCCTTCAGCAACACAAACTCTTGACTTGGGATCAACAGACAAGCCATGATGATTTCAATCAGACTCGATCTGTCGTCTGAGGCCCATCGTATGACGGCTCTTGGATGGCGGTCAAATGCCTTCTGGAGGTCGACGAAGATGCGGAACAGTTTCTTTTTCTTCTCAATGTACTTCTCCTGCAATCTTCTGATGACGAAAATTGCGTCAGCACATGACTTCCTTTGACGATACGCAAACTGGTGTTCACCGATGTTGACCAAGCTCAGTCTCTTGTCAAGAATTTTTTTTGAAGATTTCATACCGTGTTCCAGGAGTCGCAAGATATGTGTGACAGCTTAAAGGGTCTCCTTCACCCTTGTACAACGCAACAGTTAGGCTGTTGTACCACTGTTTAGGACAAACTTTCGTGTACAAGATCTTTTGAAATAGGGCATACAGTTCTCTCACGGCAGGATCTCCAGAAAATTTTAACATATCCCCAGTCACACCAGAAGGGCCAGGAACTTTGCCGATTCTCAGATTCTTTATAGCTTCCCTCACCTCATTCAGAGAAGAGGAACTTAGCTCAGAAAGATGGCGTTCTGGTCGTTTGATATTCGGTCGAAGTAACTTCTCCATCTCCTTTTCATTTATTTTGATTGCATCGTTTTCATCTTTGATGAAGTGGGTGCCATGTCAGTCCTTTCCTGCTTCATCTGCGCTGCAATCCGGAACATCTTGCTTCGTCCTGCATGAGTTGTCAAGCCTTCACTCCATTTCTCCCAAGCATTTCTCTTCGAAATTGCCACACAACGCATGGTCTCACGCTTTTTTATGCAGTACGCGTGACGATCCGGCCCTTCTCCAGCTCTGCCAAACTTTGTAAGCGTCTTTCTTCTTCTTGATGACCCGTTGTACATCTTCATTCCACAGCCAGGTCTCCCTCTCTCTACCACTTTGACCTTTCGATATGCCACACACCTTCTCCGGCTTCCATTACACTCAACAAGTGTTTTCCAGCTGCCATCTCCTGCGTGGACCTCTTTGGCGAATTCTTCTTCATATTCTCTTCTTTTATTCTCGTCTTTTAGCTTCCAGAGCTTCATTTTCTTCTTCGCAGTTCTCCTTCTCTTGATAAAGCCTTTAATGCTGATCATTCTGTGTTGGCCCATGTAAGCCTCCCCAGGTACTGCAGTGCAGTCCAGGACTGTCGCGCCAGCCATAGAGTAATTATATTAGGTCGAGTAGCAACTCAGCATTTATTAAATCCCCAATGTGTATACACTATCGATTTTATTAAATGAACTCGAGGTGAATATAGTTGGAGTTGTTTCTAAATACAAGATATGCACATTTATGCAGTTTTGAAGAAATTACAACGGGATTGACTGATCATGATAGCATAATGCAGAAGGAAATGATATTATTTAACAGATTCTCCCTGTCATGACAGCCTTGGAGAGGTAATGTTTGTTAAATTAGCAATTGGATGACCTGCTATTGCTTTTAAGCTGAACCTCAAGAGAATCTTCTAAAGCGTGATCATATCATAAGCAACCTGCCACTGGTAGAGCAAAACAACATAATCAAAAACAATGATTTCAATTGACTTAAAAAGATGTAGGCTAAATGGTTCCACATCACCATTCAGATTTAAGAAATGAAGCATCAATTTAGTGAATCATAAAATCATGTCGGTGAAAATTGAAATAAATCTTGAAATTTCAGCCAATACAGCACAATAATATCTCGATTTTTTCATGAAGACTGCTATTATTATACCGCTCATTAGACTTTCTTGATCATCAGCATGATTTCCGCTTATAGTTACGATGCTTGTTAGCAAATATTCATTCCTTTTGACACCCAACTTGCTTCATACCACTTATATTAGGGCGTCATGTCAGTATAAAAATTGGCAAAAATTTAGCTTTTTCAAAATTGCTCAAATAATTTTTTGGACCTCGGGAGCGTAATCTCCGCAGAAAACTGAATCTTTTCATGTAAAAATTTTCACTGTATACAGATACTTTTTTAAGTCGACAATCTACCTACATATAGGCCTACTTACTCTATGGCGCCAGCTTTCCTTCTCATAATCAATAAGTCAATCTGCGTCTTGGGATCCCCTGCTTTAAAGGTGACGAGTTTTTCTTTTTCCTTCCTGAAGAGAGAATTCAGAATTATGAGGCCATGGTTTTTACTGATGTCCAGAACAGGAGCACCTTCGGCGTTACGGTCGCCGTAACCATACAGACCTAGAGTTTCTTCGTATCCTGTGATACACGTTCCAACATGATCATTTACGTCGCCACCAATAATGAGCAGGGGTATCTTGCCAATTTCGTCTTCAATCTTCTCCGAGAAAGTCTGTTTCTCAAAAATAGGACTGCCGACTTGTGGAGCATAAAGAGAAAACATGCCACAGAGCTTCACCCAGCATGACTTTTATGCAGATGAATCTGTCATTGTACCGCTTAACCTCCATGACATCATTAGACAACGCACTTTTCATCATAATGCCGGCTCCGATAGTGGATATGTCATTACCCACGTACCACACGTGTGTGAAGTTAGCCGCACCAATATCCGTACCATATCGAAAATCGCCTGTGCCACTTTCGAAAACAACTTTTACACATAATTTTGGAGTGTGCCAGCTTGTGCCACCACTCATTTTTCAAAATAATGCAGCAGTTTGCGCGAAATCGTCCATCAAAAGTTCAAGGTGGTACGGATGTGCAGCTAGCCGCACCAAATTGCAGAAAAAATCTTAAATCGCATCTTTATGAATTTTCAACCACATGGACGTCTAAAATAACACGTCTAAAGCATGTGCCACCCACTACTTCGCCACAATCCACAATAGCAACTGAGAAAATGGACAAAATGACCTCAAAGTGGTACGGATGTGAAGTTAGCCGTACCACTTGTGAAAATCGCGTGTGCCACTCGCATCAACCCACCGAATACACCTATTGGGAGTGTGCCAGCTTGTGCCACCCCTCAGACAGCCCCAACTCTCCGTAGAATCCGCAGAAGTGAAATTGTTAAAGTTGAAGATAAGAAGCAAAGTAATTGCATCTCTACCAAAATGACATCAGCCTTGATCCTGATGAGCAGTGTGCTGCTACAGACTGCAACAGTGCTGCTATCAGGTAAGCGTGGACGCCTCTCATAAATGTAATGGTTCATGGGGGTAGTGAATTGAGTTATGTCAGATGCGGTTTGTTGAGAAAAGTGACGTTTGTTAGAACGAGTCAGAAGCATGAGTTCAATTTGATTATCTATGGGGAGCTTGAGGGTGGTATGCGCTCTTACGTAGAAGTTGAATTAGAATTTTACAGTCATCATGACAATGATAGTGCTACTGTAAAAGCTCTTTCCGTTGATGTGTTGTGTGCCCCTATTCAGTCTAAGATTATGATATCCGAAGTTCGTAATATGAAACCGTTGTCTGATTTACTGCTTGCGGACACATTCGAGTGTACCGAAAAGCCGATCGATATTATCATAGGGACTGATAATATGTACGATGTTTTACTCGATCGCAGAATTAGAATGACAGACGGATTAGTAGCTGGCAATTCTATATTCGAATGGTTAGTGCATGGACATATCGGTGAGGCTACGACAGAAAAGGGCCTACGACAAGTACAGATGAATTTGAATATAAATCATTGACCTCACGACAGCGAAGTCTTATTGAAGTCATTTTGAGAACTTGAACAAATGGGAATCGATAAAAGCAAGATCATCACTTCTGCCGAAATGAATAGCTCAATATGTACGAATTCGCAAACTCTGTGCACCGAATGCAAAATAGATGAAAACGAAGTAGAATGGCCCTGGATCGACCAGGTGACAGTCGAAAGAAACGACGCGAAGGAAGTCGCAAACTCACGCTCGCAAAGTTTAAGCAAAAGGTTGAAAACACAACCCGATTCGTGAAAGGAATGTGAAAAAGTCATCAAGGATTATAAGTAATTTTTGGGTTTTGGCCATCGATCGGTAGAATATATTAAAAAATGTAAGTCAAAAAATTAACTTTTCTCGACCGAAAATGTATTAAAATAAGTTTTTACAGCTTGCTGCAACGTTTCGCTACCCCTTCGGCTGGAGCAATAAAAATGAATGTCTACTGGACACGTACATGTGCATTCAGAGAGGGATTTTGTGATTTGATCTCAAAAAGTTCCAACTGCCTACGCTCAGTAAGGTTAGCTACATTTTTGTGAAGGATCGTCAAAGATATCATGGATATGTCTGGGTTAGTTCTATGATCATTAATAATGTGTTGATAAAACAATGAAGATTCTACCGTTAAATGTTTACGAAGCCGGGAACGAATAGTTGTCATTGTTTCATCAATGTAGGTGACCTGCGAGCACGAAGGACAAATGCAACAGCGAAGAAAGTACATGCAACCTTTCCAAGTGCAGCTCACTCGCCCATCTGCGCAACCACAGTAGACGTAATTAACTTTATTGCAGTCATTTTCGTCCTTAGCACATAGAATTTGATGCAAGGGTCGAGCGGTGAAGTTGACAGCCAGTTATCTATGAAGACCAGTACGTTTCAGGCTACTTCTTATTTCTCTAGTGTCTCTTTCACTATGAAATGGTAGTGTGAGAAATATCTTCGGGTCATCATTTCTCCGTCTATTTCTAGCTAGAGAGCGTTTGACAGCTTTTATAAATCGAACAGGGTAGCCATTCGCAAGATATCGCTCCGCCACTAGCTATGTTCATCACCCTCTTTAATTCTGATAGAGTCAGAAACCTTCGTAACAGCACGCTCTGCATATCATTTCGTAGAACATTACGCAACAGAGAACGAGGATGGCATGAGTCCCATGGAATGACATGTGCCGATCTTGCAGATTTAGAAAACAAGGTACTTCTATTCTTTCCCCCCCCCACATTTCTGTTGTTGACATCCCAGAAGTGTTGCATCGTCAACGATCTTCTCTTGCTCCTACTTGTTCTCATTAACGTGGCATAGCTTTGAGTGTTTAAAACTCCTCCTATCTGACTTGTAGAACATTTACAGCCTCAGAATTAGACAACTACTCGTCATTTGTCTGTAGACAACAATCACATGAAGTTCATGATCACAGCTGTACCTTGTATTCCAACTGAGTATCCCAAGGGACCAATCCTTCATCTCAGGGTTCAAGTATGACTTCTCAGTAGTGTGTAGTGTCACTCAGTGACAGATCAAGTCTGTTCTAAACCAAATGTGACTAACTTTGGCGAAATTTGATGATTTTGGAAAACTTAAAAAATGTGGGGGGGGAAAAGAATAGGAGTACCGAAAACAAAGTATGTGAGAAAGTTGAACCATCAATCGAAACAAGAATGTCGAGGTACGGTGAAGTGCCAGCACTAGGAGATTCCAAGATGGAAGCAATATTTGGATGTATATCGTTTGGATAGTGCCAACAAATCATCAGCGTTGACATCACGGTAAACAGCAAAGATGTCATCGATATACCTCTTCCATAAGATAACTTTGCCAGGCAATTGTGTTAAAATCTCATCCTCAATCATGTGCATGAAAATGATAGCCACAGCACAAGAAACACTGTTGCCCATTTGAATCCCTGTCACCTGCTTGAAAGATTTATTCATTATTTGAACTGTGTTCGATGTTAGAGCAAGGCGTAGAGCTATGAAATCTTGCTCTGTTATCTCACGAAAGTCGGAGTCTCTCTTGTGTAACTCGAAGAAGCTACTCACAGTACTAATAGCTCATGGAAACATACTATCTTCGATGGGGATAGCTCCAAAGAGGTTTGCTATGTCTGAAGAAGCAAACTCACAACCATCAGAAAGACGAAGTTGCTTCAGCGGTTCGATGAAATGTTCAGTAGATTTCACGTGAGCAGGAACATGAAGATCAATTAAGTGCATCAAGATTCTCGATAAGATCTTTGAACGTTGAGAACTGCAATTTGTCATAACAACGATGTCTTATTGCACGCCATTCGGAGAGAGACTAGTCACCTTAGTTTTCTCAAACTTTGCAAGAAGGATCGTCAAAGTATGTGGGTCCTACCAGACAAACTCTGTTGACACTAACATGCAGTGAACCAATAGCCAGCAAGCTGATGCTCCCCAAGTACCATAAACCTGGCCCTCTCGTTGGAAGACCAATCGTATCAGCAGTAGACGCCCCTGCAACTCAACTTTCAAAGGTCTTATCGAGAATTTTGATGCACCTAATTGATTTTCATGCACTAACCATTCGAATATAGAATTGCCAGCTACTAATCCGTCTGTCATTTTAATTCTGCGATCGAGTAAAACATCGCACATATTATCAGCCCCTATGATAATATCGATCGGCTTTCCGGTACACTCGAATGTGTCCGCAAGCAGTAAATCTAGACAACGGTTTCATATTACGAACTTCGGATATCATAATCTTAGACTGAATAGGGGCACACAACACATCAACGGAAAGAGCTTTTACAGTAGCACTATCATTGTCATGATGACTGTAAAATTCTAATTCAACTTCTACGTAAGTAGTAAGTAAAACTCCACTTCTGGATAGCGCAAGATGGCCGCCGTCGATGACGTCCCCCCCTCCTGTCCGTCGAGTCGGTCGTGGTGTGCCGCCGTGTTGCTTCGAGTCTGACGTCCCCCCCCTCCTGTCCGTCGAGTCGGTCGTGGTGTGCCGCCGTGTTGCTTCGAGTCTGACGTCCCCCCCCCTCTGGCCGGCCGTCGTAGCGCGCGTTGATGTGCTGTCCAGGTTGGCGTGGTGTGCCGGCCAGGTTGGCGTGGTGTGCCGGCCAGGTTGGGAGGGTGGACTGTCGTTGCTCACCTGAAAAAATCCTAGGTGTCAGAGTGGCTTTGTATGGGTAAAAATTTGAAAATTTTCCAAAGTGTGTCATTTCGACCTGGGACCTTCACCAAAACATTTTTCATCAAATTTCACGGACCCCCCCCCGACAGCAATCTTCTAACTCTTCTAATCTTCTAACAAAGTTCTAGTGGACGGATTTTGTCTTACAGCTACTCGTTTGAAAGAGAAGAAAAAACTGCTCGACGACATTTTTGCCGCGAGTCAATCGGACCAGCCGTTCAAAAGTTAGAGCTGTTACAAGATTTTAGGTCGGAGCTCACCTGAAAAAATCCTAAGTGTCAGAGTGACTTTGTATGGACAAAATTTTGAAAATTTTCCAAAGTGTGGCATTTCGACCTGGGACCTTCACCAAAACATTTTTCATCAAATTTCTCCGAACGAGGGGGGGAGGGGGGGTCCGTGAAATTTGATGAAAAATGTTTTGGTGAAGGTCTAAGGTCGAAATTCGGAAGATTTAAATTTTTCAAAATTTTCACCACACTGGAGCTCTCACACATAGGAATTTTTTCACTTGTGGCATGTTACATGGACATGTGCTGACGGACCGACTTCCCGTGGTCATATGAGAATGGTTCAGGTGTCATATGATAGAGAATGATGAGACGAATCGTTTGCAACAAACCGCATGTCGCTACGATGAATACTTTCGGAGATAGAGCTATTGTAAGTTTTCTTCCGAGCATATATAAACCCCCGACAACGTAAGTCTGATCACTTCATCGAAAGACGAGGTAAGCGACGGTCGTCGCTCTGAGCTCCCGATATCGGGTGTTTCAAAGGACTCTATCTTTTGAAGTAGGCAAGCTATCTTCTTACTTCAAAGTTTGTGTGATAGAGTTTGATAGTGTCTTTACTACTGATAAAATTTTTTAAAAGTAGTATGAGTAGTAAAATGCGGAATTTTTTAAAAATTCTTAATTTTCACTTTTTTTCAAAGTTTTAACATGTAGACTAAGGTTTTCAAGTATGCTGAGTTCAAATCTGCTATCAGATTTGAAATTTAACTAAGTCTAAGGCAGCTTTGAGGGGTTAGATCCCAGCTACTGATCACTACCTTTGACTCGGCGTTGCTGTTACCACTTCGGGGCAGTGACAATGATGTCTTCAGCTGTAAAGAGCGGGTATCGGGGAAGATCTCTCACTTCCCTAGTGATCAGTACAAGGCCTTCGGGCTGTCGACGGGATCGAGTGCCACTCACTACACTCAAATCTATCATTCCTCACTAAGTGTAATGCTTTAGGAATATGACTGTACTACATGATTCCAAACTTATACGAATTTCATTATCTTACAGTTAACGATAAAATCTCAGACATGGCTAACGACAAAAACAGAAAATTCCATATTAAAATGTGTACATGTGGGCGAATCAATCGCAGTGCGGTCGCCAAGGCGCATGTCAAGAAGGATGGCACCGACCACATGATTATCCTGAATAGGGTTGCGTGTGTAAAGTGTAGAGTGTTGAAGGGTGATGAGGATGAGGCGCGATTTTACAGAGTGCATGCAGATTGCAGTGGAGGTTTGGTGAATGACCTGAGATTCACGCAGTTGATTGTTGAAGAGAGGGAGCGAATGTTGGCGATAGAGCGAGAGGGCAAGGTTGAGAATGTTGTTGAGAATGTTGTTGAGAATGTTGTTGAGAATGATGAGTTGGCGAGAGCAGTTGCGTCGTTGGAGGCTGAGATTGGGGGAAAGAGAGTGCTTGAGAGTGATGATGAGGATGATGTGGATTTAGATAGGGAGCGTGTGAGGAAGCGTGTGAGGAAGTTTAGCTCTTCGTCGTCGGAGGTCTCCAACATAGTTGTTGAGGACCCCCCGCAGAGCTCATCTTCCCCAAAAGTGAAGAGTGGTGGGAGTCGTGTGCAGTCGACGAGGTGGTTGAAGGATGAAGAGAAGAGGCATGTATCGCAGCAGATGGCGCATGATTTGTTGGTGAATAAGTATGAGAGTTTGAAGAAGGTGAAGGATGAAGTCGTGAAGGAGTTGGATGCGTTGAAAAAGAAGGAACTGAAGTCGAAGGAGGTAGCGGATGAGAATATTCGAATGAGGCGTAGTGTGACTGATTTGAAGAATAAGACGCGAGAGTTGGAAGAGAAGAATGATGACTGTGAGAAGAGGGCGAGTGCTGCGGAGAGAAGAATGAGAGATGCAGAAGCGAAGTTTGAGGAGATGATGAAGGAGATGAGTGTGTTCAGAGCGAGGAATGTTGAGTTGGAGAGGACTGTGGCTCGGCGGGGTGATGAGAGGCAGGCGTTTGAGAAGTTGAAGCGCATGAGGGATGAGTGGAATCGTGTGAATGAGGATAGGTTGTTTGAATTTCACATCCCTATTCGGGATAATCATTTGAACGGACAAGTCCTTGTAAATCAAAGTCTCGACGAGTCCATCACATGCTACAACGGCCATCCAACTAAGAAATGCCTACATGCCAGCCTGAGAATGCGCGGTCATCTGCACAAATTCTCTATTAGAAAGCGCGCTAGACTACCTAAGGATGGCTAACTTGGTAAGTGAAAAGCAAATAAGATAGTATATCCTATTCTAATACATATCATTTTCATTGCAGATCTTTGCCCGCCTTCACCACCCCATCACGACACTCCCGAGAACGAACCATCGGCTCTCTTAAGGGCCACCATGGGGCAAGACATGATAGAACCTCCACGCGGTTTGCCCTGGGCAGTCTTCGGACTGGCGAATACTATCATTAAGTTGAATCTGCTATCAGTCAACTTGAACGTTGCGTCGCGTTAGAGGGGTATAGAAACCACTGCCTCTCATTTCATTTCATTTCAATCATGCAGACGCCGAACAGTCAAGTCAGCTCTCCTCGCGGACCGCAGTTAAGGCCGCGAAATATATTTGAGGAATTTGTCAGGCTAGAGGAGCAAGACAGAGTCCACAATAATCTTGCTCGGATTGGCAATCCGATGACAGCAACTGTTGTCAATCCAACGGAATGGCGCTACATTCCACTTTTTAGCCATGTGCCAATTAGCGTGGAAGTCGACACTGCTACCAAAGAGAGAGACAAAGACTCTCTCAGCAGAATTGGTAGGCTGTAAGATGACGACTCCCGAGAACGAACCACCGGCTCTCTTAAGGGCCACCATAGGGCAAGATTTGATAGAACCTCCTCGCGGTTTGCCCTGGGCAGTCTTCAGACTGGCGAATACTATCATTAAGTTGAATCTGCTATCAGTCAACTTGAACGTTATGCAGTCGATTGCCATCCCTGAAGCATTCTAATTCGCTGTTGAGCAATTCATTGTTGAAAACCCTATATAAGTCAGAAGATTGTAGCGCTTCTCATTCAATTTTAAGTCACGATGGAAGCAACATCTACTAGCACCATTCCCGTCTTCATCGATGAAGACAACGCCATTCCCGAGTTCATCATCCTCGACCAGTGGGATGAAGAGGATGAGAAGAAGGGGAAGATCAAGAAGATCGTTTGGACGGATGAGTTATGGACTCCTAATACCACTCCCATCCGAAAGGTGCCAGATGCACCAGCACGACCTAGGCGGTATAGGGTCTATGAGAACCTAAATGGCATACCCATTGACTATTCCAGCCAATAGTCAACTTAATTCACACCCCGAGAACGAACCATCGGCTCTCTTTAGGGCCACCATGGGGCAAGACATGATAGAACCTCCACGCGGTTTGCCCTGGGCAGTCTTCAGACTGGCGAATACTATCATTAAGTTGAATCTGCTATCAGTCAACTTGAACGTTGCAAATGAAGTTCGGTGTAATACTTCCTTTCGACGGGCGTTCCTGTAAAGGGCGGCGGTGAAACCCGTAGCTATGTATACTGCAAGGGACATTCGGCAATGGTCAATCTTGTTTAACCTCTCTGCGTCATGTTTGCAAGTGATTGCCTCTGTCTCAACGTAGTATGCATTCGCGTCAGGGCGACATTTAGCCAACTGTCGAAGGTTGCCTAAAACTTTCCATTGCATACGTTATGAGAACCATGAGTTCTACCTGTCTCTATCAATGAGACGAATTGATGAATGGAATGAAATGGGAGGACACTCACGCACCACACGCAATATAACACACTTCCCTCTTCCGGAGTCTAACAAGCTCTTTACACATGGATCGCAGTTGATTGCTATCCCTGTATCAGAAGTGTAAGCTATCTTAATTTTATTTGACACTATTTCAGCTATCATCATCGCCCATATGAAATGTTATAAGATTTACAAGTTAGACTAAGCGTGCTACTATTTCCAAATGAAAAAGTATACATGGTTAAATCATCCACTTAAGCCCATCCGTAGTCTAACAAGCTCTTTACACATGGATCGCAGTCGATTGCTATCCCTGTATCAGAAGTGTAAGCTATCTTAATTTTATTTGACACTATTTCATCTATCATCATCGCCCATATGAAATGTTTTAAGATTTACAAGTTAGACTAAGCGTACTACTATTTCCAAATGAAAAAGTATACATGGTTAAATCATCCACTGAAGCCCCATTCAAGTAAGTCAGTATGAAAACAAAGATAATACGAAATAAAAATTTATTATGGCATGTATTTCAAAAGGTCTTCATCGTCAATATCGTCCCAGAGTCTGGCTTCACATAGATAACAAAAACAGTTCACTTGCTTTAATCGTTCTTCCACTGCGAGCCTCACTTTGTCGATATACTCCCACTCCGCCATAGTTCGTGGCTGGGAGTTAGGGGTGTACCACTCCCATAATTGGTGGAGGAATTTGGTGCTGGTGATCTCCATCACATCGTCAGTATCGTACTGGAGATACTTCCACCTCACGCCTGTTAAGTCGGGACACTCCTTCTCACATACACTGTCTTCGTCGTCTGCTGGCAATGACAACTTTCTGACATTGTCCAGTCGGTACACCTTCTCTACCTTCCCCTTCGTTGGAGCGTTTGATGCAACGAGCGCCTTTGGTGTTGAGCATGGAGAAGAGAATTTTGTGTTTGGTGTTGTCGGAGGGCTTGTCATGTTGACTGTGAATAATAACTTTTAAATGTCTTCTAATTCTTAAGTATCAACAAGCAACCAATCAGAATGAACAGTCAATGAATGATGAATATGAAAGTAACATGTAAGTAAAACATGAAAGTAATATGTAAAGTGACATTCGTGTCATTTCACTCTGTCTTTGTGCTATATAAGTGAAGTGTTCTCTGGCGAATTCTATATTTGAGGCGTACAAGTGAACTGCTCTCTCGTGAATTCCAAATTTGAGTGAAGTCTCTATCTTGTTGAAGTATCAACCTTAAACTTGATTTCGTTGAAATGGTAAGTTGAAAATTTCTTCACTCATCTCCCTCAAACGTGTGGCTAATAGCATCTTCCTCAATTTCAGGCATCAACTTCATCACCAACGCCCTACCTTCTCGAGGAAAGTTTAGAGTTGTTGAGTCAAAGTAGGTTGTAACAATACACTGAGACTTGAACAGAGATGATAGAATGATTTCTCTTTCAGGTGATGTGAGTTCCAGCTCAGGACTTTCGCGACAAGGCAACGAGTGGGAATGTGCCGACTGCGGACATATGTTTACAAGGAAGCACAGTCTCCTTCGACACATCAAACAACGTGTGTGTCAACGCAAAGCGGCGTCAATCTCCGGAGGTGAAGTTGATTCTGACGATGACATCTCCTTTCCTTGCGATTTGTGCCCTCTTTCTTTTGATAGTCACTTTCAGCGATCTTCGCACAGACTTCAACACACGCATGCAAATGATCACTACACCAACGGTACCTCTACCATCTCCCTCATTAATGTTTCACATAATAATTTAGTACGCGACTACTGCATGGAGTCCAATACTCAAATTGTAGATTTTCCTGAGTGGCTCCTTCAAAATTCTAACATTATCGAAGCGCTCTTCAACAATTTAGACAATTTTAGAATGAAGGCGCTCATCTACCTTAAACTAAAATATATTAAAATAGATTTTCAAACGGGTCAAGTGAGGGAGAGAATACAGTTTCATGTTCCTTCCTCTTCCGCAACCGAAGTTGTAGACTGCGAGTCTTGGCTAAATTTTCACATTCAATGTTTAAAATCAAATGTAGATAAATTCAATGAACGCGACAGCGCTCCCATTTTTGATGGTGTGGACTCAGCCATATTCAAAATTTCCCTATTAGAAAGTCATGCAGCTCGAGGCACATTTAAACTACCAAAAACGTTGTATAATAAGAAAGCTGTCATCAATGTCGATTGTAAATCACAGTGTTTCAAATATGCAGTCCTATCCATCCCTCACTATAATGATATCAACGCGAATCGAAATCATACCTATAGCTATAGACAGTGGGAGGATGAACTAGACTTTGAAGGTTGTGATAGTAACAACATGAAAATCAAAGATGTAGAAACGTTCGAAAAACATAATAAGATTAAAATTGTCGTTCACGTGTGGGAGAAGGGGTTGAAGGGTGCCCGCTATAATTCACGTTCAACTTGTTATGAACGTGTAGTCAACCTCTTATTAGTAAAACAAGATGACAGCGAGGAATGGCACTACTGTGGTATTCCCAAAATCTCTCGCTTGTACACTCACTTGGGGCACTCTAAAAGAGGTGAACATTTTGTATGCGACCGCTGCATCCGCTCCTTTTGGAGTAAACATAAATTTCTAAGTCATTATGAATGGTGCAAGCGAGGTAAATTACAAATGGAACG
The DNA here is from genome assembly GCA_907163375.1 of Prostheceraeus crozeri. Taxonomy (NCBI): domain Eukaryota; kingdom Metazoa; phylum Platyhelminthes; order Polycladida; family Euryleptidae; genus Prostheceraeus; species Prostheceraeus crozeri. The sequence goes on along the minus strand of CAJQUW010000195.1, from coordinate 188,860 downwards.
CATGCCCAAAGATAAAATATTTTCACATAGGGATAATGGTGACGAATTAAGTCCCCTGCGTGTCATTTACGCAGACATAGAATGCTACATTGATGATATCATCCACAAGCCAGCAGCCATATCCTGCTATGAAGTATGGCATGACCACTTTAGGAATAGACAAAACAAAATGCATACTTGGCAAGGTGAAGATTGCATTTCAAAATTTCTAGAATTTCTCGATAAAGCTGCTACATTTTAACAATCATATGATTCCCAATTGCAGCGTACGTCACTACATATGTCAGATGAAGACAAACAGAAATTTGAAAGTTGCACATCGTGTCCTGAATGTCATAAAACGTTTGATGACGATAAAATTAAGAAAGTGCGTGATCATGATCACATCACTGGTAAATTTAGAAACGCACTCTGCTCCAAATGTAACTTTTCACTTAGGTTGAGACGTCGTGTACTACCCGTCATTTTTCATAACTTTAAGGGCTATGACAGTCATATGCTCATAAAAGGAGGGTTGAGCCAGATGAAATCGTGGCAGTTTAATGTAATAGCGCAAACGAGAGAAGAATTCATGGTAATGACAGCAAAAGTACCAGTAGATAAAACTAAAGAAAATAAGACAGTCTTCTTCGAAATAAAATTTTTAGATTCATTCCAATTCATGTCAGCGTCACTAGCTTCTCTCGTTCGTAATCTCAAGTTTCTTCCCCATAGGTTAACTTTGAAGAAACACTATCCAAACTTAACGGATGAAATAATCACTCGCAAAGGAGTCTTTCCCTATGCGTATTTTAGCTCAATGTCTAAACTAAATGAAACAACCCTTCCTTCCATTGACAAATTCCAAAACGATTTGACGGGTGAAGATTGTCCAGTAGAAGATTATGAACATGCTCAAGAGGCATGGTTAAAATTTGATTGTAAAACGTTTGGCGATTATATGATCGCTTACTTAGAATTAGATGTCATTTTGCTGGCTGATGTCTTTCAGGAATTTCGACGAGTGGCATTAGAAGAAGACAAATTAGATCCTGTCCACTTTGTCAGTCTACCAGCCATGTCCTTTAAATCAGCCTTTAAAATGACTGGTGAGACCATTCATCTCTTACAAGACCCGGAGATGTATAATATTTTTGAGCGCGGAATACGCGGTGGTCTCACATTTGTAAATAAACATCATATAAAATCTGAAACAGTAGGTGATGATCATATCCACCTAAAGTACTATGACCAAAATAATTTATATGGCAGTTCACTGTCTAAACCACTACCTCATTCCGAGTTTAGTTGGTTAAATCAAGATGAGCTTGAGTATTACTCCAACCCTTCAAGCATACTGAAGATTCCAGATGAAGGTGATTGGGGATATTATTTTGAAGTGGATTTGATTTATCCAAATAGCATTAAAAATAAAACTGCTGATTTCCCACTCGCACCTGAATCTGGTGAAGTGACTGAAGATATGTTTTCACCATTCATGTCACAATTTCATAATAACTTAACAGAGTGTGGACAGCCAAGGTACAAACCATGCCGCAAACTTTTACTCACCCAATATGATAAGAAAAATTATCTCGTACACTTCTGCATACTAAAATTCTATTTAGAAATGGGCATGCTTCTAAAGTCAGTTCACCACATTATCAAATTTAGACAGAAAGCCTTACTCAAACCCTACATAGATAGTAACAGTCAAAAACGTACACTCGCCCAAAATAATTTTGAAAAGGATTTTTATAAATATAAGAATAACAGTCTTTTCGGAAAGACCATGGAGGATGTTAGAAAACGTAAGGAACTACAAACTAGTCGTTGATGAACAAAAATATCACAAATTGACCTCATCACCTCTTTTCATTGATAGAGACATCATCGATGAGGATCTTGTATGTGTTAAAATGATAAAATCAGAAGTTGAGTTGTGCAAACCCATCTTAATTGGGCAAGCCGTTTTAGATTATTCCAAGCTTGAAATGTATCAACTCTTCTACAAAATATTAAAACCATGCCCTCTCGTAAAAGAGGTTCGCTTGCTGGGTGTTGATACAGATAGTTTCTTTTTAGGAATTACCACTCAAAAAGATTTAAATTTTAATGAAGTAGGCAAGTCATTAGAAAAATATTTCGATACATCTAACTACAATCCCACTCATCCACTCTATTCCATACAGAATAAAGCCAAACTTGGTTGTTTTAAGGATGAAACAGCAGGAAAGGAAATAGATGAAATGATTCTCCTCCGTCCTAAAATGTATTCCATGAAATTAAAAGAATGTGCAGATAGTATTAAGCGTGCTAAAGGTATATCAAAATCCATTGTTCACAAAAGGAAACATCGGTCCTATAAGAAGGCCTATAAAAATAAAAATATAACGTTTGTCAATATCACAATCTTAAAATCTCAAGTTCATACTGTGAAAACGCACACGTTCAAGAAACGAGCGCTTTCAGTGTGGGAGGATAAGAGGTGTTGGATAGGACATAACACATCTCTTCCACATGGACATCCTGACACAAACATACCTCCACCCAAAAGAATAAAACTCACGCTACCACATTCAGGAGATGTATTGGCATAATCAACTTTAACTCAGTATTTTGATGTTGCTTTTTTGTAGATATACATGGTTGTTTTATGTATCGCATGAGATCGTTTCTTCCTTGTGAATATATGCCTACAGTCAGCCCATTCCCCTTTATCTGTGAAAAGACTTTTTCATACACATATTTTTATTTCAATAAACATATCAAAATGACTTCACTTTGTTTTCCGAAACACTAAAGTTACGAGGGATTTAGTATCTTTCACATGGATGCACTCTTGTAAACCATTGGTAATTTTGATAGCAATAGAGGGTATAGTTTGTTTGACGACGGGATGATAGAAAATAGATTCAAACATCTTCTCGACTATTCCATATGAAGCGTCTTTATCATGAATGAAATCACGTAAAATGTATTCTTTTTTCTCACCAACAGAAATAGGAAGAATCAAATCACTTTGAATGTAAAGATGCTGTTCATGTTTATCAAGTGTCATTGGTGTTTCTATACCAATCGTATGCGCAGCAGTAAACATAGTTTGTAGCATTGAAAAACCAAAGAGTTTTTTGAAATTTTTACTCAATTGACATTATATGTCATCACCCAGTTTCAGAACAACGCGTTGATTTTCAATTGAAAACGAAATGTGGTGTGTCTTTACATCATATTTACTTTTCATCACATGCTTCAACTTCTGTTGTATATAAAGATTTACTACATGAATTAAGCTTTCAACTGTATGATATAGACGCGGCATTATATTGATAGCAACTTTAGATTCTTGATAAGACTAGTAAATTTTCTTGATGCGATCACCATAGATGTCAACCCACCATTCATCATTAACTGAATCAGCTTTAGTGTGATATTCATGAGAAGCATACACCAGACCGCTTCCAATAATAGGGGTTGGATGTCTTACAAAATGGCGCAAGGTTGGAGAGAAATAAACTGTAAGTTTGTCATTATATTTCTGAATAACCAACTTATTTTTGTCCGCCATAATTTTCTCTCCATACTTCTTACCCACAGTCTCATTCCATCGTTTTACTAACTCAATAAGTGATAAAGGTTGAACACCACGCTTTTCAAAATGATGCGTTCTTCACATTCTACAACATCTTCATCAAATATTTTAAATCTATAATGAAATTTGTTGATTCGATTTGAATAAACTTTTTTAACATTTGCAGTAGCAATTGACGTTAGATGTAGTCCATGGCCAAAACCGAGATGTGGATAGAATTCATTATCCAACCTCAGTGTAAGACCTTTAGTAAAAGAATGAAAGCGAAGGAACTGTCTCCCACTCCAATGATAGATAGTAAACTCATAAGCTTTCTGATTTTTATTCTTCATGATGGAAGTATTACCACTATTGAATGCCTTAATAATTTTCTCATTCCCAAATGGTTCATAATAATCTGATCTTATCTGAATCCATTCATAGTTCCACTTTCCATCTGATGTTAAATTGTATGGGAACTGGAATGCATTATTCATCGTTATTCCATCATGGGTGCGAGGAGTCAATATCATTTCTTCCAAATCATTCACATTCTGAATATTGCTATCATAGCAAATACTAGAAACGCCAACCTCCCATTCACCTTCTAAATGTAGTGGGCGATTTAATTCTACTCGATAGTGTGATGGTTTATTTTTGGGAAATTTATTCATAGAAGCATTACTGGGCAAGTAGATTAGAAACGAGTCCTTATTTTCACTTTCCATATTATTCACATTGGAAAAATATATTAGCATACTTTTGCATTAACTCTTCATTCGGAAATGGAGTGTGATACTTGTCACAGCATCTTTATGAAAAGGAATCAACGCACCAGCATCGTCATAAATGGCAATATCAATTTGTGGGATGTAGTTTGATTTCAGCTTTGTATAATGCACTTTCTTGAAAGTATGCTCAGATAAAATACTGCAGCTTTTTGGCTGGTATGGTATCATTGCTAGCAATGGAGCTTCAACATCTCCCACACGTGCATCTTCACCAATATTGGAATATATCTGAAAATAGTTAATACGACGCGATAGCGACATGTCTGCGCTAGCTTTGGTTACAGTACCACTTTTAAAGATATTTTGATCAAAACCCAAAATGTCCATTAGAGTTTTATCCATAATTAGTTCAATACATTTTCCACGTATAGTGATAGACAAAACACCTTCTTTTTCAGAAAATGAAATTTGTTGCTCATTAATCACTTCATTTAAATAATCTACATCCAATTTAACCGAAGTAATAATGCGAGGCATCAACACTCTTGTTTCATGTAAGATACCACCGAAAGGCTCTACACACTTTCTGTATAAAGATACGGTCAATTCTGTATCAAATTGATTTGACCTTTCACATGGCAAATGTTGCATATCAAATTTTCCATGAACAGCTGCAGAATGATGTCGTAAGAACTGATGAAAATCTTTTGAACAAACTAATACTAGATCATCATCATTTAATTTACTTATTGCAATATGATTAGATGATTTGATATAAGTCAATGTTGCCACTTGTTTACCATCAACTCGAAGGAGATAATTAAATTTCTTCAATAATGTTTCAGGAGTCATGTTTGTCTTTCTTGGCTTAATCACAATCTTCTTCACCAACGTCTTCTCATTTCTTGGAATAAGATCTACATAATAAGCTTCCTCTCGATATATTAACTGTTTATAACCACTTATGTGGTAATTAACGTTAAAATTATCATAGCTTGTTAAGGCGCTAGCGAGGTAACCTAAATCATTTCTTAAACTTGGACTTAAACCAACAATCCAATCTTTCTCAACTACATGATGTACATAATTATGATCATCATTGTGCGGAGTAAATTGGACAATATGTTTACACTCTTTATTCAAGAAATCATATATAAACTTTTTACATGATAAGAGATCTTTCTTTGGCCACTGTGGAATGTATACTCGACAGCCCTTTTCACATTGGTAAGCAGCTGTGCGTCTCATATTAATAGTCATCACCTCATGATCAAAAGTATAGACACAGTTGCTATGAACAAGTTGAGTGACACCCACTTCCCACTTTCCATTTAGCTGTTGTGCATGATCAATGGGAGTAGAAAAGAGTGCGGCTCGATTACTAGCAAATCTATTTGCGGCCGCATTGCTAAGCAAAATATGACAAAACGACATTTTTATATTGCTGATCTGCGACTTTGCATAACATCATGAAGACTTGGATTTTGGACTCTCTACAATATATCAGAGTTGATCGTGATGGAAACGTACATTTCAAAAATTCTCATGGTCATACATCAAGAGGTATTACATTAACATGGCGACAATTTGTCAACCTTAATGATATCATGAGGGATTTGGAATATTTAGAAACATTAAGATTCATCTCCTTGGGTGATCAAGTTTGGCTTCAACGTCGCAACAATGAAATTCAAATCTGCCATTCTCATTCCGCAAACTGTTTCTCATTTCGCAAATACAATTGGGAGAAGTATAGAAGATACATACATCGCTCCATCATGACATTTATTCGTCGTGAGTTCATCGCCCTACTATGCAAATCTTAATCAGACATGACTACCACGCACCATGAGTTGGAAATTAGATTCCCTACAACGTATTGAAACGGATCATGATCGAAACGTCTATTTCAAAGATTCAATTGGAAATGTGAGAAGAGAGTTTGCTTTATCTTATCGTCATTTTCAATCTCTACATCATATCATGAAGGATTTGAAATACTTCCATATGAAAAGACATTCACGTATTGGAAATCGCATCTGGCTGCGCGTCAACAAACGGCGAATTCAACTCTATCATTCCCAACTTCATACTAACTTCACATTTCATCAAGGTAGTTGGGAAAAGTATAAAAGGAAGGTACATCGCTCAATTTACTCATTTTTTCATCATGAAGCGCCATCACTACACCATCGTCAACATTCTCCGTCGCTTCAGACTCTACACCAAAATCGATCTCACAACATTACACCAACACCTTCCAAACAGCAAGTATTACCCGGGCCGACCTCAAATGTTAGTGGTGAAGATGAACAATTCACGGAATCTTCAACTCTTCCCAAATGGGACTGTACAGATTCTCGGCGCCCTTTCTCATTCATCGGCGCAGTCAATGCGCTTAGAACTACAGAGACTACTACGTCGGATATGGAAGAGGGAGAGGTGTGTGATGTCGAATCTGACTGTGGACAATATGGTGATCTCTACTCAATTGAGTGAAAGTGTATCATTTTTGAAGATTCGTACCAGCAGTTACAATTTGTGTTATGAACCCGAACTTTTTCCTGCAGCTCTCATTAGTTGTTGGTTACCTGTGCATGTTGCAATCTTTCATAATAGTAAAGTGATCATTACTGGACTAAAATCTCATGTACAAGCAAATGTGATCCTAGACTATCTCATCGAGTATGTACGTACCCAGCGGATTGTAAAATAAAAAACAATTTTTCCAACATGATGTTTTTATTTCAAATCATGATAGAACTTACAAATCATTTTTTCATTAGAGGATGGATTACATGAAAAGTTTTGAATAACAGATACAAATCGAGATACATGTAAACGTTTTAAGATGAAGTACAGTACAAAAGCACCACACGTTGATGAAAGTGGATGTTGTAGTATGCGTTCATTTCGCTGATATTGACGCGTATGTTTTCTCAACCACTGCTGTGTTGGTATATTTGGAGGTTGAGCAAGAGAGTCAAATAGTTCACCACGTCGGTCTTCTCCAATAAAGATCGCTTTCCAATGCTCACCGCCTGAATTCTGCGAATGAGTGTTTAGCACAATAAAGATGGGATAGTGATTTACTGCAGGTGGTAAGGTATCGAGTGAATAGACATTATCGAAAGCTGTCAACGTCGCTTCGTCTGCATTACGCTGCACTTTAGTCTTAATATCGTCAGCAGTCAACCAACTCATTAACGATTATACTGAAGAATCACGTCACGATACTTTGTAATTTCAATATTTGAATCGAAGACTGCATAAATTAATACATTGATCGTCTCAGGTAGTGTTCTTTTGAACGTCAAATCCAAACGAATATTATGAGGCACGTTCGCTTGACGATAGGGTGCACTAATATCGCTGTCAGCAGTCAAATCAAATGCATAAATAGTATATCCACTCTTAAACTCTTTCATAGTCAGTCCGTTGGTGTCATCCGTATTGTAAAAGCCAAAGACATCCATAAAATCAACATAACTGCGCATAAATTGATCCGAAGCAAAATCTGGTTTGTAGGGTGGACCAGGATGACTCACACCATTACACGTAAAGCAATTTCACTTAACTGATTGTGTTTAAAATTGAAAGGATTCTTCTTTATATTACCATTAAATGCATCATTTTCAACCATTGCTACCATGAGGAGCTTCGGTGCTTCCGATGGAAAGAGGCCATCTTTCATGAAACTCTTTTGATCTTTCGGAATTGTAAAGGTGAGAAGCTTTGTATGCTGAACGGGGTAAATGGCATTTTGGCGGTTAAGACCTTCAGCATGCCCTCTAATGACACTTGGATTCGGTACTACTCAACGAATGTATAGTGCAATATCTTCCACATGAATTCTAAAATTGTCAACTTTAGCAAATGCATTCAGCGCAAATTCAGGCTTATTCAATGTCAGCTTGAGTCGCATGCTGGTATTACAGAGTAAAAACTTTGACTGTCTAAAGAAGTCTAAATTCAGCGGACCATATAGCTGACATACTCTACTATCTTTAATCATAGCAGATCGCTTTACAAAGCCACTGTTTGTTTCAACATCAAATTTTCCTGCTTCATCTCTGTACCATCCCATGGCTTCCATATGACTTTTTTGTGCTGCTGTATGAAACTGTGATACATGATTGAAATATGATTTATAGGGATAATCGCTTTGACCACCTTCCACCTGCTGCTCTCCAATCGTTAGAGAAACATCGCGAAGTAATGTAGTCAATGGTAAATTGTTCAGTCCAACTTTATGTGCATCGTCAATAGCAGTTCCATCTGTTTGAAATAACGGATCCTTATTCATTGCAATAATTTCTAGGGAGTCCGCAAAACAGATGTTAGTTTTTCGATCGTTTATTGTCGAGATCTTTCGACCGTTCTACACGATCATCGTCAGGAAAGACTTTCCTGACGATGATCGTGTAGAACGGTCGAAAGATCTCGACAATAAACCATCGAAAAACGAACATCTGTTTTGCGGACTCCCTAGAGATTATTGCAGTTCCATCTGCTTGCTGAATTCTAAACCTCAAATCAACCATCGCATAACTCAAATCTATGTAGTCATCACTACCACCAGGAATAACAAATTCAATGGGGCCAGCATTCTCAGCTGTTCGAGGATGATAATCTACAATACTTGAACTAAGAATATCTGTCTGTATGGCTTGTTTATCAAACAAACAAAAACCGGAAGTTTTACACTCCATGATTAGAAGTTATAGCAGCGTCGTCGTTTAGCGCCTGATGAATGATTAGAGCCTCTACGACGTTTGCGTGAATGCCTTTTGACTGAAGATCGCACCTTACCAGCTCCGCGATGTTTCCTTCTTCCTTTTTTCATTCGATTAGGCGGTTTCTTTCCTTGAGTAACACCAGCAAAGGTCTGCTTCAATGTTTTTAAACCGCGTTCCTTCCCACGATTCAACAAACTGCTCTTAAAACTTCTACCTCTGGAAAGATCACTAGCAACATCACCAGCAAAGCCAACGGCATTACTTAAAACATTTCGTTTTAAAGATATACCGACATTGGATATGAGAGGTGCTACAACAGATTTCAGTGCACCAAGTATGCTACCTCCACGTTGGCGGCGAGCGCCGATGTAAATTTGTCCTCCACCACTTACATAGGAGGGTCGTGAATAAAATGAGGCAGTTGGATTCATAGCTCAAACCCTAAACATTGTTACTTACAACTTTGCATGAATCACTGTCGATCACTTAGATGAAAGCTGTCGGCACGACGCATCCAAGAGTTCATACTTGAAGGATAACCAGTCCATTTAACAAGACACCATTCTTCACCTTGTCGTTTTTTACATCGAATGATTTTCTCTACCAAATATGTTTCACTTTCAGTGACTACCTCAATCTCATCGCGGTAAAAGCTACCCTCAATTTCTTCATTATCGTAATCTTTCAACTTGTAGGTGGTGGGAGAGTCTTTTTGATTAATCCTTGATACTGTAAATACCTCTGTCCAATTCGGAAGGTACCCTTTAGCAAAAACACTCTTCACTTTTGAGATACGAACTTTATCACCAATTTTCACATCACTTTTCACATGAGTGCGTTTACGTTGGAATGATTCGCGCACTTTATCTACATTGTCAGCATTTACATCTACTGGTCTGAGTCCAATAGAACGATGGATAGAGTGATTGTAGGCATGGAGTGTATCTTGTAGAACCTTTGTCCAATTTTGTGTCAAGTTGGCAGTAAAATGTCGCCACAAGCGATTTTTTAATGTGCGATTAAAACGTTCAACGAGTGCAGCTTTAAAAGCACTCTTTACACTAAACAACTCAATGTCATGCCTCTCAAATAATCTTCTCACATGCTGAGTTTCAAACTCTTTTCCTTGATCACTCTGAATTCTTTTTGGAATGCGACCTTCTCGAAAAATTGTTTGGAATGCTTTTGCTACTCCTTTCCCTTCTTTAGTTTTTAAAGGTTGAGCCCACGCATAACGCGAGAAAATATCAATGACGGTTAAAATAAAATTATTGCCCGAGTTACGTTTTGAAATGGAGGCAACATCACACAAATCTGCTTGCCACTGTTCATCGATGTCATGAAAAATATAATGGCGGGTGCGGTACTTCTTTTTCGCTTGTTTGTGGAGTGTATAGGTAGCCTGACCCTTTAACCATCGTTTCACTTGTGATTGTGGAAGACCACTCGCTTTTGATAATTTCTTGATCGATGCAAATCCTGCTGGATGTTTTACATCATAATAGATTGACTTCAAACGTTCAGCCGATGACGACTGACTCTTTTTCCTCCTTCTCATCTTTTTGTTTTCTTGCCTTTCTACATTTACAACAACTGCAGCATTTAGCTTTAGCGGTTTTGCGATCGTGTTCACATTGCTTAGGGGTTTCATTGTGAGAGCTGGCGCAGCAAGTGCAAGTGACAACGACACTCACCTCTGGCGGCTCATTACATGGCAAGCAACACATCTGCTTCATATTAATAGTCTGAGAACATGTATTTCCTGGGAGGAGCTGTTTTACGTTTTCCTTTTACTAGTTTTAGTGGCGATGTAGATCTACGTCGAGTTCTTCCTCTTGTTTGCTTAGTGAGTGTGGGAGGGGATGTAGCAGGTGACGTCTTAAACCAATTTGTTGGCATTTTCATCGTCTGAAGCATTGGAGCAGTAGCCACTGTTGAATCAAGTTCTTTCAATGTCTCATTATTCAAAGCAAATTTTGGCACATTATGCTTTTTCAATAGTTTAAGAAAGTATGACCAACCAGGTGGAACATAGCCCTGACGGCGCTTTCTACGTGTCGCATACTGAATCAAGTCTTCATAACGTGAAGCATCAATCACTTTATTTTCATCTGTAATGATTTCTCCTCTATCATTTACATTGAGATGGGGTTCAATACTGTTGAAAAGAGATATGGCATGTGCGCGAGATGCTAAAGGTGTAGCAGTCGATACAGAGTCACGCATCTTATTCTTCAAGTTTTTCAATTGCTCAACAGTTTCCGATTGTAATAATACAGCACGATGTGGATCTTTGATGTGAACATTTTGCTGATAATCTATTTCTTTCCTATACATTTGAGTTGCAAGAGGTTGCTTTACTTGCTGCATGGCAGTCAATTGTACATATTCATCCTAAGGAATAACAATCATGCGAGAATAAGAACTCATAGTTTGTAGATAATCATGGGAGTTTTCAAAATATCACTTCGAAATCTAAATTCTTCCGGACACTCTTGCGTAAAGTCAATGAATAAGTAACCGTTTGGTTTTTCAGTAGCTGCTTGAAAAATTTCAATTAAGGCTTTTGATCCTCTGGGTGCAACTTGTCGCGCTAAAATTTCAAATTGACTTTTATCTCGCGGATTCTTGAAAATAGCATAATAGTGTGTATTCAGGTTTCGTGGACGAGCTTCTTTTCCATCAGGAAACAAATTTTGTGTGATATAGATGATAAAGCACCTTTTATGATGTGCTGCACGAGTGAACATATCTGTAACATCTTTTGAATTCTTACTTTCTTTTAATAAATCATCCAATACAACAACATCATTAGACTGAAGTTTATCCACTGCAATAATTCCTTCATGTCGAATAAAGTTGCGACTTTGCAATTCCTGAAACAGCGACGGTTGATAAATACCATAACACCAAATCACTCGATTGATAGGTTCCTTAAACAACTCCCTTCTTTTATCCAATAAATTCAGCGTGAAAACAGTTTTACCTGCATGAGATGGACCTGATACAGTCAGAACTTTATCACATTGAAGTCTGAAATCCATTTTAATACTTTGAGATTCAACATTTGCATAATTAACGCTTAGAGCCAAAGATATTACCCAATAGGTTGCCCACGACAGGAGCTAACATTGGAAGTATTGCTGACAGGAAACCGCCCTTTTGTGTTAGAGTTTTCCTCTTTCTTTGAAGGGTGACTTTAGGATTGGAGATGAAACGCAATTTTGTAGCATATCGCTTAAGTAACTTTCGTTGTTTTGGCGCTAATTTCTTCGTCCTCAACTTTCCGACATGAGAAATAATTTCACGAATGAATTTATCGTTGGCATGTCGTATAGCATTGCATCGCTGATTTGCTTTCATTCGTCGGAGAGCTTGAATGGCTGAAGAAAACTTTGAAGACTTTTGACTTTTACGTTTCGTCATTTTACGTTTCGCCATTTTCCGTGTTAGTCTTTGCTAAAACCTATCTTTACCACATTTGCATAGGTACTAACTATTGCAACATAAGTGACACTCGAAATGAGCAATATCACAGTGGTTACATTTGCAAAGTTGAATGCAATTACGTATGAAACAGCGTTGACAAAAAGCGTGCTTACATCTCTTGAAGATGCGCTTTTCATTTCCATCCTTTCGCTTACATACATCACAACACATAGTTTCACCGTTACTGATGTCTATAGCAAGTCTTTTTGAAGATATGAATTTGCTAGCCTTTTCTAAATAATAGACGCATGTACAGAAGGAATATACTTCGAGAGTGAGCAGACATAGCTCGAAAACCAGTTGTGCTACAATCAAGTACCACTGCATTTTCAATTTTTCTTTATGGAAAGTTGAATGTGAATATCTGAAATCGCTTCAATCACTAGACTGCTACCATGATGGTTAAATGCGTTAAGACGTTCAGCAATTTTTATCATATGTCTTTTAAAAAATTCTTCGGGGTGATCTACCACTTCCATTGAATAAGAAGCAAAATGGAAAGAGCGACTTTCCACCTCTTCCTTTCCAAAATGACTAAACTTAATTTTCGCAACTAATCGCGCCATGACAATGCTATCAGAGAATGTATTCATTAACTCTAGAAATAGAGTGCTAGCATCATCGACCACTGCTTCGATGTCGGTCTCATCTTTATGAAAATTTATCACATAATCGTGAACAGCTCCTGTTAAACTTTGCCTATGAAAATGTAATGTTCCGCAGTCGTTTGAGAAAGACATGATCTCCCTTTATCTAACCCATCCATTGCATGAAAACAACTCTTCTCATAGTAACATTTATTTAATAACGGTAACAAGCATGCATTATAAATCAATGGTTTGAAACAGATAAAATAGATACAGCTGGTAACTATCTTACAGCGAGCAATGATAACCATACAGGATTTTGGCAGTGCTGAGGTAAGGAGGAAAGAAGCATTGGTTATGAACGTAGCTACTACAACGAACAGACAAAATAGGAACAGACAAATCCTTAAAACGTTTCGTGACTTCATGGTAGTGTTGATTCACTATACTATCCCAAGGCGGGAGCAAAATATCATCAATGATTAGATTGGGAAATACTTTCCTCTCCTTACCAGGATTATTACAAAAGATGCGTATAACATTGAAAGCAGCTAACCATCGTTTAAAGTCAATAAGAAGAGCACTCTCACAAGAAGAGCCATAGTCTTGCAAATATTTCAGATTAAGTCCATGAATGTGTTTTCTCGCACATTGATCAACATTGGGATTGCAGTTGGCATGTTGATGATAGACACTGACAATCTGATATGTCCAATTGTTCATAGCAATAGCACTGAGCTCCTGTACAGGTTCACCCTCACAATCCATAAAAATGATGATAGAAGCCTAAAACGGAAATTTACACATTTAAGGAAACGTTCTATAACATATTACAAAATGAAGAATTACATCGATGCTTTTCACGACAAAATACACAAATGATATGATGGCAACGAAGAAGTAAAATGTATCTAATAAGACCACGTCTACGACACTCAAAGCACATAAGCGAATTCTCATAGGGTAGAGTTAGGAAAGGACTAGTAATTCTCCTTCTTTGATTTGCGTTTTGATGCAGCATTCTTCTCCGACTTGCGCTTCGTACCACTGCTGTTAAGGATTTGATCAATTATGTCGTCCACGTTGGGTGGTTTTGGAATATATAGGATGGATTCCATATGCATGGAGAGAGAGGCTATTTTATTATCCTTATGCCGACCATAATATAGCCCATTCACTTTGAAAAGGATATCCCAAGTACCTTCTCCGAGCTCGTCGCATGTGATGGGTGTTGAATGATCTCCCTCCTTATAGTAAGTGCACCAATGTGATACCGGTAGGCAAATTTGATTACCATCCCAAATCTTTCTATAGGGAGTATCCTTGTCATCTCTCGCCTTCCACTCTTGAGCAAGAGGAGTAGGAATGTCCATGTTTAATGTCACGTACTCCTCAATAATATCAAGTTGGCGGCGAATGTACGGACTCACGGGGATCAGTATGTAGTCCCCATACTGATTGTGCATTATCTTGACATCCGTGGAAGGGAGCATTCCCGTTTGGAGTACTACGCTATGATCGTCATAACGCAAGACTTGTTTAAATTTACGCTGTAGCGGTGTAGGATTATGTACCTTGGTTGTTTCTTCCACTGGCCTCAGTTGTAGATGATCTGATCGTAGCGAACCTTGTAACGTTTGACCGCCATTTTGTCCTACTAGTGCAGCAGATGGAGTAGATGCCTGAAAATGAAAAAGATTGTATTAAGTTTACGTTCAAGGGAGGAGAGGGAGGAAAGTAGAGACTTACCATTTTAGTTGGATAATAGAATAGGGAACTAGAGAGAGAAAATGTGCGTCCGTCACTCGCGTGATTCAACGATGGAATGATTCTCACTGTAGAAGGCTCGCTATTTATATAGAAATGCTTGATTCTCATTGGATGATGATCCTCATTGGACAATAACATCAAGCTGATTCCAAATCTGGCCTCCGTTTACCAATCCGAGCCTTCATTCGCCCGCTGGAGCTGTTTCTTGGGAAATTCTAACTCTGTCGTTTTTCGTCAATCTCCCAAAATCTTAAATGGCGTCTCACATCTAAACGAAGACAGATATGAACAAGCCGTTTCTTTCACTGAATTTGTCTCACTCTTAGCTTTCAAACGAGCTATTGCACGACTTTCTACGATCTCTAGAACCAAAGTTAAAAGTTTGCTGTCGGGGGGGGGGGGTCCGTGAAATTTGATGAAAAATGTTTTGGTGAAGGTCCCAGGTCGAAATGACACACTTTGGAAAATTTTCAAATTTTTACCCATACAAAGCCACTCTGACACTTAGGATTTTTTCAGGTGAGCTACGACAGTCCACCCTCCCAACCTGGCCGGCACACCACGCCAACCTGGCCGGCACACCACGCCAACCTGGACAGCACATCAACGCGCGCTACGACGGCCGGCCAGAGGGGGGGACGTCAGACTCGAAGCAACACGGCGGCACACCACGACCGACTCGACGGACAGGAGGGGGGGGGGACGTCAGACTCGAAGCAACACGGCGGCACACCACGACCGACTCGACGGACAGGAGGGGGGGGACGTCAGCGACGGCGGCCATCTTGCGCTATCCAGAAGTGGAGTTTTACTTACTACTTACGTAAGAGCGCATACCACCCTCAAGCTCCCCATAGATAATCAAATTGAACTCATGCTTCTGACTCGTTCTAACAAACGTCACTTTTCTCAACAAACCGCATCTGACATAACTCAATTCACTACCCCCATGAACCATTACATTTATGAGAGGCGTCCACGCTTACCTGATAGCAGCACTGTTGCAGTCTGTAGCAGCACACTGCTCATCAGGATCAAGGCTGATGTCATTTTGGTAGAGATGCAATTACTTTGCTTCTTATCTTCAACTTTAACAATTTCACTTCTGCGGATTCTACGGAGAGTTGGGGCTGTCTGAGGGGTGGCACAAGCTGGCACACTCCCAATAGGTGTATTCGGTGGGTTGATGCGAGTGGCACACGCGATTTTCACAAGTGGTACGGCTAACTTCACATCCGTACCACTTTGAGGTCATTTTGTCCATTTTCTCAGTTGCTATTGTGAATTGTGGCGAAGAAGTGGGTGGCACATGCTTTAGACGTGTTATTTTAGACGTCCATGTGGTTGAAAATTCATAAAGATGCGATTTAAGATTTTTTTCTGCAATTTGGTGCGGCTAGCTGCACATCCGTACCACCTTGAACTTTTGATGGACGATTTCTCGCAAACTGCTGCATTATTTTGAAAAATGAGTGGTGGCACAAGCTGGCACACTCCAAAATTATGTGTAAAAGTTGTTTTCGAAAGTGGCACAGGCGATTTTCGATGTGGTACGGATATTGGTGCGGCTAACTTCACACACGTCTTCAACGTTTATTATCTGGAAACGATAAACTGATGACATTTTTGCTGTATCTGTTTCTCCTCTTGATAATTTGCTTCCTGAGTTGAATAGTATAAATCAGTGTTTCTCAACGTTTGACGTGCTGGGGCCCAGTTTTTCCTTAGTGAAAAATTGGTGCCCATTTTTAAAAAATCAAGCTTGTTTTTACAGGTCTTATTGTGAATATCAAATTTTGAAATGATTGTCCTCAATATGCTCGTAGATCAAATACTTGTAAAACACTATTTGATGGAAATATTATATTTGTACAATAAACGTCTTTCGTTACCTTTATATGTAAGTTTTCTTTTGCCTTCTCATTTTCAATGACAAACCCTAAAAATGATATACTTACACTCGTCGGTCTATATATCGTGAAATCTGTTTGTACTTCTTGATTTTGATGATTTTTTACAAGTTCATCGATGTCCACAATCAATGATTGGTTCAAATTTAGCCGAAGCAAACCACGGTGCTCAATATTCAGCCGATTCCGCTTTTTTGATAAAATGTGAACAACATGGGAAAATCCTATCTCCGCCAGCCATGTAGTGGGAAGCGAAAGGAAGTAGGGTAAGGCGACTTTGAAAAGGTTTGGTGCTAGCGTTGTTGTATGCAGCCACGCATAGATAGGTACCTTCCGATGCCAATTTATTTTTGAAGGTGTTTTCTTTCATTTCAATAATTTCCTCTGCCATGACAGGATCTAATTCAGGATCAATCAATTGGTCGAAAGTATGAAGGGCAATCAGCCATTGTGGTGGATTGAATTTCCACACGTCATCAAAACGAGACAGCAAATTTGCTTTCAAACCAGTCAAATGCGATATGCACGAATGAATTATTTCCTTGGATGGTGAAGTTTTCTCAAGGTGTGGAAAGAACTTCAAATTATTTCTTCCAAGCAATGTTATCCAAAGATGCGAGTTTTGCAACGAACGCTTTGATATTATCTGAGCATTCAATCAAATTTGTTCGCCGGCCTTGCAGCTGCAGATTTACTGTATTCAAATGATAAAATACATCAGCTAAATAATGAATTTTGGACTTGACTACGCTCTCAGTTGCCTCGTTTCTAAGACTTAAGGCGGCCTGTTTTTGCTTACCGGTACTCTTGCCTGCAGATGAAATTTCGTGAAGGAATCCCATCAGAGTTTCCCAGAGCTCAACTAACCTTTGAAATGACTTTCCCTTGGATAGCCAGCGTACTTCCATATGCAGAATCAAGTTTCGATGAGAGTCATCGTCACAGAAGTTTTGAAAGAGTCTTTCACAAAGAGCGTTGCCTTTCACAAAATTTATAAGTCTCACAGCAATATCAACAACATCTTGCATTTCTCCGCCAAGAGATTTGGCAGACAAATGTTCACGATGAATGATACAATGAATCCATTTAACCCATTAAATCCCATGCACCCTGGGAGAGTGCAATTTTTTTCAATTTTTTCGAACACAAAGGGATGAGTACAGTGATACAGGATTGAGATGACATTTCAAGATAGCAACTAGTTTGTTTATATGCATAAAAAAATTAAATTGATGCTCGGCTTCAGCTCCAAGCTTGATTTCATTTCGAATAAATTCTTCAAAATGGCGAGTTCCAGGATGAGGAAGAGACGGTATGTTATTTGCAGTGTTTTTTACGTAGAAAATATTCCCAAACGTTATAAAGCTCTACTTTTGTGTATTTCTAATAAACGGTTTCTAAAGTTTTAGGTTTGATTGAAAAATATAGAACTTAGCGTTAAATTTAAATTGCACTCTGTGAGAGTGCATGGGACTGAAAGGGCCCTTGTAGATTATAATATCTATGGATGTTAGAGAAGTGTATATATTCTTCAATCTACAGAATAATGTTAAGTTACATTGTCTATCCGGTGCAGGATATGTCTGATATTAGCTCCAATAAGTTGAAACACAAGTATAAGCTTTCTAAAACACTACCGATACCTACTGAGTCATAAAAACTACATGAAACTGTACAGTATGTGTATTGAAAAAGTCAATCTATACAATTTTATGGGAGGTTGTAGGCAAGTAGTAACAGCATTGCATCTGCTAATCAAGACGCAAAATGAAGAAAATATTCGACGTCACCAGGAATCGATCACAGAGCCATGTAACCCTTGGCTAGCGAGTGTAGCCACTAGACCACTAGGAAGGATGTCAGTCAAAGTATTTCACCAGATGTTATCATGACGTCATGTCACATGTCCTGACGATAGTCACTTCTCTTCTTTCAGATATGCAGTGGATGAAGCGGCGAGCATGATAGAAATGAGTGACGATTCGTGAGGCTGACATCTTCATCCAACCTCCGGACGGAAACGTCAGTAACGAAGACAGCGGTGATGAAGAATTCTCAATCAACAATTTCTCCAGCTGCCAGCTGCTGGCTGGAGCAGAGGCGATTATTTGTACGATGGACGGAAATGTCACTCATATTGGTGGTGATGATAGTGACGTTGGTGACTTCCCTGATGAGCCAGAATCTGCAATTGATGAGCCAGAACCATCTCGCCCTCCAACAAAGAAAGAGAGGATCTGGAAAGACGTTCGACTCGCTCGCACCAATTGAACGCGATTGGACGCCACCGATTGACATTGACTTCTCCGAAAAGACTCCGACTGATTTTACAACTTGTTTTTTGACGAGGAAGTGATGCAGTACATTGTGGATCAAATGTTCAGTATGGTTCAGCATGCTTTATAAAGTCATCGCTTGTGATCGCTCATCGTTTTCACTTCTATCAATACGTGTGTGAAAAATTGGATATGAAATTAGTCTCTAGGCCTACATTACAAAATAAAGTACGCAACGATTAATTTTTTAGACTGATTTTATTGTCGTCTTATAAAACAAGTACATTCAATAAAATAACTTGTGCAATACCTTCAAAATGATGTGAAATAATGCATACTTTACAATAATATCTTGACGGGGCCATTCAGTTCCATGCACCCTCACAGAGTGCAAACAAAAAAAATGCCAATTTTTGAAAAATAAAAATAATTAACACAATGGCAAGTTTGCATTGTTGATTAATTACCAAAATAGCATAGTTTTTACTATATAGCTTCACCACATCTCGATTCGGGATTTAACGGGTTAATATGTGGTGCCACTTTCTTCAATCTCGCAACGAATCCTTGATGTATGCCAGTCAATGCACGAGCGCCATCGGTCGCGACATGTATTAGATTTATCAATGGAATATCTTTTTCCTCGAAAAATTCCATCACGGTGTTGTAGATAGATAAACCAGTCGTGTCGGTAGTCAAATTTTTGATGAACAACATTTCCTCGCGCAAGTCCGTTCCATCAAAATATCGGACATAGGCGAGTAATAGAGCTGACGAAAACACGTTGATTCATCTGCAGAGAAAACAAAGAGTTTCGTAAAATGTCAACTAAACACGCTTCCAACTGAGAACCCATTTCGTCTTGGCGCCTTCGTAAAGTGTCATTTGAAAGTGGAATTTGTTTGATCGAGTCAACCGCCGAATCACCCAACACCTCGCGAATACAAACGTCCATGGCTGGTTTTATCAATCGCTCACCAACAGTATCGGGATAACCGGCTTTGGCAATCATCAGTGAGACGCAATAGCTGGGTTTTAATGTCTTGATGGACTTTTGATGCATTTTTCGAGTAAAATCGAACAGTTTTATAGGCGCATTATCCGTGTGTTTCTTCGCTAGACGTTGAAAGTAGGTCATATCTTTTCCAACCGATAATGAATGTTTTCATTCGAAGATTTCATTGAACCGTTCATAAGGGTTGTTCCACATTCAATTCATTCAGGCTTTCCATCGTCGGATGATTGGAATCCAAGAAGCAAAAATTCCTCTTTAAAGCGTCTCACACATTGACGTTTGTTTGAAGTCGCCATCGAGACTTGCGCAGAGAATATGATATGAACTCAAACGGCGACAAGCATGCGTAGATATAACCAATATCTGACTGGTCTATGATCGATAACTTGCAGTCACCATAATTTCTTAAGCAATTCGTAAACCGAAATGATTATAATGCTATTTATATCAATAAAAGTAATATTAGATATATGCAATAAAAAGATCTATAAAACTAATTCGTTAAGCACAAACAGGAAAAATTATCGTCGTTCTTTTCAAATACTGGCTTTCATTTTTCCGTCACTCACCCAGTACACTTCCAAAAGCATGGAGCCCACTTTCAAAACTCTGGGGCCCACTTTTGTGTAACAGGGCCCACCTTGAGAAACACTGGTATAAATGATTGCATTGATTTTACAGTTGAGTATCCTGTTGCTTCCAAGATTCCTTTTTTAGATACAATGATTTCCTTCCCGAATAATTCGTGTTTATGTTCTTTTCACTCCAAATCCACACATAGTGGTCATCTTTTACCTTGGGATAGATTTGTACCATTTTCACGCAAAATTGATTTACTGAAAAATGAATGTCTCCGAGTTCATCGCAATTGTACCACACCTGTTTTAATTGAGAAATGCTTGAATTTTGTTAAGCGCCGATTTATTTCAAACGGATATCCGAGACATCTTGTTAACAAATATATTTCGAATTCGATTCCATCAATACACGAAAATAATAACAACAAACTGAATCAGACATATATTCGGCTTCCTCTTATAAACGAAACACAAGCAAGAAAAGTTCGTTCTGTGTTACATAAAATTCCAATTTTTAAATGTAAAACCAGTTTTTGTAACTCCACCATCTTTAATAAGTCAGATAAAAGAAAGAATCAATTCCTTGTAAGTCTTGCCTCAGTAATGAAAGTTATATTTGTTATTTGAAAAATGTTGATTATTATTATTGTTCTTTAGATTTGCTGAAATAACGCGGACAATTATCTACATAATTATCTACACCCTCGGCATAGCACGAGGGCAGAAGGTAAAGGTTATATCATGCCTAAATCTAGTTTAGCAGGTCTCAACAAGGGCAATTGCTCGGCTTTCGCCCTCGGGACGTTTACATGAACGATTGCCCGAGAGTGAGGCCTGCTATGAACTAGATTTAGCCATGATATAACCGTTTTACCATGTCTGTTTGACATTGATTATCCAAGATATTCTTGATTTATAGAAATACGAGTAAACAGATCCCGGGGAATGATAGAAATCTGAGTAAACAGTCCTCTCAGACGTTTACGTTCCATGTCACTATCACATTGATATAGGCTATAACACAAAGAGGTTTAATAGGGAAACTAGAGCGGACAGAAAGGCCTTTTACAATAGACACTGATGGCACCACGCAATTTAATGATAAAATTTCAGTTTAACAAAAGACTTTTTCTATCAGTTTGTTTTACCGACGATAAGTGGCTACTAACTAATTTATCAGTAGATCTAAATATTGAACTTTATGAGATGTTGTGAAGATCATCGAAACGAGAATTTATTATCATTGCACAGTAATTTAAGTAATAATAATCAAGTCATCAAGCATTAAGGAGTAAAATTTGATTGTATGTAGTACTTTGAAGTATTTATTCAATTGCGATAGCGTGCAACAATTTGAAAGTGGACGCAATAATTGAAATTATTAGCCCGCGCTCGACCACACGACAAATCTTGATTAGTATTACACCATTGTCTCTTACTAGCTTTGAGGACATCATTCATTTTTTACATGTTATCCAGGCCAGTTACGTGAAGACAATACACACTTATACCCTCGCCATGAATTGATCCATTTCGTGTTCAAATGTTTGCAACATTGATGTAGTGTAGATCACATTGCATACTCAAATGGCTGCACTTGAAGATCGTTCTATCAGTTGAGACACCGAAACACTTGTCGAACACTCAAAAAGATTCCTCATTGACACCAGATTGGTTTTGATCAAGAATAAAAAAAACAGCAAAGTACCGTTGTTGTAAAAGGCATGCAATTCCATAAATAACAAAGTCCCTCATTTGCTGTAAGCGCACCTCATATCGATCACCTCGCTCTGTTGGATAATAATCGTACGATGAGATAAGTGGCTGATCCACATATGTTAAAGGAGTCTTATTGTCTCGGTTTACTGCAATGAGAAGCCATTCGATGAATAAGACTGCCAAACCTGCGCATGAACGCACGCGCGTGTGTGTGTTGGAACTGATACATACCGGTTCCCTTGATGTTTCCAACGAGTTACTAACATATTGTTACACTTATCAGTGTGTGTTACCGGCGCGCGTCTGTTACCAGATGCGTGATGTGTTCGTGCCAGCGGTGTCGAAATTCATGCAGAGAAATTGCCGTGACTTGGCCGTCTGTATCTGCCAAGCCATGAATTTCGCCAACCATTTTGAGCTGTGTGCACCCGTAACAAAATTAAATGCAGTTTAGCTACTTAGCAGCACTGAACACATGACCGTGCTTTCCCGCTTTAAATCGTCATTCAAACATCACTATTCCGCGCTTGCATCAACAGTGGTTAACGCAGTCGAGTATTGAAACCATGATTGAAACATCGGGATAAGAAAAACCGACAGAAATTTTTCCAGTAAATAGAAAAGCAACAAAGAAAAGTAACAGCCCATACATTTAGTATTGATAATATCAATTATCAAGCGAATTTGATGAATTCGCCGGTACTTATGGGTTATTCACCCCACGTTTTCAAATGTCTAAAATCCGTAAAAATGAAACAACTGTCGCAAAACTTCAGATACACGTATTTGAATATTTTCTACCCACATACAAAAAATATGCAGATTCGACAAGTACTTTTTGAATTAGAGACGATGTGAAGTGTAGCGATGTCAGCAGCTTGATCTGACTTTGTCTGTTCGACGCATTACTGTTGCACGTGTGTGCATTGTTCTCTTTCCGTCTCATCCATTACTATTTGAAATCTTCCCACGACCACAACCCCACCACACATTTCTTAAATTAAGCACACCAATTGAAAGGATGTGGCCCGGATCATCATCACTTCTACTGCAACGTTGTCGCGACATGACTTTTTTGACCTAGTGCTATCTACTCAGACGATGAGGTCAGGCGAAGTTAGATCAAGCTGCTGACGTCGCTACACTCCACGTACGTCATCGTCTCTAATTCAAAAAGTACTTTTCAGATTTGCATAAAATTCTGCATGTAGGTAGAAAATATACTCAAATACGTGTCTCTGAAGTTTTGTGATGTTTGATTCATTTCTACGGATTGTAGACAAATTTGAAAACGTGGGGGGGGAGATAACCCACAAGTACCAATTCGCCATACAGATAAATATCGATATTCATCGGAAAACAATAAAGTCGCATTTTCCCTTAGACGCTAACATGAGCTCATACCAGGAGGTTCCGTTTTGTAATCAGTTTATGGTCCGAAGTAGATTCATCTGTTGTTATTGTAATTTTGATATCGGTAAAACGACACGAACGTATGAAGGAATATATATTCATTAGAAAAGATTAGGTACTCATGGGTTACCCCCCCCCACGTTTTCAAATTTGTGTAAAATCCGTAGAAATGAATCAATCGTTACAAAACTTTAAGTGCATGTGAGTGAGGATATTTTCTATCGACATACCAAAACTTGTTCAAATTGGACAAGTTCTGAATTAGGGGCGATAACTTGAAGTGAAGCGTTGCTGCAGCTTGATCTGATTTCTTCTGACCTCATCGTCTGAGCAGAAGCACTTGAAGGTAACAAAGTCATTTCCCGACAACTCCTGAAGTGATGATGACCAAGCCATATCTCTTAGACTAACATTTTCAACTTAATAAAGGTGTGGCAAGGTAGTGGTCGTGGGAAGATTTCAAATAACAGTAGTAGTGAAAACTGTGCCCTACTTGCGAGGGATAGGTACATGGATAGGTACATGTATAATTCAGTGTTATGAATAGGAACATGGATAGGTACATGTATAATTCAGTGTTATGAATAGGAAGATGTATGACATCTGTTTTACTGGATAGGTACATGTGTTCGGTACACTCGGTTGAGTACACTGTGTTTCGGAACGTCTATGATCGAACTTGTGCGGTTTGGTTCTGAGTACTTGGGTACGTACCGATAGACGTCCGTTGTTTGATTTTATATGGGTTTGCTCAATTGCGACTATTGTGACTATTGAAACCATTGTGATCAAGATGACACATTGATTTTCCTTTTACGTAGACAAACTAAGCTATAAATATGAGATAGTTGTTTGATGACATACATAATGATGACTAGTATCCCAACGTCGTGGGTTGTCGCAAGAGACCTTGGATATTCGTTCAAAGCTATAGAAACTGTAACAAATCTCAGTGAAAATATCAACGCTGGTGATTTAGTTGATCGACTAATGGATCTAGATGAGCATGCTATAAATCACAATTTGGATCGTAGGTGGTAGAGGATTTCTCCATGCTACACTGCAATGATAGTGAAATTAGGAGGATCAAATTGGAACGATATGGAAAGAAGGAGACATCTGACAGTGTTTTAATAAAAAGTTCTCCCAATAAAAGTGACTTCAGAAGGAAATTAGAAGAAGAGACATTTAAATTATTATGTAAACGGAACTGCGTTAAATGTTTTAAACAGGAACGATCCCTTCTCTTTTTACCATGTTCTCATAGCGTTATGTGTTCTACATGTTATGTACCCTTTGAAACTTCATCTTGTCCCCTTTGTGATGAAGAAATATCTTCAACAGTCACTGTATATCGTGCATGATGAGTCATCATGCACGTCTGTGATTGGTCACTATTGTGTCTTTGTGTGAATTTTCTATATAAGGAGGACATTGTACCGTTCTATTTCAAGCATAATTTGAGGCTAATACAATGTCAATCAGCATGTCGTTCACTACCAACATTCCCATTTCAATAATTTACCGAAGTCAACTCTTCACCGGCAATATATTTAATTCTGCCGTAAATATAACTGGCTATAAAGCGGATTTGGTGGATCTGATGGAGGAAATAGTGAAGTATTTCCGCTGCGGAGAGGACGTAGTGGTGCAGAGAATATTGATGAGAGTCGTGAACAACGCTCTTACACGAGTTGCAAGATTTTGGCTCAATGAAGTATTTCGCCCACTAGCTCAAACGGAGATTGTACCGGAATACTCTCGCTGTTGGTGCAGCAGTATCCAACGGAAACTCAACACATGTCTCCATGACATTATCACCTCCAGCTACTATGACGAGAAGGGTGACAAATGTAAATTGGACTTATTCAGTGGACCGCCATCAGTAAGCATCAATGTGGCTGCTCAAGGACATTCTGAGGTAATCAGTTTGCGGGCATACTATGCCAATATTTTAAAGACTTTCCATTCAAAGCCCTGCTGTATGTGCTGTCCTATTTCAAAACATCTAATGAAAGACATTGAGCAGCTCATAACTGCTACAAATCAGACTCTAGCCGATGTGAGTGTATATCAGTTTCCCTCTACAACTTGTTAAGTGTTTTATGTAATTTTATAAGTACCAGCAACAAACTCTGTGTGAATGCTTGTAAACTTTTGTGTATAATGTTGTAAGTACTAAGCAAAAATTGTAATTGTATTATCTATTTCCATATTAGAATAAAAATGTCTGTAAAACGGAAGGCATCTTCTCGTCAATCGAAACGGTCCTTCAAACCTTCAAGTCAGTTTAAAAAGGCGTTGCGAAAGTTAAGCAGGATACATGATAATAAGCAGAAGTGTAAATTAATTCAAAATTCAAGTGATGATTTCATTCGTGATTTAGCTTTTGCAATACACAAATGTCTACCTATTTACAAGCCTCTATTGAATGCTGGCTCTTTGAATAGCATAAAAAGTTTTCAAATCCAAGGAGTAGTGATAAGAAAAGGCGAAACTTAATTCAGCGCGGTGGTGGTGGGTTTCTGAGTATGTTAAATGATATTGGAAACAGTATTAATGGTGTAATCAATAGTCCGCTTGGAAGGATTGCAGCAACTGCTGCAATGTTAATATAAGGTTAGCGAATCATAAAGTGACACGTCATCACTTTGATTGATGAGTCATATATAGGTGTATATAAGGAAGACGCTTTAATGATATTTTACCACTTTCAAGTGACAATTCATTTTCGCTGGTTGAAAGCTCCGAATTAGTACTTGTTGAAACATGACTCAGAAAATGTATACAATCAGAGAGGAAGGTGACGCTTTTGAGCAAGATCTCTTGAAGCTTCGTCCGACACGAAAGGTGCAAGGGATTGGAAATACATTCTACTTTCAAACCTTGAATTATGGTGATGATGGCTTTTATCTTCAAGTTCCATTCTTCCACAGTAATGGTATGTCTACATCAGGGTATAGCAATATAAGACAAATGCGAGTGACTTTTTCAAAATGGCAACAGGTGATTCTTAAAACTATTGACTCTTTCGCGAAAGAATGTATTGAGCTGCCTGAAAGCGCTCCCACTCATTCGAGAAAGGCATTAGAGGAAGGAGTTGGTTACAAGGAATTGTCGGAATTCGATACACTGTTTTTAAAACTATCGGATCATTTTCAAGCATTCGATCTCTTAACAAACGCGATGGAATGTAAGGATCTCAAACGGGGTCGCTATATGGGCTTAGTGCACGTTACCGGACTTTATATTGGCTGACATGGTTCGACTGGTAAAGTCGCATCTTTACAAATGAAGGTTCTTCAACTAGTCTATGAACCACTACCAATTGATAAATGTTTAATTAACATTGATAAGACTGCTTCAAGTGATGGGAAGGAAGAAAGCAAAAAGCGAGGGCGGAAATCTAAAGATGGGAATCCTAAATTGAAGTTGAAGCGCCAAGATGCTGACTTGAAAACTTTCTATAATCCTAATTGTGATGAGGAAACACAAATGTTTGAATTTGTAAATGTAACTTGAAAGTTTCTATTCTGAATGTAGATAAACGTGATGTGGAACATGTGTCTGTTTTGTTGTTCTAAGCAAAATTAGCGGGATGATGAGTTTAATGTTAATGGAATTATAAGATGACAGATTTCCGTCTATTCACTGATCGCACAATGTGTGTCGCTGGACCAAGTCAGTCCGGTAAAACTACATTTGTAACTGAATTGCTACAATATAGAAATGAAATGTTTAACAAGGAAATTAAAAGAGTTAAATGGTATTATGGAATATTTCAACCACAACTACATTCTGCACTTCGCCAGAAAGGTTATGAGGTGAAGCAAGGGTTGCCATCAACTGAGGATATCAAAGCAGGTGACTTACTAGTATTAGATGATCTATTACGTGAAAGCAAATCTTCAAAGGATGTAACTGAAATGTTCATTCAAACTGCACAACATAGGG
Source organism: Prostheceraeus crozeri (assembly GCA_907163375.1). Taxonomy (NCBI): domain Eukaryota; kingdom Metazoa; phylum Platyhelminthes; order Polycladida; family Euryleptidae; genus Prostheceraeus; species Prostheceraeus crozeri. Next base: position 161,129 of record CAJQUW010000195.1, on the reverse strand, counting down.
AAGCTTTTATTATCTACATCACCCAAAACATCTTCGATGGAGGGAAAGAGCAAAGAACTAGGAGTTTGAATACACATTATTTGGCAATATTTAAAAATCCAAGAGATAGCAGTCAGATACATCATCTCAGTAGACAGATATTACCTCAACAACCTAAAGTACTTTCAAAAATATATGAAGATGTAACAAAGAAACCACATGGTTATCTATTTATTGATCTAACCCAGGAATGTCCGGAACGACTTCGATTCCGAACAAATATCATACCTAATTCCGCTGAACCAATGACAGTTTTCTCGGTTCACAGTTAGTTTTAAGCAATGTACTTTGTTGCCTTATTATTTTCAAACATGTCGTATTCAAAGATGGTAGTCATTCCTCAAGAGGAGTATATACAATTGACTACATTACAAAGTGCACAGGAAGTCAAAAATATAGATCAACCTATTACGAATAAACTTAAGGAACTAACACAAAAGGATATGGAAATTCAGAAGATTAAGGATCCCTATCGACGAATGCAGTTAGCAGCTGACAACATTGATGAGAGGCGACAGATTCGTGACAAGTTGCGACGATTTATAACCTTGTCAACACCTCGACCATATCGTCTGCGCGCTGAGCGATTATTTGACTTCATTGATCCACATGTGAAGTTCAATGAGAGAGGGGAGATAATAGATGAAACAACTGGTGATGTTATTAGAAATAGTCACATAGATGACCTTCTACAATATTCTGTCAGAGATGTAAGGCGAAAACTAGGTGCACCACAAGGGTGGACATATTTTCAGAAAATGTTATCTGATCAAAATGTACCTCACAATATTATTGGAGGACCGACTGTGAATGAATTGGATAAGGGTCACTTACAAGATGGATCAAAGAGTAAAACACACACGATGGCGGTCAAGCGAGAGCTTCATGATCCCGATGATCTGCAACCAAAAAGAGCTACTAGGCGCTCAATGCGTGTTGCGAAGGAGTATAGTAAATATTAAGCAAATATGAATTAAGCCTTGCCTCTCTCATATCATGTCGTTACAAAAATTTTGCTGTTGTTTGAAATCTGCGCTCGAAGGTAAAGCAGAAGAGGGCATAGAGGTTGATATCAATTGTGTTGGCAGTTGCTGTGCGAATAATACGCGTGCAAATCAGAACAAAGACGATGAGTACGGCAGTGAAACTCAGAAAGATTTATTACGACTTAAATCATCCCGCAAGTTTCAGTCGTCCGGAGGTTCTACCTCGTGCAGCAGGTGTGGGAATAGAGAAAGTCAAGAAGTGGTTGAGGAGTCAACCGACTTACACTCTTCACAAAAATGCGAGAAAGCGGTTTCCAACAAGAAAATATGTTGTTAACAATATAGATAGTCAATGGCAAGCGGACTTGGCTGACATGCAACAGATATCACAGTACAATGATGGCTATAAATACATCTTAACCGTAATAGATATTTTATCTCGCTATGCTTGGGCACGTGCGCTGAAATCTAAACGAGGACCAGAAGTTGAAGCGGCTTTTCAGAGCATTTTTGATGTGGGGCGTGTTCCGCAAAGAATACTGACCGATCAAGGGAAGGAATTCGAAAACTCTCATGTTCGAAGTCTCCTTAAAAGTCATGATGTGGAATTGTTTAGTGTCAAAAGTGCTTATAAAGCTGCCATGGTTGAGAGGTTCAATCGCACACTGAAGACAAAAATATGGCGCTATTTCACTGCAAAATATACACATGTTTGGGTAGGTGAGCTGCAGAAATTTGTTAAGAATTACAATGAAAGCTACCATCGAATCATTAAGATGAAACCAGTTGATGTTAACCCAGATAATGCGATGGATGCATGGCTTCGATTGTATGATAAGAAAGCGAAAAACATTTCCAATGAAAAGAAAATTAATGTTGGTGATAGAGTTCGGATTTCAAAGGTTAAGTCTACATTTGAGAAGGGGTATCTACCTAATTGGACTGAAGAAGAGTTTTTTGTAGATGAAGTAAATACAAAATTTAGACCCACCATGTATAAATTAATAGATTACCATGCCAATCCAATTGAAGGAAAATTTTACTCTTATGAATTGCAAGTAGTAGACAGAAGTGAAGAGGTGTATATGGTTGACAAAATAATTAGGAGGAAATGTCATGGCAATCAAAGGAAATATCTAGTTAAATGGAAAGGATATCCTGATTCATTCAATAGCTGGATAACGCACCAGGATCTACAAAATGTGGAGGTGGGAGACACTCGTAGCTTTTACGCTATTATAGCATGTGACTTCTTCCATATATGAATTTAACATGTCTACTAACTTCAACATCATTCTTCCAAGCAATAGCAACCCCCAGATATTCCCAAGTAACAAATCATCTCTCTACTCTGTTGAATTCGCTAATCCAATACTCTGCATGGACCCCATGAAGTTGCTCTAACTGAAATTACTTATTACAAAGATATCAGTTTGCTAAAGAACAACTATTTTGAATTACATAAAGAAGTGCGAGAGAAGGATGATTGCTTTCGCATATTTCAAAATGGTCTACATGGTACATGGGCTTTTCATCATCTAACTTTACATCCTTTTTCAACATCTTTACCATCTGTCCAAAACATGATTAAAATTCAAAAGGCATTTGCAACGTCAACTTTTGGTTCTAAGGTTCCCACAATGAGCTTGCAAGATACAGAAAAGGAAATCGGTAGAATGTTTGAACGAATAAATGATCTCTTCAAGCTGACTTTGAATAAATTCTACAAACCAGTCATAAAGGGGTCAACAAAATTGATGAAGGAAAGGAAGCATGTTCTTCTTGTATTAGGTAAGGATTTGAGTCATATTTTTCGGTATTCCAGAACAACTTTCTCATCAAGGTATTGGTACAATGGACGTGGGTGGAATTCGGAGAGGAAAGTCACTGATTTTCAATGTAGAATTGTGCCATTGTATGCATTACAAAAAAGGAGAATCCGAGTAAAAAATAAATTTGAGGTCATTAGAAGTGTTGAAGACTTTGCAAGAAAGTTTCAAGGATCAGTGCCAGAAACGTTAATGACTTGTGAATATAAGAAAGAGAAAGTAACTTTATTTACTGTTGAAACGGAGGCAGAATTTATTGTTTTTACTAAAAAGACACCATTGGAAAAGTCTGAGTCCGCTGTTATTGAATTCGGATCTGAAATGATTGGGATGTTTAAGGGTCTTGAAAGCGCACCTTGGTTGACAGAATTAAATGATACATTCAAGGTTCAATTGTCCTCTTCTAAACTCAAAGCATCAACAAATGCTTCATGGGATATCCACGTATACAGCGAAGACATATTGGGTGATGAATTGTCTACTTCCAGTGAACTTGTAAAAAGAGTCAATTTGAACATTGAAAGCTTGAAAACGCCATCTGAATTGTGTACAAAGTTAAATGAGTTTGGTGTAGATTACCTTGATGCAGATGAATATCACTTTTCTTATGACCCACATAAGAAACGCATGATTGTAAAGGTAGGGAAGAACTCTCTTATCAAGCTGGATAGCGTGTTATCGACCACATTGGGATTCTCAAAATCAACTATTTATGAAGGCACATCAATAGGCGATACAGCCCCATCACTAGAGCGTGATATAAGTAACTTATACGTCTATTGTAACATTATTGAATATACAAGGGTTGGCGACATTGAGGCCCCACTTCTGCGCACATTTCCTCTCTCATCCGTAAGGAAGCAACTAATCAATCGAGAATTTTTTAACACAATGTATCTACCAATCAGCCGAAATTTCATCAATAGAATTGACATATCAATTCATGATGACGCAGGAGAAGTAGTACCGTTCTGTGGTAGTGTTACTGTTTTGACCCTACATATTAGGTCACGAGAATAAGGCTTTACGCTATTGTGACTTCCATAGTTATTCAATAGTCATAATGACAGGCATTTACAGTAGACCATCATATCAGAGCGGTTATCCCGTGTTTGCTGGAGGTAGACGACAAGTTGGAGGAGGCATATTTGGTGCACTAAGACGTATGGTTCTTCCAACACTCAAAAAGTATGGCGTACCAATCATGAAGCGTGTTGGAAGCAGGGCTTTAGATTTTGGTGCAAATGTTGCAGCTGATGCGCTTCAAGGTGAGGCGCGCAGCAATCTGCCATAGACGCATTAGATGATTTAACAAAGACGAGACGTACAGTTCGGAAGAAGCGTAGGAAGTCAAGACAAGTTGGATCCGGTCGAGTTACTAAGCAAAGACGCAGGAAAAGTAAAAAGCCGACTAGAGCAGCACGTTCTAAATCTAGACGTCGAGTGAAAACAAGAAAGCGCAAACGAAATTCCACAGCGACTAGAAACAAGTCAAAACGAAAGAAGACAACATATTTGTAGAGCTAATGCGATGCAGAGTATCAATTCGGCTTTGTGTTTCTTCGATTCTCCCCCTCATCAGACAGACATCATCTCCTCAACAATTGTAGACATAGTCCCCACAACAAATATCGTTGGTAACCAGCAGACTATTCAGTTTGATATACCTGCCAATCCTCAAGATTATATTGACTGTCAATCCATTGATTTAGAGTTGTGTATACAAATTAAGAAGACTGATGGTACAAATATCGATTCATCCAAGGATAAAGTGGGATTAGCAAATCTTCCTATTGCCAGTCTGTTCTCAGATGTGTATCTAATATTGAATGACAAACAGATTGAAGGAGGGGATCGAGCATATCCATATGGAGCATATAAACATACAATGACTCAATTTCAAAAGCAAGCTAAACAGTCACACTTGCAAGTTTCTGGGTGGTATGATGATCAGCAAGGGAAATTTGATGATGTCTCAAATACAGGGTTGAAAAGACGAATGGATTTAACAGCGGATTCAAAGGAATTATACTTGAAAGGACCCGTCTATCTTGATTTCCTTCGTCAATCTAGATATCTGCTATCACAGGTTAAAATGCAAATAAAATTTATTCGTGCAAATCCTGAGTTCGCGTTAATGGCTTTTGGAGCTACAAACTATCAAGTCAACATAAGTAATGCCGTGCTCAATGTAAGGCGAGTAACAATGAACCCGTCAGTCATCAACGAGCATGCGACAGGATTGAGGAAAAACAATGCAATATATCCAGTTAATCACAGTGTGTTGACAAACTTCACAATTGGTGCGGGATCATCCTCACGTGCCTACCCAAATCTTTTTCCCACTGCAATGCCAAAGGCGGTGTATATCACATTTGTGGAAAATGAGGCATTCATTGGTGCTTTTGAAAAGAATCCATTCAATTTCCAACACTTTAATGTTAGCAAACTAGCACTCTATCAGGATGGGAAATTTGTATCTTGCAAAGCATATGAGCCTAATTTCAAAGATGGTAAATTCGCACGTGAATATGGTTCTACTTTCACCGCCCTCAACATGTTTAATACAGATGATTCAAATGGAATTACAATGGATATGTACAAGAATGGCTACTTCTTCATTATGTACAACCTCACAGCAGATGCAGATCTAGGTGGTGATAGCGTAGGAGTTACAAAGCCTGGAAATCTACGACTGGAGGTATCACTTGAGTCACCTTTTAAGAAAACAATTACTTGTCTCATTTATGCTATCTATGATAGCAAAGTTGAGATAACAAGAATGAGAGACGTGACTGTCAGCTATCAGAGATGAGTAGCTTAAGCAACATAGAAATCTTGAGGAAAATGAGGAAAGCTCATCCCTACTCCAAGACAATATTTCTCAATGTCTTTTCTAGAGATAATTTGCCTGATTCAATTCCTTTCTATCCTTGTTCGCTTATCATCAATACGGATACCAACAATCTTCCCGGAAAACATTGGATTGCTGTATACATCAATCGTTATAAAGTTGCCGAATATTTTGACTCTCTTAATCAACCTCGTTTACATGGTATCGCATTATGGATGAACAGGTTCTCCTGGACTGTTAGGAAAGTGACATCGTTCCCACTTCAAAGTAATACATCTCTAATGTGCGGTGGCTATGTACTCTATTTTGTCAACGAGAGACCATTGAAAAATAACTGTAAAAGTGCTTTAGAACTATTTTCAAAAAACTGTGATAAAAATTATGTAATTCTTACTAAATATGTTGAAACAGTTTTGAAATAAAGTTTTATGTTGTATCATTAACTTGCTCTCTTTTTTCCAAAACAAGGGTTTATAAGGAAAACAAAAACATGTTCATATTTCATTATCTATTCACATATATACATAATCTACAATTTGGTTTTCATGAAACATTTTTTTTCAAATCACATATGATGGGAGGTACATCACTTATGTCTTTGATGCCGGTTATCACAATCTTTCCATTATGGAACACATGAACATGATATGGATGCCAGTTAGTCAATTGAGCTGCTGGAAATAACTCCACTTCATAAGTTAGATTATGTGATGATGTAACTTTACGGAAGTCATAGTGATAGTATAATTCACATAACACGGTCATTGTCTTCACTTTCCAATCAGATAATGAATCACCAAGTAAATGTTCCAAAGTTAAGTGTAGATATGAGAGATCACCCTCCATGACCCTTCCAATACATTGGATTGTTCCATTTGGAAAGAATAGGATAGTGAGAGATTTATCCTTCCTCTGAATCCTCCATGTTAACATTGAGGGTCTTCCAAGATGTAAGCTCGTTGTCGGCTTCAATTTGCGTTTTATCAGTAACCATTGTTTTCGGTTGGGTATATTCCTCTCGATCTCTTGTAGATTGAGTTTTGACTTTGCTTTTGTAGTTAACATCCGATTTACAACTTCCAACCGTTTGATGTCCTCCATCTTTAATGAATGACGTTATCTGTGGTAGTTTCTCCCTTGTAAAGGTTTCCCATGTGACGTCACTGAAACGAAAAAATCGATATTCAACATCTTCCCGTTTTGGTGAACAGACGTATAGTTTGACTGATGAATCACACTTTATCCATACCTTATCATCGAGAGGAATCTTGATCCGAGTCTTATGGTTGTCAATGAGATCCGCAAAGTCTTTCAGTGAAGGCAATGAGTCAATACTAATGCAAACGCCACGATGTTTTCGATCACTATTTGCTATTGAATGACGAAATGCTCTTCTTTTAGAATTTGTTATGTGAACGTTTTGAACGTCACTAAGTTTCCATGTTCTAATGTAATGAGGCATGTTCCGAAAGCTATGTTTCAAATTTAGGTTTAATGTTTGCCTAAAGTTTGTTATTTTATTAGCTCAACATATCGGAATGATGTTGAGTACAAAATCTTCACATATTCATTCACATTAGGACTACCTATTTATTAGTAATCATTTCTACATATCGGAAAGATGTAGAAATTTCAATTTTAGTAAGACTACTTATGTATTAGTAAGTGTTGCTACATGTCGGAAGATGCAGCAATCGCAAGATCTATTGCAAGTGGAATATTGTATTGTTTTTTTCTTAATTTAGACTTATTCTACATCACCTGTGACAGGAAGGCATCTCCTTCTCTTCGACGGTGGGGGAAGACCTAGGCTGTAGTGTCCATATGGTAATGATAAATTTTTATCCAGCCAACAGCGCTTATCCTCCCAAAGTGAAAGACCTCGCTTCCTAAATGATTTTGTGCTAACTATGTGATTTTTTGAATTTATAATTGTCATATCTTCAGTTGTATCATTCTCACTATAATAGACACTTCTATAGTCATTATGTTTCAATTTTTTAACTGCTGCTCTCTGAATTCCTTTTGCACGTTTGATGCTATGATTCGTAGAGTCTAGATATTTCATTGAATACATTTTCGGTTTTAGTAGGATCATTTCCTCAAGCAACTTTCCAGCACACTCATCCTTAAAACAACCTAATCTAGCTTTGTTTGTAGTTGAGTATAGTCGGTGGTGACTGTCATAGTTTGAAGAGTCAAACTTTTCACCGAAGTATAGAAGTATATCTTCCAGACGGACAGATGGTGATGTGTATAAACATAGGAAGAAACTTTCGGTATCACCTCCACAAAGCCGCGTTCTATTTATCAGTGGACATCCTTTTAGATCATTATAATATAATTGATACATTTCCAACTTACTATAGTCAAGTACTGCTTGACCAACATATATTAATTTATTTAAAACTATTGAAGGTTTGTACATTTCCATACCAACCAGATCTTCATAAAATATTTTGTGTTGAACATAGAGAGGATGATTTGACAATTTCAGTAGTTGTTTCTCATTGTTGACTAGTTTAAATTTTTTCTTTCTCCTTACATTTTCCATTGTTTTACCATATAAGGAATTATTTTTCAATTTGTAGAATGACTTTTCAAAGTCAGTGCTTGATTGAGCCCTCTTTTGAGAGTTCATATCAATGTATGTTTTTAACCAAGACTTTTGTGTGAATTTTATGCCACTATGAATCTTCTTGATTCTCATGCCCATGGTCAAGTAAAATTTTAAAATTGAGTAGTGGACTACATAATTTTCCCTATCAAATTGATGGAGCAGAAGTTTCTTGATAGAAGAAAAATGTGTATTTGGTCTTACTTTTTCATATAGATTTTTCATATAGTGTGAAAACATTCTCTTTTCAATCATCTGCATTTCTGGAGCTAATGGGAAATCGGCAGTGTCATCATGAATGGCTGCAGGATACTCTAAATCTAAATCAAAAATGTAGCCCATTTCACCATCATCATCTATATTTTGAACATTTTCTTCAATTAAAAAATTTTCTAATTCACTTTCATTCAACCATTGGAAATTTGAGTGGGGTAGATTCCTACTGAGTGAAGAACCGTAAAGGTTATTAACATCTAGGTAGGTCAAATGTCGACTTTCATGTGTATTATTTCCTAATTCTTCAATGCGTGCACGCGCTCGGTGAATGTTGGTGAAAGTCATACCCCCTCTAATTCCTCGTTCAAATAGATTGTACATATTTTCATCTTGTATGTAGTGTGGGGGATCATTGGAAGAGAAATTTAGTGCTGAGGTAAAGCTAAGATGTGGGAGACTGACAAAATGTACAGGGTCGACTTCATCCTCAAGTTGACTCAATGCTCTAAACACTTCAAATATGTCTGCCAACAATAAAACATCTAACTTCAGATATGCCAGCATGTAATCCCCAAATGTGCTACAATTAAATTCAATCCACGCCTTGTTAGCGTGTTCATATTCACTATCGGAACAGTGCTCACGAGTAAGATCATTATAGAATTCAAATTGTGGTGGTAGACAGTCTTCCATCAACGTGTTTAAGTTTTTGAAGTATGAATATGGAAACACTCCCTTCTGATATGAAACACTATCACTTAATTGTAGAAATTCTACCCTTAATGTCTCTACATGCTCATACGTTTGCAAGCCCTTGGCTAATTCACTCAAGGATGCACTTAGAAATTGATATGAGTCTAAGAATTTTAGTTTAAAGTATACTGTCTTCCCTCTGTATTCATTTACTGGGACACTGGCGGATAAAGTTATATATTTTTCAGCAGTTGCTGCTACAACATCTAATTTCCAAGATTTCATTCTTCCAATCGCTTTATAGCAAACGATGTGACTATCATAATTTTTAAAATTGTGGAAAAATATGGGGAGCTCCCGTCTGTTAAGTCTTAACCGGAGATTGCATTTCCTACATCATGTTTGCCTATATCGTCCGGTGATATGATCATGATCACGAACTTTTATGAATTCATCGCTGAATTTCGATTTACATTTGTTGCAACATTCTGCATTCTCATGGCTTGCTTTTTCATCCGCTGACAGTGTCATTGGGTGCCTAGTTGTTGCACATTGGTTGTCATATAAGTCTTTGGCTACAGTTTCTAAGTGGTGCAAGAAACTACCGGTAATTATGCAATTTTCTCCCTCAAAGAGGTAATACTTGTTTTCAAATTTCGATTGAAGGGCATTATGCCAGACATGATAAGCTCCAATGGCCGCAGGTTTATGTATTTTATTATCAATGTAGCACTCTATATCTGCATAAGTTAGTAAAGGAGGATTTAGTTGATATTCCATGCTACTTGTTAGTACTTTTAGATCTGACGGCATTTTTTCTATTTGTGCTTTTCCTCGAATGCAAAACTGGAAGTGTCGTTTTAGTGTTGTCTTATATGTGAATGACTGAGTGCATCTTTCGCAGAAGTATTTATGTCTTTTTAAAGTTCTCCTATACAATCTTGACAGCTTTGGAATACCACAATAGTGTGCTGCTCCATTGTTTAGAATTAGCAAAATATTAACCGTTTGCCTACCAGTAAAGTTACTATTGTAACGAACACCTTTGAGTCCATTTTCATAAAAGTGAATGTTAATTTTGATATCATTATTTTTCTCAAATTTTGGAATATCTTTGATTGATACAGGTGTGGAAATGCCTTCCATATTTAGCTCAGATGTCCACTTACAATATGATTTTACTTCATTCCTTGAATAAGGTACTTCATTATAATGCAATATTGATAAAACTGCATATAGGAAGCAATCATTTGCATTTGAATTAACATTAATGACAGCCTTAGAGTTTTTTCACTTCTTTGGTAGAGGAAATGATTGTCCACCTGACAGTGTTGGACTTGTTATTACATTGAACTCTATATTTTGTACATCATCTATAATCCAATTGCTACCCTTTTCTGTGAAGGCTTCAATATGATTTATTAGACTATTTAGATGATCTTGAAACCAAGAATCATAGTCATAAATATAGTTTGAGGATGATGAGGTAAAGTGTGCGAGAAAAGTTTCTTCTTCTTGAGGATTAGAACGGACATAACGAATTTGTGCAATCAGACGACCGCGCAATTGATAGCTCCTCAGTAAGTCGGACACTAAATTCTCTAACATGGAACGCATGCTTTCTAAGAATGATGTTATGTCCAAAGTAGGTGTCGTTGGCGTGATATCATATACACGTGCATGGCCATTGAGTGCGCTTTCGCTGAGACTAACAGTTCCATAGTTATTATGCATATTCATCTCACTATTTGTATTATGTACATTCATATGCTGTCGAAATCTACTTATGGAGTTATACGTTTTGCCACACCGAGAGCAGTATTGCATAAAGTTTTGTATGTTAGTTGAAGCGCTGGTTGTTGGCTTAGAAGTAGATCTATTTTGATTATTTGAATTTGACTATGTTATGCTATCATTCGGTTTATTATTGCATACAAGTTTATGCCTCTTAAGATTATCCATCCTATTCGTCTTATATGGACACTTGCTACATTGATACGTTTTTCCTAACTTACAAAATTTTTCATGACGTTGCAAACTGCCTATGAGAGTGAACACTTTTCCACACTTGGTACAGACAACCATGATTATTGATGAGGATTGAAATTAGCAAGTCCTTATATACATCTATCATCCTATGACGTCAACGTTATCACTAGCCAATAGCCTATGTTCCCATCTGTTGTAAAGAGAAAACATAACATATTTAATAATTTCTTTTTCCTAAATGAAGAAAGATAAAAGTTAAAGTTAAAGTTCAGCACACTTTACAATTCCGCTGTGATTCAGCTTCAAATGACTGCATCCTTTTGCGCAGACGCTGAAATCGTTCATGTGAGTCAGTCTCACTTTTCTTATTACATTGTTCATGCACTCAATGTGAATTAAAGTCTCCTTTTCATGAATACGGCTGTTTGAAACCTGGGAGGCCAACAGGAGATTGGATTGTGTTAGGTTCCTCACAGATTCAATTAAGCCTCTGTTCTCCTCCTTCATTTTCTTCTCCCGCTCCTCTGCCTGCTGTAGGCGCTCCTGGCAGAGACGCAACTTGGTCTGCATATCCTCTTCTGTCGAGGTTGCGTCCAAGTCGACTTTATAATCCCGCACTGGGAGAGGAGCCGTCACATCCGACGTTGGTAGAGCTGCAACTGGGGGAGGTGTTGTGGGAAGTAGTACCGGGGAGGAAGGAGCTGCACCTGGCGTCGGTAATGGGTTCGGAGGAGATACCGGCAAGGGAAGACGTGCAGGGGATGATGGAGCCAAGCAGATCATTGGGGACGGCGGCAGGCGGACACTCCAGCTCGGGGATGCCCGGATGTTGCTGAAGGAGACCTCCTGTGATGCATGCATCACGGAGTCTTGTAAACGAAAAGAAACAATTGTTTATGAACTATTTGCAATTGTTAACATTTATCAAAATTAAAATTAACACTACGTAAATTCAATTTCATAAATTAAAATTAACTTGTTGACATTTATTAACTCCAAATGTGAATTTCACATACCTTCAGCTCGATTGTCCTTCGATTGGATCCACCATCATCCTCCGAAAGAACCATCGAATCATTCTAGAAGATAAATTGATCTATTGCAGATTAATAAATTTATACTCAAGTGGGTTTCTAAATTACAATGGAAAAGTTCTCTGCTCATGCAGTCATCTAAGCATTATACTTACATTTGCAACCGAATTATCTTCATCGGATGAGGATGTTGGAGACGACGTGGTGGAGACGTCATCAGATGACGAGGAATCATCGGACATTGATGAATCGCCCGATGATTCATGAATGGAGTAGGGCCTCTCCTCGTTATCCTCTATAGATGTGGTGGTCGCCGGCGTAGACAGAAAACTCCGCTGATGTCTTTTAAGGGACAAAGATCGTACAGCCTGCAGCGAAAATGTGATAATGTTTTTATAACTAAATAGATATTAATGAGAATTAATATAGACATAGACTATATACATGTAAAGTTTTTTCCAGGTATTGTTGTCTGATATCGAATCGTAGACCATGAAAATCACACTTACGGGACTTGAGATGATTTTCTTTTCCGGCGAATTCAACCGAGGTATTGCAGGATACCTTTGGACACTTGGAAACAGCTGAAAATAGAAATTCATGTTCAATTTCACATTAAGAAGTAACAAGCAAATTAATTTCTTACCTTTCGCAAGTTTTCCACCGCATTATTGTCTTCGAAACTGACTTTCAGCGGTCGGGGCACCTCACACTGAAATATTTATGAAATATTGATTTAATTTATGCACACGATTACTAACCTGAGTAAATAGAGTCTCACATCTTGAACGACCAGTTTCTTCTGCACCAACACCTTGGCTTTCTTCGGTGGGGGCATCACCATGTCCTGAAATGTGTTAACAACAAATTTATTTTAATCTAAAGGAAGCAGTACTTTTTGTGAACTGTGAGTCAGTTGTCCGTTCAAGTTAGCATTTAGAATTGACTGCACTTACCTCAAAATCACTCAAAGTCTCATCAATAAATTCTCGAGACTTGGGGACTTTCTTAGGTACTCGGGACTTGGGGGCTTTCTTTGCCTCAGGCTCGTCCACCTGTGACAGCACGCCAGTCGGCCTTTCCTTGGTAAATAGCTTCTCCAATTTCTTTTTCTCTGCCTTGGAGGTAAGGTTGATGCCTTTCCGGCCATTCTGTTGGGCACAGGGAGTATGTTTGGCAATGAAGGCCTTTGCTGAGTCGCTGTTTACCTTGTCGTTGCTCCTTTCATATGTCTTGCAGGTTAAACAATAGAGGTATGTGAAATCCTGTTTGAATGCGCAGTCTTTGTGACCACTCTTGTTGGCATGTCGAACAGGCAGTCGGCATGTTTCACAGTAGTGAAAGATCAGCCGTTGTCGCGTAATACTTTCATGTCGGACCATTTCTAAAAAGGAAAAAAATTTGATTATAATTTAATCTCTTGTTAAACGAGAACGCATTTATATACCATCAACAAAGCTCTATTAAGTGCTACTTTCATATTGGAGAAATCTGAGAAAAAAATAAAATTTGAAGTTGAAATTGAAACCGAAAGTCGAAAATTAGATATTTATTCGAAAAGGGTTTGCTCAGAAGAAGAGTTGAAATTTGGAAACAGCTGATTTACTATTATTTAATTTCGAAGTTAATACAATAGGATGAAAGTGAAATTTCGAAAATTTCAACCAATCCTCAATTTGTTTAATTAAACAAGATTGAATTTTATACATCTGTTAGCAGATGACAGACTGAATATTTAAAATGGATGAAGGCTTTATTTAGGTATCTTTTTATTTATTTACAAACTGTGAAAATCTTGTTGATTCAAATACACTTACATTTAAATTGATATATTCATGTCTCTCGCTCAATGACTTAATATAGGATGAAAAATTAAAAAAACATGGTTAATAATATAACATAAAGTGTTCCTATCCTAAAACCCAATCTTCTATATTTAAAGCTATTTGGTTATAAAAACTTAATAATGTTCCTACTCCCGAATATCCTATAAAGTAGCACAGCATGACAATGAAACTCACTTCAGAATTGTAATAAGAACCGGAGAACGGAGGAACGAAGAACGACGTCTGCTATGGACACTGAATTATTTGAAAATGAGTGAAAATTCGTTGTGTGCAACTTCTTTATATATGAAATTGACAAAGCAACTATGAACAAAGACCTTATGACATCACATCCTGGAATTGGTACGGTCAAACAAAATTGATAACTCAAACAAGAATTGGAACAGCTGGTTTATTTTTAACCTTAGAAATGGAAGTGCCATCATATGTGTTGAAAGATTTCTACATGTAAACAGTAGAGTGAATTCAAAGTAATATGAACTGATGGACTGATACATTATTTGATATACATGTTTTTATTAATAGTCATATAATGATTCATATTTGAAGATATAAAACGTGTGATTTGAATAGAACATTAAAATTTGAATTAAGCGCTAAATTTCGAAAATTCAACTTTCGCGCCAAAATTGGAATAATCAAATTTAAAGACTTTTTCGAAAATTTGAATTTCGCGCCAAAATTCAAATAATCAAATTAAAATACTAGGGTTAGGGTTAAGGTTAGGGTTAGGGTTAAGGTTAGGGTTAGGGTTAAGGTTAGGGTTAGGGAAGCAAGAAGAGTATCTATGGCACCCGGAACCCATGGGTAAATAAATTTTCGAGTGCGCGAAGCGCACTTGAAAATTTATTTACCCTATAATCCGAAAAATTTCGAGGGCGCGAATTTTTTCCCCCCCGCCGTGTATGAAGTGTATGAAGTGTATGAAGGTCAAGGTCAAGTGTAGAGGTTTGTATATTATGGTCATTTTTAGTTGTAAAACTTGAGCTTTGAAAATTTCTAAACTTAGTCATTTTTGTAAAAAAACTTGGAATTTTTTCAAGTTGCATACAGATGCATACAACTAGGATTTTTTCATCAAATGGGTACATACAATATATCATTCGAATGCTCTTTTCATGTTGATTCTAATGGTGTATTGTATGACACATGTATGACATATAACTAGAGAGCTACATGTCTTTAAAGAATGGGCTAAAAACTTAGTGAATTTAAAAATCTAACATTTGTCTGCTTGCATACAGTTGCATACAACTAGGATTTTCCCATCGAATAGGTACATACCTTATATCATTCGAAAGGTCTTTTCATTCTCATTCTTATGGTGTCGTGTATTACATATGTATGATATCATCCTGGACTGCTACAAGCATTTTAAAATTAACAACATAACTGTTTCTTTAAAAGTTATATGTTCCTATTTATTTCAAGTTGAAGTCTTCATATTTGATTTTTTGTTTCAATTCAGTTATTGAACATCATTAATTGTAGATAGTTATTCCCCTTCCCATTCAGACCTTAATTGAAGACCGATCTGTGAAATGATAAAACAAGTCTGTTCATATATATAAATGAATATTAAATGAAGAGATTAAGAAAAAACACACTAAATGTCATCAAGGTAAGGAAAGGGTACAAGTTTTTTCAAGTCCACTTGCACATGGATCCTGGTCTTTTTGGGCGCACAGGGACAGCGACGTAATGTGTCAAGGTCAATGATTGAAAATTCGAGAGCGGTTGTGAGGTTCCGCTCGTTCGGCTCCATTCGCATGAAGACCCGTTTCGTGTGGTATTTTTTCGGCGCGTTCTTCACTTTGACAGTGACCCTTCCATAAAGTGGCGTTCGCATGGACTTCTTATTCATGTGACGCATCGTCTCGATTGATACGTCACTATCCTCACTATCATCACTCGAGTAGTCGGGCGATGCAGGGGCTTGGGTGAACACCACCGGCTCGTTTGGTGTTGTCGATCGCTCCATCGGAGATTGGGGAGGTGTATTGGTACGTTCCACTGGCGAAGTGGTACGATCAGCAGTACCGTTCTCAACTGCAGCTTCCTGTTTGCGATCCATAATGACTTGTAGATTTAAAATAATTGTAACTTGTAAACGTGAGGATTAGAACCTTTGATAAGAATTGGTACAAACCTCGGACTTATATACTTTTTAAACAAAGGAAATCCTAACAGCCAATCAGAGAGGTACCGAACTTCCCTAAAGAACATATAACTATATAAAGGATGTCATTGTTCCAAACTTTTAAGTACTTATCCTCAACGTTCCATAACAAGAAGCATGTCCTCAAAACCTCTATTCTATTTTCAAAATGACAGCCAAGTCATTATGGGAGGTCAGTTGGATATGACCGTGCATCTCTGTTGCGGCTGCAAAGTGGCCCTGTGGATAACTTTGACTGTGACAGCACTTCAAAGGCGGAGTGGACTACCAGTGAAGTGTCCGGTACACGAGTGTGACCATAACTTTAGTAAAAATCAGACATTTCATGAGTGGTGTGATGACTTCCTGAAGATCATGGAGTCGCCTGAGGGACGTGATCTGTACCCCTCATTTATTTTTAATGCATAAATTAAACTTACATTGTAAATCTCTTGTCTTTTTCATTTTTAAACATAGTTCTGGAATTGGTTTTCTTATTGGGGAGCAACTAAATCATAACTGCACATTAAAGTTTCACATCTAAATAGTGCTACATTTAAAATAATTGTCACAATAGTCGCAATTGAGCAAACCCATTCAAAATCAAACAACGGACGTCTATCGGTACGTACCCAAGTACTCAGAACCAAACCACACAAGTTCGATCATAGACGTTCCGAAACACAGTGTACTCAACCGAGTGTACCGACCACATGTACCTATCCAGTAAAACAGATGTCATACATCTTCCTATTCATAACACTGAATTATACATGTACCTATCCATGTTCCTATTCATAACACTGAATTATACATGTACCTATCCATGTACCTATCCCTCGCAAGTAGGGCACAGTTTTCACTACTAACAGTGGATGAGACAAAGAGGTGGAGAGAACCACACACGAGGAGCACGAGCAGCAATAATGCTTGGAACAGACGAAGTCAAATCAAGCAGCTGACATCGCTACACTTCACGTCATCGTCTCTAATGCAAAAAGTACTTGTCCGATCTGCGTGAAATTTTATATGTGGGTAGAAAATATGCTTAATTACGTGTACCTGAAGTTTGGTGGCGATTGATACATTTTTGCAGATGCTAGACAAATTTGAAAACCTGGGGGGGGAGATAACCCATTAATACCAAAGATTATACACTTATGCGCGCATATGTCAAATTTAACTGTAGTAGTCAGAAAATTTATTCTCTCGATCACTGTCCGTCATGTCATCATCTACAGCGAAAATAAGATGACAACTCATGTTATACTAGAGTTGAGCATGCGAGAAATTTAGGTGAAGCATGGGTGGCAGGGTGATACAACAAAATATCAAGATCTTTGGAAGTCTTCAGCCTTTTGGCCACTTTTAACAATGTGTGACACGCTTTCTTTATTCACTCATAACTCGAATGCTTCTGTGTGCCGAACTTCACTTTACTTTGAGTATTGTCCAACAATTCATTTGCTTGCCTAACTCCGATCAAATCGCCTTTTTTAATGGCTTCCTGTCATACTCAATTTTTATCCCTTTCATGCAATAAGATTCTTTACTCGTCTAATGCCTCATGTTTCCTCTTTACAGATTTAACAGCTTCAAATATTGACGCCTCTTTCATGAAAATCTGTCTTTATCAGCAGCGGTTGCTGATAAATGCACGGATATACCATCAGACTCCACGTAGCATCCCATCTCCCCCCCATTTACTAGGATTAAGCGAAATGTACCTTTTATAACTGAAGAAGATAACGGGCATGAGATAATGCATACGATCAAGCATCTGCCGTTTACAATCCCGTCATAAACAGTAATCACGTATCTAGTTTAACAGGTCTACAAACTCACGAAAACTAAACAGCATTTCCCTTTTGGAAACGAAGACAATGCAAGATGCATTAGCTCAATAGAAAACTTTGGCATGTCAAAGGCCGCAGAAAGATGCGTTCAAATAAGGAAAAACTTTTAACAAACCAATGACAAACATTTTAACAAATGTTTTAACAAACCATTTTAAAGAATCTTTCCAATAAAACCAATGACAGTTCCCACCGAGTAAGCGGACATCAGACAGAACTCCGCCTTTTGTCCCTATACAAAAATCCTCGCGATCCAGCAACGGATAGAAGAACATCGCAGCAGACTAAACAAATGTGAAGGATTTCATCAGGATTAATGAAGGATTAACAGTTTGACTTAACGGGTTTTTGTGTAAATAACACCATAAGATTTCGACATTATACATAACTGCTGTACTCAGGATGATACTAAACCGGATTCAAACCGAATAATACTACAAATGACCACAAATTTCACTCACTTGAATTTTTTTCCTGCTATGCATGCCGTACACTCCAATAATCAACTAACTCCCAGATCATACTGTCAATATTGTAATCAGCATGACACAGGAATCCACTGACCATCGGTACAAAACGACTGAAATGAATACATCGATTAACAAATATATTTTGAAAGATATGCCGACCCAACCTCAAACAACGTAATTTTAAATCCAGTGGCTAGTTGCGCAACAAGACTCAAAACTTACGAATTTGAGGCAATGAACAATCTGAAAATGAAAAAATTACCGGAACTCACGTTAGGTTTTCCGTGCCTCATCTTCCTTCAGAGATCAAAGTCACAGAACTCATGAGAACTGAAAGAAATAAGACATCCACTATATAGGTACTTGCATTGAGATTATCATGGATTAACATCAGATGGGACCAGGGATCGCAATTCACCCATGAAAACGGAAAATCGGGAAAAACCGGGGCTTGAATGCATAAATTTGAAATATTCACGTTAGACTAATTTAGTAAAAAAACGGACAATTGCGATCCCTGGATGGGACATTGAAAGTATTGAGGCGCATCGCATCATAACATTGCTTGTACGCGTTAGCAAAGAGTAATCAGAATTCAATATAGAATAGCTTCTATGTCGACATTGCTTTCAAACTCAAGAAGGCATATTCAAAATTCAGTAGATATTTCTAACTTCAAAACACAAAAATATCTCCACGAATTAATCAAACTCACAATCTTTCTCCATTCCAACTTCAGAGATTCACCTCGGAATTTCCTAAGAAACACATAAAAATACCTGAAAGAAATGACGCATCTATTGAAAATGTTTGCGTTAGTCAACAAGAATGAAGTTTGAACAGGTTACGAAACGCATTATCACCTTATTCTTCCACGTTATGACCTCAAACAATTTTGCTGATAAAAATGAGGCTATTGAAAGACAAACAGGGAATTATTTCAGGGATATTTTATTCTTTTATACTTCCTGATTCCAAGTGTCTTCTATTCCAAACCACAAATTAATTCAGTCTTTGGTAATGTAAAAGCTGATAAAATATATAATGACAAAACGATTACGGTATGTAAACGAACGTGTATTTTTAATTCATAGATCGAAAGGTTAACAAACAGTTTTCTTCGATAACCCCACTAATATTGAAATACAATTTGCGTTAGATTTACTGCAAAAATGTGATATTCAAAAAATATGAGTGGTTATCAGTTCCGTAGTTACCGCGTGATATTTTTTCCAACTAATTGCCTAGACTTTCCACGTTCTCTTTCTTGACTAAGTATTTACGATTACAAGTATTAACTAATAGTCAACGGGAAATTTTCCGTTTGTTGGCACCTGCACGAGTTTCCAAATAAATGGCTTAGAATTTGTTTTTGCTATTAACATAAAGAAATTTGTTGCTCACGTCTGAATCTCAAGTAACAAAATAAAGATGGAATATTATCCTCAACAGCAATACATGCACCATTCATTCGTAGTTTCCATTCATGAAGAAAGTAAAAGCGTCTAACTGATGAAATCGGGAGCTCAACTGCTAACCATGAGGGCGTCTAACTACGAGGGCGTCGTTAGGCTCGCATTCATGAATCAAGCGGCAATCTCCCTCTTACGTCAGCAATAAAGTTCAAATTATTAGAGGTCAAAATAAATTAGAAGTCAAATTCTAAGAGAATATCATGAATGAATGATAAATATAACTCATTATATTTAATTGTTGAGGAAGAGCCAAGGTTTTAGTGATGTTTTACTTTAATTATGATATAATTAATTTCGGTTGCTATTCGGCAACCATCATCAGATTGAAGGAATTTAACATAAACGAAAAGTCATGAATTAAAATTTCACATTAACATAGGAAATAAGGGAGTATTGGACTACATTTTACCAATAGCAATAGTAATTGATCTGACTAGATTAATTAGTATTTGACATTATTCTAGTCAGATCAATTACTATTGCTATTGGTAAAATATAGTCCTTGCGACGCATCAGAAAATGTAGCAACTAGCAAGATTACTCGATGCGACCTTTAGGTCTTCTAAATTTATAACACGCGACAAGGGAACTCCATTCAGAATTCCTCAAGAATATTTAGAGCAATTTCACTGAAAATGCCATAATGCGCAAGTCGGCACAATGGAATATGTCTTTGTGGTCGATATGGAGCATTCATTACCGATTGCGGTCGTTGCTTGAAAGCAACTTGAACCTCTATCAGGATTGTCCAAACTTTATACTGGCGCGGGCAGCATTTGGCAGGGAAATAAGGCCGCGGACTGCAGTTCACATTATTCAACTTTTTCACTATCTACGCCTATCAGACGCAAGTAAAACAAGTAAATTCCTAGTTACTAGTAGTAGTTACTGCACTTTGTAGGTCAGTTTCTTCGCGTCAACTGAGGCTAAGGCGCTCTAGATTTGATAGACTTTATTGTGAAAATTTTCTCAATGGGCTGGAAGTCTTGGAATCGCTTGACGGAGTCTTAAATCTAGGTATAAAGGGCTTCAACAACTGCTGATACTATATCGTCATGGAAAACGAAATCATCATTGTGATATCTAAATTTGCAATTTAAACTTGAAATATATAATTTAGAAAAAAACAATCAATTTTCAACGCAACTCTACAGATGTGAAAAATGAAACGATTTCTGAAAATTTCAAAATTTCAACGGGCCACACTTTGGACAACTCTGAACTATATTGATGATCCAACGACAACTCAAGTAGCCAGTTACAGGAAAATATCAACGAACGAATTATTTCGAGCAGAAATTCTCATTCTCAGATTTATATTGAAACTCAATATCCAGCGCAAACACAGCATCAGATTACAGGCCTTCTTCAAGAAGGAGAAATCTTCGTACATCCGAGAAGAAGTCTACTTCCTTATAGGCCTATCATTTGTGTCATTGCGACTTTTCATGACTTACTGCAATTGCCGAAGTCATTGTGTCCGCTTAATCATTTATATCCGTCTTTTAAAATCCATTTTACATTTTCTCTATCACAAATTCTTCACCAACAAAAAATGAATCGAATTGATTTAATAATTCACTGCATTGGATACAATTAGGAGTTATGGCATCTATCCATTCATTATCCGGATTTCATTTGCTCGAGGTTTTTTCTGTAATGCGCTGATCGACTCCAACTGCCACCTGAAGTTCAAAATCGAATCAGTGAGTTTATTCGATATACAACTTAGCGATTTTTCGACGAAAATTGGAGGGCAGTGAGAAGACTTATCACTGGCTTAACGGATAAATTGTACATACAGAAGTACCGGTACTTACAATATACAAACTCACCTGTCATAAGATTGTAATCAAGCTCCGTTCACAACCAGGCAACACCAACATCAAGCTTCGACAATTTTCATCCATACAATTAGTAGATAACTTTGACGTATACAGACCACCCAGCCGATTCGAATTTAAAAAAAGTGAAAAAAAAGAATCCTAAACTTAGAAAAGCGAAAAAAAAGCGAACCGAACATTTTTACATCAAAACAATGTAGAAGTGTTATAAAGACATCATATGTCATCAACCCATGCACTACCACGAACACTACGAGCCTGTGTAGATTGCAAATATTACTTGTACAAAAATGATAACTTGTCGGAGTACCACTTAGGAGATATTTTACTTGCATCTTGCTAAACGATTCGCAAATACACCGGACCATATTTATACATAAAGCTAGCTTTTGTGTTCTATTAATGATCAGACATATAAACAGCAATCAATTCAGATTGCTTCGATTTTAGACAAATAATGTAGATTCCAAGATTGTTTCATAGGATTGTTGAAACATAGTGTTGAAAAAAATCAAAAAAATACTGCTAGAAACTTCAGCAATGAAGACGATTTTATAATTTCTGTGGTTAAGAAAATTTCTTTAGCTGTCATGCTTCCAACTGCTAAATTAGCCTGAAACTTTGAACATCTCTTTCATATGAATATTCCAAGGCATATTGATATTTTCAAGTATTTATTCGATAGGTGTCTGTTAACTAAAGTCATGCGAAATGGATCATATGACGAATTAAGGATCCTTATTAATGTTCTACATCAATATGGCAATTATTTTATACAGTGATAGAATGTACACCAAAGGTTTCATCTGAAAATTATTGTAGTTTTTTTCAGAACTCGCAAGTCTAATATCATGCTAATAATATTGCTTAATAGGATGCATTTTTGTAAAGGAAGATAATGCTCATAATTAAGCTATATTATTGGAGCAAAATTGATATTTTATTAGATAGGCAAACGTTAATTTAGATGTAAAAGTGTCAACTTGTATATCTACAATCAATGAATTTGATAATGCTCAACTATGCAGCCCCATAGTGATTAGATGATAAATATTTCAAAAATGGAATTTTTCCGACAATAGACGGCTGCCAAAGAGAGAAAATTATGCTATTAGTGACTTACATTCGAGTGGGTTCTTTACAGACCCTTTCCGTCAAGCTTTTGACTGTAAGTAGGCCTATTCCAGAAATCAAAACTGCCTGTTATGAAACATATATTACTACTTTTTCAATCAAAACTTTACAGTGTAAATATACATCAATATCTAAATTGATGAAAGCCGACGATAAATTATTATGTTGGCTAAATCTTTGAAAATATTCCATAAAAAACTATCACTATGCAGCCTGTTAGAGTGTCATTGTGCAGATTCTATTGTCCGCTGTTGAACTGTGTTACATGGCCTGCTGCATGACTGCGGCAGCCAGTGAATAAATGAATTCGATGACTAAAGGTGACTTCTAACACTGGCGTCGCAAGTATGAAACCTGCCAAATTGACTTCTGAGACTGTCTGCTTCTCGACATGGAAAATGCAACTGGTGGCCTATCTAGATATTGAACGGAAGAAAGATCCAGATTTGAAGGATGAAACATGCATAAACATGATAGTTTTGTGTGTTGACATTTCACTTCTACGGGAAATAAAAATCGATGGCAGGACAACTGTTTCGTCATTACTTGCAGTGATTGAATCCGAGTGGCGATTATCGCGGAAGCCGGCTGATGTTACAAAGGCATTCTATGATATTACATGTGGATCTGATGTGCGGCAATGTTATTATGACTTGTTGGAAATTGGATATTATTTCTCAGCGTCAGACGCAGTTATTCGACAACGTTTTCTCGAGATCTTGCCAAATTCTTTGAAACAAATTGCTTATCTGGAAGTGAGTAGAGACAAGACAATCTCAACGAAGGCATTAGTGTCCCTCTTAGAGTTGATTCCTTTTTCTCCCAGTCCAATCTCAGCAGCTGTTAGACCAATGAGCCAAACGAAGAATATGGAATGCTGTTTCTATTGCAAAGCGACTGGTCATCTTATATCTCAGTGCCCGAAATTACGCTGCTATCACTGCCAGGAACAAGGTCACAGAAGAAACAAATGTCCCAAGCTCCAAAAAAACTAATTGCCGCAGCAGTACGCCCACCTACTACTGCTGCTTATACAAAGTTATTGGTGGAAGGTATAAATAAAGATGTATTGATGGATTCTGGTTCTCCTACAAGTTTCATTGGTTTTGAAACGTTGAAAATTCTGGAGCGTGAGTGCAAAGCGACTTTTCCTCGTTTCGCCGTTGCTGAGGACTCATGGGTGGCGGTAGATGGAAATTGGTTTTCAAGTCGTATGACTGTGCATTTGAATATTTTAGTGAATAATAAACATATTGGCTGTTATTTTTTTGTTATTGACTCACCAATTGGAATTATCATGGGGACTGAAAATTTGCATAGATTAGACTGTGAAATGGCATTCCACAATAATGTAAATGATATAAAATTTGTTGGAGCAATACCTTCAATAGATAAAACAGATTTTTTGCAACGTTTTTCGTTACCGGACTGGAATGATGATGATCGAAAGAGACTCGAAACTTTATTATGGAATTATAGAAATATATTTTCCTGTCACAAGATGGATTTTGGAAGAACTGATTTACTATACCATACTATCGATACGGGGGACGCTCATCCTATTTCAATCAAGCCTTACCGTCGTTCACCAGTGGAGGAAGCTGAAATTGTAAATGATGTGAAACAGATGTATGAGGCAGGCATCATTGAAGACAGTAATTCGCCGTGGTCTTTCCCTGTGCTACGTGTATCGAAGAAAGACGGAACTAAACGCTTTGCAATTGACTTCAGAAAATTGAATGATGTAACGAAGAGAGACCGCTTCCCTCTTCCACATATTGATGCCTTGTTGGATAAACTTTCGAGGTCTTCATTATTTACGACCCTCGACATCGCTGCGGCATATTGGAACGTTCCGTTGGATGAGCAATCAAAACCAAAAACAGCATTTCAAGCAGGAAATAAGTTTTACCAATTCACGTGCATGCCGTTTGGTTTGTGTAATGCACCTGCAACATTTCAGCGATTTCTCACAACTCTCATCGGTGACTTGAATTTGATACCATACTTAGATGACATGATAGTGCCATCATCCTCAGATATCTCTGAACACTTGCAGTTGATTGAATCTGTGTTTGCGAGACTACAAAAAGCCAACATAAAACTCAAGCCGTCCAAATGTCACTTTGGAAGAAAATCTGTAGACTATTTGGGATTTGTTATTGAAGAGAGTCACATCCGTCCGAATCCTAGCAAGATACAAGCTATCAAAGATTTTCCCATTCCTCGAACACCAAAGGATTTAAAGCGATTTTTGGGCATGTGCCGTTTTTACTCCCGCTTCATCCATCAATTTGCATCGAAAGCTGTACCATTGAATCATCTAGAAAATTGTGCAAAGTCGAGTTTTATTTGGACTGAAGACTGTCAGGTGGCATTTGACTTCATAAAATCTTCCTTTTGTGAGAGGTTATCTCTGTCGCAACCAGATTTCAACTGTGATTTCTTTCTTGATGTGGATGCTAGCGATACAGCAATTGGAAGTGTTCTATATCAGAAGAATGGTCCACCAGTTGCCTTTGCAAGTCGGAAGTTATCAGCGCCTGAGACTCGATATTCAACAACTGACAGAGAGTTTTTGTCTTTGGTTTGGTCAATCAAACATTTTCGTCCCTACCTATATGGCAAGAAATTTACTGTTTACACGGATCACCAGCCCTTGGTTTATGTACGACAGTCGAAAGCTAGAAATGGTCGCCAAGCCCGTTGGTTGATGGATTTGGAAGAATTCGAATTTGATATTTTTTACAGACGTGGTAGTGACAACTTCGTGGCGGATGCCTTAAGTCGAATTGATTCCAATATGGTGAGTGATGGGAACTATGTAGCTGCGACATTTTCACTGTCTGACATGGATTGGCCTACTTTTCAAAAAAATGACTCATTTTGTATGAATATTTTGAATCAATTGCAATCTCATCGCGTTAAGAGAGGGTACACTCAGGATGAAGCTGGTCGTTTGCGATATTACGGACATCTGGTTGTGCCAGCCAACATGATCTCAGACCTTGTTCTACAATATCATAATCATGGCCACTTCAGTATCAACAAAACGAGAAATGCCCTTATTGGTGCCGGATATTGGTTCCCACGTATGCGTTATACAATCAACAATTTGATTTCAGACTGCTCTACATGTGCTTCTCGATCCTATCGACAGTTCAATGTTCCTCAGGTTTCTCTACCTAGAGCTCCAGAAGTCAAACCTTTTCAATTTGTCAGTATTGATCTCGTTGGGCCGCTATCATCTACTCACGGTGGCTACAAATATCTTTTGACTATGGTGGATCATGCTACACGTTGGCTCGAGGCCGTGGCTTTGACTAATATCCGTGCTGATACGTGTGCCACTGCGTTTTTGAATAATTGGGTTTATCGATATGGGCCGCCTAACCGAGTTCATTCTGACAGAGGTGCCCAATTCTTGAGTAAAATATTTCAAGATGTAATGAAGCGATACAATATCAAAAGGTCTTTGACGACTTCGTATCACCCTCAGGGTAATTCATTAGTGGAACGCATTCATCGAACTCTGAAGGATCGTCTACGCTGTGTCACAAACTGGCATACAGAATTACAAAAGTCAGTCTACGACGTCAATAGAATGAGTTTTCTGGATGGTCCATCGGCTTTCGAACTCATCTATCTGCGTGTTCCTCGTGTCCCATCAGATTGGCCTTCCGACTTATCGGATTCGAAAGTTCATACACATGAAAAGCCTGTAAAAGCTCCACATATCGGTACTTTCGTTGCAGTCCGGAATCCTTCTACTTGTAAATCGTCTCTTGATCCTTTTTTTGTTGGTCGTCACCAAGTTATTCAGAGACCTTCTCCTGTTACAGCAACATTAGATGACGGAACTGTTGTAAATGTCCGAAATTTACGCATCATTTCTTGATGAAATAATTATTTGTGCTTACGTGTAGAATTCAAATTTGAATTCACTCTAGAAGGGGGAGAGTGTTAGAGTGTCATTGTGCAGATTCTATTGTCCGCTGTTGAACTGTGTTACATGGCCTGCTGCATGACTGCGGCAGCCAGTGAATAAATGAATTCGATGACTAAAGGTGACTTCTAACACAGCCTACTTCAACGGCCAATTATCAAGATCATGCTCCATGCACGTCTACTAAAATCTGCAACCAAGTCTAAGCTTGGAATTGAATTGGAGACAGCCAATATTGAAAAACATTGACTCTATTTTTGTCTTCATTATTTTGTAATGAAGAACGAAAACGGAAATAAAGTCAATGTCTCTCAATATTGGCTCTTTCCAATTCGATTCAAAACATGACAAATAGCCCAGACAATTTGTCTAAAACCAAACCCAAGCTTTGCGATGCAAGGTTCTCATTGTCTTGGATCGTTGACACCACTTTCTCTAGTTGAATTTTATGTGGGCATTCATATTTACTGGCGCATTTGCCAGAAGTCACGAGTTGTTGAAGCACACGAGCAAGATAAGTAGATACCTCATAGCTCATCACACAGACGCTATGAAAATACATTTATATAGCGGGTGAAGCATGACGTAATCAGTATGACTGCAGTAATGCAAACGGTTGTCAAATTAGTTACAAAATAGTGCATTAAGCCTACTGGTACATCTATTCTTCAATCTAAAACTAAGAAAGTTTCAGGTGGTTGTAAGAAAATAGGCTACACATAACCGATCATATCAGTATCATACTAATGTCAGTAGATGCAAATCATTATTATGCACATCAACTTTTTGACTAGTTACACGTACTTCACGAAAATTACAGTGCAAGTGGCAGTGCAATAAAAAATTCAACAGAAAATATTCCATTGTGTATATCATCTCAATTTCTTATGCCTATTTATCAACATTATGCAATGCACCTCACTCATTCGCACGAACTGAACCGCTTGTTTCACTGATCCAAAATCAGTCTTCTAAGAAAATTCGATAGTAGGCCTCCCGTGTGTCTATGGCAAGCCAGCATGGATTGATGTCTCGAATTCCTTGGATGATAAATTCGATGACATTCATTTGTAGCATGTAAACCGCATGTACTTTTAGCATGCATCAATTCAGAATCGTGTAAAAGCTATAGCACCATGGCCTCAAAGTTACTGTAAAAATTGTGCATTTACCGGAACGCACTGCGACAAGGCTTTGCCTTCAAGAATTGCTACATGACTTTTTTGGCTAATAAGGGCACATTTTCCAATGCCTATATAATATAGTTATTACACAAGATTATGCGATTGTCAAGACATGCATTAAATTGTCAACACATGGATGATAGCATGACTAAAGTAAAGGGCAACATGACAAAAAGTCATGTTGCGTTGTCAACATGTAAAAAATGCCTGTACTACGAAACACTTTTTTCCTGCTCTACCAAAAAAGCGAAAAAAACGAATGCCACTCGATAAAAGCGAAAATTCAGGCATATTTTCGAAAAGCGAATAAAAGCGAAAAAGCGAATGTCTGGGTGGTCTGCGTATATATAGTTCGTGCGTATGAAATGTAGACATGAAAATGATAATTGATGAATAGCTAAAAGTGTGCAAGATCATAGCTTTCTAATGAAGTTGTTATTTAGAAGAGTTCAGCATTTCAAATTCATAGAGGGGAAAACATTCATAGTCGGCAATTCATTTTGATCACAGTTAAGTATGAGGACATCATGAATGTGTATGCGTAAGACAGCAAATTGAACGACAGGCAAACAACCTTCTCAAAAAACCCATCGTTGGTTTAATAGCAATTTGTAGTGGCAAGACTTTTATACGCGGTACCATTGGCAGGCCTCACAGCAACTAAGCATGCAAAAATAAGTGGATAAACTAGGTCTTGTAAAATGGGCAGAAAGAGGACAGTGAAGCTATTCTTCGAATAATTTGTTTGTTTCTGACTTCTTTCTTGAAGTTTTGCTGTTTTCTCGTAATGAACTGAAGTTTAAAAGAAATACTAAGATTTCATTGAATTTTAATCAAGCGGCGTCGCCATGCGCTTCTATAAGATTTCTGTATTCGATTAATGGCAAACAAATTTCGAATTCTTCAACCGAAGAAACAGCACTCAACTAGCATTTAAGGCAGGGAGAAGACAATTCATTAGCATATATGTTGATATATTACTTTCTAAGTTGAAATAATTACTGATAAATATTTACTAAAATATGCCTGACAGTCTAATCAAAAATATGTTTGACGAAAATAGGAAAATAGAAAAACGATCTTAAAAAACTTTGCTTCTCAAAACGAACTGAAAAATTCAACAACCATAGAAAAAACCCTACCCCCACCCTTCTGTTTCATAACGTTCTTGGACGAATCCCGAGACCTAATAACGTTCAAAAATCCAAATTTCCGGAAGAATCTCACCCATGAATGTGGTACACAGGGTGGCGGCCAGATTTCAAGCTTCAAATTTCCGGGCGATTCACGGGTTCTTTTACCGAATTTACTCATCTTGACCAGATTTGCATTCCAATTACATCGCTCAAGAATTATCCGGACATTTCTTTAAGCTATTTTGATCACATTTGAAACATTTGCTGCTTGAATTTTGCCACTAAATTTTGACGCGTTAGATAATGAACGATATTTGACTTTACCGCACTCAGTTATCAAAATTTTTGAATTCTGTCACCGCTGGTCCGTAAGTTTCCATGCGCTTTTCCTCATTGACCTGCACTCAATGAAGTCCTTGGGATCTGAATAATTTCATATCGACAGAAAAGGTAATTTCCTGAACTTTCCAAAGATAAAAAAATCTTCATTTTCATCATCTGATTCATAAAATTCTAGAAAGTTGTATTTAGACGATTTATCAGACTGAAATGTTCAAACATGTTGAGTTGAAGTAACAAATGACAAGCAATAACTATGATAGAAAACCCTGGTATCAAAATGTCCATGTTAATGCAATGGCACGATCCTATAAAGAAGTATCGACATGGGAAGCCAGGAAACTGCCACACTGGACGAAAACCGTAGACGACACCTGTGCGGTTCTCGGGACAGAATTGAATAGGACCGACGTTCTCCCGCGTGTCGTAAAGGGCACTGTAAATGTCGAATCCTGGGCTGCCACTCTTATCAAAAATAAAAACCGGAAAGTCAAATTGGAATGGGCCCCCATAAAATGCGTAGCCGTGGGCCCCCTTAAAGTAAAAAAATTACGATCAATCGATATCCCACAATCCGATTAGTTTTGAAGGCGTTCAGGTAGAAGTTGGGTCTGCTGCAATAAAGATGCTAATGAATCCTCAGTCAACAAGTAAATAAATGGCATAATATTGCTACTGATGCTTTTTCAAACATCAGTTTTTACTAGGTTTACTAGAATGCATGACTGGAAAACTACTGTTTTCGAAAGAACTGCTTTTGAAGTCTAAACAGAATGTATTACTGAGACTCCTCCCTCTCCCGTAACTCAAAACCGGCATGAATAATCAGCTCAACTGTTTCAAAAATAAACTTCTTCATTTCGTTCAGAAATTTTACATTCAAAATTAGAAGGCATTATTCTCGTGCAGCTGTCATTTTCTATTAATCATGCCAAGACGTCACACGATACAAGATCTTGTCTTTCTTGAAGCCACTGGGAATGGTGTCAGCTGTTCGATGTTTGGAAGACTGACTCTGCAGAGCGGTCTGGTCACAACAAATACCTTAACACAAAATCCATGGATCAAAGTCTAAAAGCTTGGGCTGGCATTTCCTTATGAAGCGCAACTGAGCCATTTTTCTTTCGAGAAACTGACAATGAATGGTAAAACTTCCTTTTCATGCTGTGTAAAGTGATACCGAATGTTACAGGATAGGAGCATCTTCATGCAGGATGGAGTGCCAGCGCACTACTGCCGACCGATCGTAAATTATTTAAACAATCATTTTCCTAAATCATGGATTGACCGTCATGACAGCCTATGGAATGGCTTCCGATATTACAGTTAATGCCTTGTGACTTTTTATTCGCTTGAACATGTTAAGGAAATGGTGCACTGGAGTCATCCTATGCATTTGGATGAACTGGAAAACAAAATTTGCACCGTTTTTCACCAGATTGACGAGCGATTGTGTGGAGACATGCTCTTACGCGGCTGACTGAAGAATTAGATTATGTTCGGGCAAATGCTGAGCAAGAAGAAAATAAATTGTCATAGTGTTGCTAGTGTTAACAACTGCTTTCTTTTGAATCATAAATAACTTGCAGAAAGTCATCATTGAGTCGCTAATTGCCATTTCAAAAAGCTTTGAAATGATCAGTGAGAGAATAGGGAATTTATAAGAAAGTGACTTTGGGGCTCATTGTGAGATATCCTCTTATATTAGCAGGAAATAAAATTATATCATAAACAAATATCTAAGTAAAGCATCATCCGCCACGTTACACAAAAAAAAATTATCCATGTCACACAGCATGAATTGACGACTAAAACCTATCGCACATTACAGACACCATGCTAGTTAATATGATACTTAATCTAAAATGATGCCCAGACCATGAAAGGAAAAAAGGAAGAGATGAGAGAGATATTTGATTGAAGCCATTACGAGAAGTAGTGGACTAACTTTTCTGGAATTTTAGCCGTGCAGTCAGCATGCTGGTAGATAGTCAGTAACTCACATGCAGATAAATCTTCATCCGAACTACAGACATCTACAATTGATGTAATGCATGTAGTTGAAATCTCATTGTCTAGAGCTCGCTCTCAAAAATTCATGTTTGTAAACAGGAATGCAAATAGCACAAAGGTGAGCTGCCGAATTTCCAAGCACATCCAGGTACTGATGGTTTGCGCGGTGAGTTACTGATTCCTTACAATAGGGTACATTGCAACGATGACGGCTAAGAAGCCAAAAACGTTTGCAGTTCCGACTGAAAAGTGCTTGTAGGTCCGGCAATGATTCAAATCAAGCCTTTCTCTCATCTCTTGTATTTCAAACATAAGAAATGAAAAAACAATGACATATCTAAAAAAAAGTAAACAAACTTGTGACAGCTACTTTATCAAACAAAGCTCAGAGGCCATGGCACAAGTAAACATAGCATCAATACGAAAGGAAAGGTTGATCACTTAAGCAGTTGCTTGCAAGATTTCAATTTTCATTGGTGTCTTATCCGAAATTTGACCGCTTTTGCAACAGGTAATCGCATATTCATTCGTCAACCCCTTGTATTCCCGAAACATTTGGTGGATTTCTCTTTCATACTTTTATTTTTCTAGCACACCTCTTGAAAGGCGCATTTTGTAGAGAATCAAAGGAATCAAAACTCCATACGAACGTAGTATAAATTTTTCGTCAAGTATTCCCACCTAAAATTATTTCTTATTTCGGAATCTTGATTACTTGCGTTGAGACCTGTTTCTTCATGATTGACGAAGGATTCAGTGACTTGCAATTGTAGAAGGATCTTCTGATCAAGTGTCACGCGGATTTTCCGAAAGTACCTGCTTTGAAATTCATGATTGTTTAAAATTGAAGGGCCCCTCACGAGCTGAATAGGCTCCTTCACAATCTAAAAGGGTCCCCACACAATATCAAGAGGGCCCATCACGTTGTCAAAAGGTCACCTTCACAATTTAAAAGAAACCCTGACGATCTCAAGAGGGCCCCTCTCGCTCTCAAAAGGGCCCTTCACAATCTCAAAAGGGCCCTTCACAATCTAAAAGGACTTCATAGCGATCTCAAGAAGGCCCCTACAATGCTGCTTTAAGCAAATTTCTGTTCCTTGGTAGAACATTTTTCCACTACTTAGTTAAGTTGAAAAAACCGGAAGAGTAGCAGCCCTGGGCGAATCAAAGGGACCTTTTACCACTGCAGCTCTGGTGTTGGCAGTCTGATAACTTTTTTCTCATTGCCCTTCATCGGTGGCTATACTAAGCTGATATTGTGGGGGGATCCTGACAATCGAATCTCATGTTGGGATATGCATCAAAGCTTTCAGAGCTTCATCCCCTGTGGCATATTATGACTTCTCCCTTTCCAAAGTCCCCTCAGCTATGGTCCGCCCCTCTTCGACGGTGAGGGTTGGGGCGGACCATCGGCGATGGTAACTACCCCGGTCAATGCTGTTCCCCCTTGGCATGGCAGCACTCCGGTGGTATCGGAGTGCCCATATCCTCACCAGCAGTGGGCATATATTTGCTTACTAGGTCTGTCGCTTTGTATTGCCTTGATACGAAGCCTCCTATCCACTGGATGGAACCGGGTAAAACCACAACAATCGTAAACGTCAGAAGTACTCCAACTTATCATCCTTTTTGTATCAGTTTGCGCAGAAACAAAGGACACATGGTAACCGTCTGTCATAAAATTTGTGTCTGATGTTTCCAGCAAAGACAGATATAATGCTGGAGAATCAAGGTCTTGATCTTTCTTGATTCAAATGATAGCGATGGCGGTTCAAATAGACTATAGGTAAAAATTGTATGGAAAAGTTATAAAAATAAAATTCATTAGTTGATGAAGATGAATTGCTTTTTGATCATTAGCGAGTACAAAAAAATAATCTTTCTATCACTGTAAGCAGATCTCATAAGTAGTTCATGGCTACAAGCCACTGAATAAGGACCTGATTAACTGTGCTTGTTTCAAAAAATAGTTAAGGAGCTAAATGTGCGATTAAATGTGTAGGCCTACTTAAGTTTAATCAAAGAACTTTTATGGCTCCGATTACTTTCATTTTATAACAAATTTTTAATAGGCCTTCAGCTAATTCAGTACTCTTGAAAGATTTTATTTGACCGTCGATTAGTGTTTCGGTGTACTTTGTTAAGAAACACGTGTGTATATCGCCGTTAAACACATGTATCCAGGTATTTAATGGCTGGGCCTTTTATGCGCATATGGTATGAGCTAGCAAAGTGTGATTGATTAGTTACTTAGAACGGTATCTATTGATATATTTCCCGCGTTTCTGGTATTGTCGGGACTGCATCAGAGAGCAAAATCTTTACCGCTGGAAGAAGCTCCGGATGGTTCCATAAACTAGCGACCCCGACATTTGGAAGCAGTGGTCTATACATAAGCCCCATTGATTAGGTTGCCTTAGGTCACTGACTTTCATTCGAAATTCCAACGAAAACTCTGATGCACTTTAATTTAATTGAAATAGTGGGCTTAAAAACAGCCATATTAATAACTGTTGAAATCCAAGAAATTCTGCTCATTGAACTTAGTGGTAAGTAGTCACAAAATGGCATTGCCGGGCTATTTAAGAGCTACATAATTGGCTATTTCACTAAAATTTAAGGGCGATTCCCGGGACGCAACAAAATTCACGTACTCGGCCGCCACCCTGGGTACAGTTATCTTACTAGAGTAAGAACTGCTACTTAGGCCTACTCATATGGCAGACATCTGAGATGTCTTAATGCAGTGAAATAGCAATTGAAAAGATAATCAGTTCTAAATAATCTGGGAGTACATCATGCAAATATATTACGAACTGGGCAATTTTAGTAGGCCATCTCATCCCGTTCAAACATGGACGAATGACAGGGTGGCTTCACTTATTTTCGTCCAAGATTGCATCAGATTTGTAAAAATTTACCTTCTAATTGTTAATAAACAAGCAGCTTCATGCACTTATCACCACAACTACCGTAGAGGTGGTGTCTAGAATTACAGTTAAGTGATTTTCGACTGATTTTCATCGGTTATCGTAACTTTCGAGAATTTGCCACCGAAAAATATATAGGTGAGTGAAATTTTTCTATGAATCCTAGAATTCGGCTAAACTAGTGTAGTGTTGGCATGAGTGCCCAACTCCTTGATTATCTGCGGGTACAAGAAGTTTTGGCATCGAGGTATTTGCCTGAATGGCAGATCCAAAAACCTGAAATTGAATTTCTCCGTTGACTAGTGAATTACATTCGAGAGGAGCGAAGGTGATACGTCGGAGGGTGTACACAGTCAACATGGAATTTTACAAGAAACTAACAGTAGGAGAGATGAGAAGAATACCGGAATCCTGACTTGTAGAAAATCGTGCTCAGTAGATCTATGTTCTTTACATTTGACAAATTTCTGAAGAATTCGGGATGAAATTGAAATGATCAAAAAAAAATCAATTGCAGTATTTTACAAATGAGTAAATGCTCGATAGGATTTCAAGAACCAACTGTGTGCTTAGAAATAGCATAGAAACACGTGAACTGAGGATGCAAATCATGTCTGTTAGGCGGTTGACTAGGCTATAAAGACGTGTCCGCATCATTAATTGGCAAGATTCACTTTTCGGAAGACAAGTGGGCTACATCATGAGGAACTATCACCATCTACAGGATCCGTAATTTGCTCAACTTGTTAGTAGCCTGTCGATGTACATGTCGTCTATACTGCCTTTGAATCACGTCAAGAAAGGAAGCACCATTGAAAAGACAAGAAATGAAAGGCAGTGATGGCTGCTACAACGGCTGAGTCGGTCCAATTTCGTTCTCGTGAATATCACAGCGACTGAGGTGGTATTAGTCGCATCATAAGTGAAAAGTAGAAAACATCTACAACAAATTGTCCACAAAAATATCAACCACAGAATAAGATTCTAGAAAAAAATAAGAATTGATCACAAACACGGTCTCTTTTAGTGTTTTGGAGCAGTTCAAAACTATAGGAAATATGGTTCCCACGAATGGGGTCGCAAAATTCCTCTAAGGCTGAAGGCGGGACAAGATAGAATCAGGACACATAACTGTACATATTTCTTGCTACATTAAGTCACTTGGAGTCTTTAACAGCTGGGAAACACGAGGCGGGACAACAGACATGGTGTAGTGTTGTAAAAGCTCAGCCGGTACAATAGCCAAAACCGCAGTTGTTTAGGCCCAGCAGGTGTAATAGCCGCTGCCTTAAACTGACTTCATCAAATAATCACCAACCTTTACTTAAATTTTCAGCAATAACCCCATGACTTAACCCATTGTAGCAAAGCACGTGGCTTTATTAAACAACTAAATCATAACTCTTAGAAAACCTTGTGTCAAAAATAATTCTCGCACGAAATTAACACCAGTAAAAACCGCCACAAACGTTCCAAATGATAACTAGGTTGATAATTCAAATGCCTGAACCAAAAAGAAATCGTGCCCTCGCAAAACACTGGAGATAACGGCAAAAATGCAACTAGACCCCTGTTTTCACTCAAAACTTGTTAACGATTTTTATAGTTCTGACTTGAACGACAACTAATCAGTTATGCGCCAAATTATTTCTCGCGTTATTTGTGAAAAGAAAAACCGCGAGATCGTGATTCCCGTGAAACCCATTCGGAGCAGTTTGCAAAAAGGTAGTTTTGTCCCTATACTCGTAATGCTTTTTTGCCAGTCTAATTAGGCAACGAGAGAGGTGCCACGATAATTGAATTATGTCCAATCTAGCTTCATATAAACAAGTAGTGTTAAATATCTTTGCTATAACATCACTTCACAATACCCTAATTGCTCTCGCCATTCTGAAACGTTGTTCTGGGTTCTGTCGCCTTGTCCATGTAGCAAGAACAACTCCGGTCAAACAAGCAATTGGTGCACTACGTGAATTCGACGAAAAAATGAGGATAGCGTAAGAGGAATGTACGGAGACGGCCTGGAAGCAAGCTCAATTGTCCTTGCGAAATGGAGATCTTAGGCTGCGATCACTTGAACACCATGCTGGCGCAGCATATCTCTCATAATTATTGAAAACTTTTCCTCTTTCGACACTCTTGTAATGCAATAAAATAATAATAAAATACATGGCAAGCTTTCGGGATCACCCGTCATCAGGCCAGAGACAGAGAGAATGACACCAGAAAATCTAAAAGTTTGCTTGACCTACTGAATTTCAGTTACTTACATCAACTACTTATCTCTCATTTTACTGCAATAGTACGAGCAGGCCTATGTCTATGCAGACCACATAAGCACAAAATTATTTGCTGAAAGCCATTGAACATTTTAACTCACGCGTCACACTTGCTGAGAATTTAGATATCAATAAAATCAACGATCAAAAGCTTCGACAGCATGTACTCTCTGCAAAGATTGATGATGAATCCAAGCGAGCATTACTAGTTAACGCTACAGCGGCAACAACAGCACGAATGGAAAATGTCTCAGCCCCACATGCTGCAGATTGGTTAAGAGTGGTTCCATCACCTGGTCTCGGTCTATACCAGAGCCAAACGAGATGTCGGTAGCCTTAAAGTGGTGGCTTGGCTTGGAGCTAAATGAGGAAATTGAATGTCCATATCACCCTTCGGTTGTTCTAGACCCATACGGACAACATACTCTGACATACAACAAAGGAGAAGATGTAGTAACACGGCACAACAACATACGAAACTTGATACGTCCTTTACGACTCCTGTAGACGTGCTTTATTACGACCCCAACTCGACAGGGAGAGTGGACTTCGTCAGCTTAATCCGGAAACGCGTCCGGCTGAAATTTGCAAACCTGATTGGTCTCTCGGCAAGCCAGCGGTCGTGGATGTGACTGTTACGCACCCGCTCAACCACACGAATATAACAGGAGCGAACCTAACAGTGCAACATGTGACACCCACAGCTTAGGACAGAAAGCGAAGCAATAACGCAGAAAAATGCCGCGAGCTGGGATGGACATGTCCCCCATTTTTTGGTCTTACAGCATATGGTGCCCTTGGAGACGAAGCCACCCATTTTATTACTCACCTTAGTCGCAAACTGACGACACAAACAGGAGCAGCATTCAGAGATGTGATATTGTCTATATGTGGCAGAATCTCCATCTCACTTGTTCGGACAAGTGCGCAAGCCATCATCAAGCGAAATGCTGCCTCTGTTGGATTACTTCTTTCTTTTCACGATTTTTATAGCTTTTTGTCACCTCTTAGAATATTGCTTGCTAACTTTGTTGCATGTTGGTCTGTTTTGAATAAAATGTAGACAGGAAAATTACATGAATACAGTTAAACAGCCATGGTTTAAGTAATGGATAAACGGGGATTTTTTAGATTTGCTGAAATAACGAGGACAATTATCTGGTTAACTGCCCCGAGGGCAGTTCATTATGATAATTGACCGAGATATCAGCAAATCTTAATAAATCCACGTTTATCCGTTTTAAACTATGCCAGATTATCTCTATGCTCACAGGGCAGGTTAACAGGGACGGTTAACACATAGAGGTCGGATAGATTTGAATTTCTAATTTTATAGCATTTCCTTTTATGCTAGATGAAGAACAACCAAGGCATGTCTGACTTCCTGTTCGATGAAGCAATTGTGAAGAATTACTTAATGATTTATTTTCTGTTTCAGTATTAACCAGAGCACAATACCACAGCCTCATCTATTCGACTCAAAGCGGTCGCCGGCAACCGTGGCATGAATTATTGAAATGACAGGTAAGAACTAATATCAATTTACACTTATTTAGCATGTGCTTTTTTCGTATTGACGCGTATTAACAAGTGATTAACACGCATTTGATTTCAGTTAAAAAATAACCTTAAATTTCCTAAAATACCTGCTACAATATTTTTGTATGAAATTAATTTGCATTTATTGTGCATCACCTGTAGCATGATTGCACTTAAGGTAGTTGCACTTCTGTAAGATATTAGTTATAATTCATTTGACATTGTTTACATGGTTGTATGATCATTGTGAGCACATACATCTGAATCAGCTGATAACGTTTAAATCAATTTAGCTGTATATCTGTATTTTCTCATTCTGTTTAAAAGCCTATCAAGAATAATCATTTTGATATACATGTATGTTCTCGAGATATTTGTGCAAATTCTTTATAGTAGATAGTGAATTCAATTCGTAGTACATTTGCGCTAATGTCAGATAGGCCTACATGCTTGTAGACCGGTATAATACCCAGGATAAAATACAGTAAGTACAGCGCAGTAAACCATTATCAGCAAATCTTAATAAATCCACGCTTATCCGTTTATAAAGTATGTATAGGATGTCAAACGATATTTTGAAAGCATTGTCAACATAAAAAACGATGGCCGCAGGCCGGAGTTTGTTATAGGATAATGTTTGAAAATATCGTATGATATCTATCATAACGCATAGTTTTACCTGTAATTCGGAGTGCGATATCTGTTGGTTTCCGTTTGTTATGTACATAATACACGGAATATATCAGGCAATAACCATAGATTTCTAGATGCTATGGAAATCCCATGCAGAAGAAGTCCATGGAAATATCCAAATCCATTCATTTCCATTCGAATCTTTTTACAACTGCATCTCCTTAGTACGTAGCATGCACGCTTGCCGAATCAAGAACGACGTCTTGTCTCCCGATCACTTGTGTCTATATTGTTCACAGAAGCAATGCACGACCGACTGGCCACGCGGACATAATACAACTCACCATCAGCGCGCACGCAGACTGTCACCAGCGTGACGTAAGCGTGGAAAATCACAAACACTCCCCCCTGGAAAAATGCCACAAACACAAAAAACATAAGCGTATCGTCTGTACAAACAGGGTGATCCATTGAAATGTGTATATATGATACAGTCACAGAACTTCAAAAAAAAGAAACTTATTACTTTAGACCTCCACCAAGAAGAACCAGTCCAATCAGTAAAAGAATATACATGTATGTAGCATACTCTGTATACGGTAGGAAAATGTCACTTGTATAAATGTATCAACTTGGGGAACTTTCACAATTCAAGA
The DNA here is from genome assembly GCA_907163375.1 of Prostheceraeus crozeri. Taxonomy (NCBI): domain Eukaryota; kingdom Metazoa; phylum Platyhelminthes; order Polycladida; family Euryleptidae; genus Prostheceraeus; species Prostheceraeus crozeri. The sequence goes on along the minus strand of CAJQUW010000195.1, from coordinate 121,433 downwards.
TAGTACAATTTTTGCACTGGCCGGGTATATAATTTATTATTCATTTTTATTTTAACTGTCCGCACTCGACCATCGTTGCCTGGGATCGTTTCACTGATGACTGCAAGGGGCCACGTGGATTTGGAGCTGCTATCATTTTCAATCATGACGACGTCACCGACTTTTGGAGTCAGGAAATTCTTCTTCTTTCTTTCTGAGTGAAGCATTCTCAAATATTCGACTCTCCAACGGGTCCAGATGAACTTGTAGTACTTGATGGATGCTATAAAGCATTCTCTGATCCGAATACTACTACTGCTTGCATTGCCAGATATTTGGAGACCGCGGTGAAGGAGAAAATCATTTGGGGAAAGGGGCTTCGGGTCAGCTTCACCATCATAAAATGCGGAAATAGGTCGACTGTTTATTGCGTTTTCGATGATTGTCAGTCTGTGTCGAAGATCTTCGAAGGATAGTGTTCGATTCCTCATGAAGACTCGTAGAGAGGTTTTTACACTGCGTATCATCCTCTCAAAAAATCCGCCCTGCCATGGCGCCAATGGCGCGTTGAATTTCCAATCCACAAGGTAGCGTTTGGCTAGCACTGGTGCAGCAGCCTGGAAAGTCTTGAAATTATCAGACCGGATCACCTGCGGACAACCGCGTCTGGCAGCAAACATCTCGAAACTTCTTATAAAAGTAGGCAGATCCATAGAGCGTACACATTCGATGTGAACGGCCCGTATTTGTGAACAGGTAAATAGTATAAAGTAGCATTTGCCCACCATTCCTTTGTCTTTTATCTTGACTGGGCCAGCATAATCAATGCCAGTTGAATTGTATGGCAGGAAATTCATTTCGTCTACTCTATCTGATGGTAGAGGGGGAAATTCAGGCAGGTATGGTAAGGCGCGCTTCCTTCGACATAACCTACATTCATGTAGGCATGACTTGATTGTACTGCGACATTTCAAGATCCAGTATTTGTTTCATCATGGTGTCTCTGACAGAAGCGTGTGCCAACTCCTCATGAGTTTCCTGTACCATCAAATATGTCAGATGTGAAGAATTGCTCAAGATAGCAGGAAATTTCTCCTCGAATGACAATGACGAGTATTCCAGTCTACCACCTTTCCGTAGAGTTCCGTTCTGATCCAGAAATGGTTTCAGTTGAGAAATCCGCGAGGATCGGAGTCTTTCATTATTTTTAAGACAGGTTATTTCTTCCTTGAAATGCTTCAGTTGGTCCAGCTTAATGAATCTTTGCTCGGCATTCTGCAATTCTTGACATGACAGATTTACTCCAGGCTCTAAGTCCTCCCTCCTACATCGGCGAATGAATCTTAGCAGCCAAGCCGTAATCCGTACACACTTTGAGTACTGGCTGTATCTTTTGATATATGAATTATCCATATCAGTTGAGAGAACAGAGACGCTCACGCATTTCTTCCGTTCTTCTTCAGCGCATTGATCCACAGGATCCTTCGAGTTATCAATCCATGGCTGTGGCCACCAGGGACGATCAGTTTCTCGCATTTCGTCGGGTCCACCAAGCCACTTTTCAGATTCAAAGTAGCTGATGTCGGTGATGCCTCTTGAGACTACATCCGCTGGGTTGGATTTTCCTGGTACGTAATTCCACGATCCCGAATCTGACAAGGCATGAATCTCGTCGACTCTGGCTTGGACATACTGCTTCCACCTCTTTGCATCGCCTCGTATCCATCCTAAGGCTACTTGTGAGTCAGTGAAGAACAAGACTTCGGCTTCAATTCCCATTGCTTTCTTGATATACTCTACCAAACGAGCGCACAAAAGAGCTGCGGTCAATTCCTTTCGGGGGGTGCTAATTTGCTTCAACGGAGCCAATCTGGATTTCGCCATTACAAGTGACACATCAATCTGTCCTTCAGGATCTTGAACTGTTGAATACACTACAGCACCCATGGCCTTGTCGCTTGCGTCTGAGAATCCTATCAGTGTCAGGTCAGTAGAATTCGATATGTTGAGGCAACGGTTGAACTTCAGGCTTGAAATCTTCTCAGCTTGAGACCACCAAGCTTCAACTCGTCTTGCCCACTTTTGATTGAATTGTTCATCCCATCCCTAATCTTCTCTCCAGGATTCTTGCAATAGGAGCTTTCCAACGACGAGGTACGGCGAAACGAAACCGAGGGGATCGTAGATACTTGCTAGTCTCTGCAGCAATTGTCTTTTCGTATTCGGAACTGGTCTTGAAAAATCTCCTTTGATTGTGAGAATATCTTCTGATTTCTTCCAGTTGAGTCCCAAAACACTTGTTGATGAATTGCCAATATCATTCTCCGTCCCGAATTGTCGTTCAATTTCAGGAGAGTTCGAGTTCCATTTTCCAAGGCTGGCTTTCATATCACCGATGATCTTCCTGATTGTTTCAGCCAGGTATTGACATTCCATCTGAGTATCAACGCTAATAATAAAGTCGTCGACATAGAAGTTCCTATCCAATTGCCGTGACAATGCTTGATTTGGTCCACATGAATGTTCGAAATTAGTCCGAAGCACCGATGCTAATATGTATGGCGATGCCTTCGCCCCAAATATGACACGTTTCATTCGGTACGCCACAATTTCACCATTCTTGTCATTATCTGATAACCAGAAGAATCGCACCAAATCCTTGTCCTTTTCGGCGAGACGTATTTGTAGAAAGGCTTCTCTTATATCACAAGTCAGAGCAACTTGTCTCATCCTGAAGCGAATCAATACTTCAATGCAATCCGGATTCAGATTGAGACCCTTTTCCATTACATCATTGAGACTCAAGTTATTTTGGTCCATCGCCGATGCATCGAACACAATGCGCACCCTCTTCCCTGATTCTTTCGTGGTGACGACAGGGTGATGGGGTAAGTACCGGACTGCATGGTTGGGCTCCAACTCTTGTTCTGGTATCTTCTCCATGTATCCTTTATCCAGATATCCCGCCATAATTGCTTGATATTGATCAAACAGGAATTCATTTTTCTTCAGTCGACTTAATGTTTTATCGAACCTCTCGCGAGCTTGACTTTCATAGGAATCCAATTTTGTCAGAACACTGCTATCTCGTATGGGCCAAGAAACAACATAACGACCGTCTTCTCCGGTATTTGCGCCAATTTGAATCTCCGTTGCCTTCCCAGTGTCCTCTGATTCACAAATACCAACCTTTTCCAGCTCCCACAAATTCTTCAGATCGACCATTGTAGTAGTATTCGACCTACTGAAATTCGTGCAGGATTGAAGGAGCGACTGCGGCACTCGACCGCACAGGCAGTAACCAAAGATAGTCCCTATACAGATCAGATCAGGATCCAAAGCGATTATATCTGTCACAATCTTGCAACATTGATCAGTTCCAATTATTCCATCTATCGGTCGCTCAAGTTCTTCGTAGTCATCCGCCAACTCAAGGCCATGTATGAGTGAGCCTAAGTAATCGTCTAGCATTACGCCTTCGACATCCTCACTGACTTCTTCTGATTCATAAGCTTCGATGCTCACTTCCTTGTCCCCAGATACCAAAGTCAGAGACCTTTGGACAATCGTGTAAAGTAACTCGTGATTTTCCAAACCCAGAAACGGTCATGTCGCATCTACCGAGTACCTTTGTCTGAAGTAAATCAGTTACGTCTTTCTTCAAGAAGGTTGATTGACTTGCTGTATCTAACAAAAAGCGTAATTTCCGTGTACATGTGCTACCCTTGACATGTGCTAATAAAGTTGGCATAATGCTGTAATGCTGTGTGTGCGATACAGATGTGTTGACGATGCCATGTGAGTTCGGCGAGCTTGGCTTGCGAATTTCTTTGTTATCTGCATCAGCTTCACTTGTAGGCAATTTCTCGAAGTGCAGTTGACTATGATGAGAACCCGATTTGCAATATCTACAAGTCCAGGATTTTTCGCATTCCAGTACGTAGTGTTTCCCGAAGCATCTGAAGCACAGACCTTTATCCTTGATGAAGTTCCTTTTACCCTCGACTGGCATTGACTGGAACTTCTCGCATTTGCTCAGGTAATGGTCCTTCATGCAACAGTAGCAGACTACGTCCCTACCACTTGACTTCGTATCAGTGTGCTGCTTTGCCCTGGAATGATTCGTTGATCCATGAGTCGCTTTTGATTTAGAATCAGCTTGAATATTCGTCCTAGAATGATTCGCAATGGCGTAATTCGCTTTGGGCTTGGCATGCGCACCGACTGAAGTATTGGAGTTACAATCAACATTCGAGCTCGACTCTTGTGCTTTGGCTTCATTGTCCAGGAACGACATAAGCTCATTGACGTTCAGGTTGTCGGATTCTTTAAGCCTAGCCCATTGTAGCCGCAAATATTGGGGCAGACGAGACAGGATTATTTGCACCAAAAAGCACGCATATTCGTTGCAAGCAACACCCAATGTCTCCAGAGCTCGAACATGTATCTGCACGGTACACGAACACTTGTTCGACACGAACATTTGTTCGACAAATTTTCGAACACTTCTTCGACACGACATTTGTTCGACACGGACACTTCTTCGACACGACGTTTGTTCGTTATTAAGCAATTATAGTCTTTTTCTTTTTCAGGTTGTGTATTTTTTGAGAATTTGCATTTTTTTAATACTTTTTGTCTTAAATTAATTTTTTTCCTTTCTAAAAAAATATAATTCTTGCATCGCATAGATTGAACTAGAAGCGTATTTGTAATTTAAGATATTACCCTAATGACGAAAGAAAAAAATCATTACATTTCACACCCACCAATAGATAGTATACAATAGATATCTAGGATTCCATGGGACTACTTAGATTCCATCTTAGACATCCATGTACAAGATGTCACAGTCCATGGTCTGGTCATCTGGACTGTGTCAGTCCTTTTATAGTAATCCAGCTATGGTGCTGTGATAAACTGACCTGGTTTGGCCACATATAAAGTATACATGTAGAATCATTGATGCAAGATATTTCCGATCAATCAATGCTAGATAAAGCATTATTCATGCAGAACTTGTCGAAGAAGTGTTCGTGTCGAACAAATGTCTTGTCGAAGAAGTGTCCGTGTCGAACAAATGTCTTGTCGAAGAAGTGTCCGTGTCGAAGAAGTTTTCTGTCGAACAAATGTCCGAAAACATAGATATCAACTTGTCGAAGAAGTGTCTGTGTCGAAGAAGTGTACCAGATCCATCTGCACATGGTCACATAACGTCCTTAGACCCTTTCCCTTTGTTGTTGTTAGTACAGGAACTTGAAGTAACTCTCGAACATGAGCTCCAATTACTCTGTTCTTCTCGCCGAATTGCTTGAAAAGAATGTCCATCGCAACTTCATAATTGGCGGCAACCAACGGTAGACCTTCGATTGTCCTCGCAGCCTCTCCTTTGAGAAGAGTCTTTAGATAAGAGAACTTTTCTATGCTATATAGGCCAACATGTTCACCTATAGTGCTAGAGAACATCTCGATAAACGAAGCAAATTGTAGCGCATCGCCGTCGAAAGTAGGCACTTCGATCTTGGGAAGATGAATGTTCGGTTTTGTAGCTGGTGTACGTCCAGAAGCGCCCGCCCTGGCGTCCTTTTCGACTGATCTTTTCAATCTATCATATTGCGCGGTATAGTTCAGTGATGTTTCAATTTCCGTCTCTATATCGAGCTCGTCTTCGGCTAGATTAAGTATGTCGTTGTCCAAGCACTCCAGACGACCATGCAGACGAGTCAATCGTGAAAACCCATCCTCAAACTCTTCGGAATTGTGTCTCAGGGGATCAATAGTATTCAACGTTCTCGTGAACACAGCTCGAACACCGCCACGTGTTTTAATCAGTTTATTAAGGTTGGCCATAATAGCAGTCACAATCAGAAAAATATAGTTCAATACGAATAGACTAAGATCAGTTATAGAATTTCGTATACAAAAATAGCACTTAAACAGAACGTAATCGTTTGTGGCTCACAATATTATCACAGAACTTATTTCAAATGGCATTTAAACAAACGTGATCGTTAGTGACTCAATCGCAAAGCTCAATATGCAATGTAAGATCCCTTTAGGAAGTCAATATCAATATGAATACACAAAATATTCTACCGACACTAATCACAATAATCAACGAATTGTCAATCAATTATACTTCAAAGATCCAGATTATATCACACTCAAGATCTACGACGTACATGTATCGGTCAAAGAATTTGTTTCAAATTCACTGATTAACATTAAGTATACAAACTGATTCAGTGGGCAGGGTATAAGTCAATGATCTATCATTCAAGTTCAAATTGCAAATACACGTAGAATGCTGAAAGTCACAGCAAAATGTCTCAATTACCGCTTTCAGTTAGTCAAAACAATATCGAAGCTTACCCGATAAACTCCTCAAACAATCATATACACCAATTAGAAATGTGACATACGCATGGAGTAATCGTAAGTCCAATCGTCCATCAATGTATTCAAAAGATCCAAAATACTCCAAATCGATTCAATAAGCAATTCGGTATCCAATTCACCAGAAGTAATAGTTCATCAATCTATCCAAATTCCAATTCCAAATTGCACCCGAAATCAGTTCAATAAACATTCAATGCAACTTCGTTCATCCAATATTCAAAAATCGTCAACGCGCATGTACCGTATATCCGCCTCACCGGACCATGGAAAGCAAGAAAATGTTGAATCTCGACATTCTTGAAATATAGCATGACATATCATATTCAAGATAGCATGACTCAACCTTGATAAAATGCATATGGTTCAATGGTCCGTCTAACTCTGATGGCATTCAAAGTTTATCAGCTAAAATTGTGCATTTTATGACTTCCTCTAAGAATGAGTGAACTTATATCAGCATCAAGAATCAAAGATGTCCTTCGGGGTTACTCAATGATTGAAGAAAATTCTGCGTCATTTAATCAATACACAAGACCGAAGTCGTAAAATCTTGCTGTTGCAGGTTATGGAGCATAACATACCACCAAGCGGGGTATCAGTATCAATGGACAGTGTCAGATTACAGTATGCGCTCAATTAAGATGGAATTCGTCGATGGACCCTATCATAAGAAGCAGACAGGCCTCCAATCCAAGCTTCTATTTCGCAAAATTATGAAGCAATTCTTTTATGTGCTTATAGCGATAGATACACTAACAGACCTTTTCCGTTGAACCCCAGCTCCTCAAACTATGTAGGCCTATGTGTGATATTTGGTCACCTAGGAATTCATGAAATTTGTGTGATATTTTTTCATATAATGCACTGAGATCATGGAAGACCAGAGATATCTGCACTAAACTATGCGTTATACCAGATTATACCACAGATTACCACAGCCCTACCTATTCGACTCAAAGCGGTCGCCGGGCAACTAAAATCATAGGTAAGATCTAAGATCAATCTATACTTATTAAACACATATGTTACGTATTTGATTTGAGTAAAACAAAAATATAAATTTTCTGAACTTTGCTACCTGCCGCAATATTTTTCGTATGAAATTGATTTATTTTATTGTGCGTGAGCGGGATAATTTATACAAATATAATTGAGTAAATAAATACTTTTGCACTTCAGGTAGATGAACTTCTGTAGAAAGCATCTGTAAAATATAAGTTATAGTTCATTTGATATTGCTTACAATGGTTGTATGATTATTGTGAATACATGCATCTAAAGTATTATACCGTACTTCAACTGACAATAGTTAAACCAATTTAGTTAGATATTTGTATTTTTCTATTCTGTTTAAAAGTCTATGAAAAAAAAAATATTTGCATACATATTCTCGAGATGTTCATGCAAACTCTTCATGGTAGGTCTGCTGCACATTTAGTGAATTCAATTCGTAATACTTTTGCGGTTATATCAGATGCTTGTGGACCGGTATAATACCCGGAATATACTAAGTACAGTATAGTAATTGTTCACTATTCTCTGGTCACTACTTTCGTATCTTGTGCGCATGTCCTTAAATATAGCGTGAATGCGAGTCAGGACCATATTTAATTTTTTGGGATAAAAATTTAAATAGGGGAATTTTGATCATTTAACATATATCAGTAATTATGTTCATTCTTCATCATGACATGGCTTTATGAGTACCTTATTATCAGTTCCGTTCATGATTTCATAGATATAAATAGCCGCATAAGTTACAAATGCATAATATTTCTTTATTTCAGGTGATAAGAAATTGTCCAAGAAAATCTTGGTCAAAAAAGCAGGTCATCGTCCTAACTGCATAGACGTGCACATGGAGAAGAGCGATTAAAGATGGGTGCACAAGTACTGAATTGTGACTCCTTATCTTCGAAATTGTCTGATGACACAACGTTGAACTTCGAATTCTGAAATTGTGAATTCTAAATTAATTACAGTCATTGACTTTTACATACAATGAGAACTTCCATGTTTGTATTACTCATCTGTATCTACTTACTTTGTGTGAGCTCATCCAATGACTATATCTATGTAGATATCTTAGTAGTCCCTGGGTCATTGCATGGACTTCTATAACATAGCAAGAAACCATAGTTTATGCAAGAAACCATTAGTTTTTGGATTATAGGAAAAATGTCTATGTTTGTTAACCTGCCCCGGATTTGCTAGGGATAGGGATGGCTATGAAATTTAACCAAAAATTTGAGATAGCAGAAATACATCACTAAATAATCTGGTATAGTTTAAGAGCAGGTTGAACTGGTTTGCATATCTTTACCAGTTACAAAAATAAATTGACCTGATAAATTGTAATGGATAAATTCTACGTTAGATGAAGTATGGAGAAATTGAGAAATAACTAAGTAGTTATTAGTAAAAAAAGGAAATCACGGGAACTGTCAAGTCTGCTCTACTATTTATTGTTGGTTTATGTTTGTTGATGATGAATGCCTCACGCAACCTCAAATTTGTATTATCATGATCGTAGGCTAGAATGTCAATATCGATGTCGGGATGCTGCACTTTACACAGTTTGAAATTAAAAAAAAGTTCGTACATTTTGTAATTAATATCTCTAGAAACCTGATTCTTTCAAACTCAAAAACTAGTATAGAAAATTTCACTTCAACCAAAAGCTTAAATATGCGTCCAATTAGATATACATGGTTTCCCTTGATCAGATAGAATCAATGATTCTATCTGTCAAGAGGAGGAACCAGGTAGAACTCGGCAAATGCGCAGATTCATATTAAGCATAGGGTGTACAGCATTTTATGAAAGTCTCATTTTCGGACTCGTTCTGTGCAGAAACTGGGTTTGGCTGCCGAACAAAGATGTGCTGACGAGGATTAATGCGGCGGATATCTGGTCAAGAGAGTGGCAACTTCATTTAAATCCTGAGAAATGTTCAATTGTCCCATTTGGATCTCGCCATCTCCTCGCTCTCAAAGAAGTTGGAAGGAGACACAATCCAGCGGTATGAGAGCGTGAAAAAGGGAGCAACAGTAGAAGCCAGGGTGAGCAACAGTAGAAGCCAAAGGGCACCAATGAAAGCGAAAAGGGCGTCGGTAGAAGACAAGGGGCGCCGATGAAAGCGAACAGGGCGCTGGTAGAAGGCAAGGACCGCCAGTTGGAGCCAAGGGGCGCCGATGAAAACGAAGGGGCGCCAGTAAAACCAAGAATGCAGGTTAATGGATTTATACAAAAACGATTTTTTGTTCTACACAACACCTTTTCTTTACTACTTGGGCAAAGGGGGCGAAACCGGAAATCCGGAAGAATCACATCCCTGATGCAAATGAATCATCCAGATCCTACTGAATGACTGCAATTATCTAATTCACATATTGAATGGCGGTTAGACACTTTTTAAACATGAAGATGACCCGATGCAGATAGAGTTAATGAGTGTTTAGTTAAATGCTTTTTTTCTGACAAATGATCCGAGAGAGATGAATACGTTGGAGCACCATTACAAAATGTCCTTCGCATCATCATTGTCATTGATATTCTAATTGCATGAATATGTCCATAAGAGAGACAGTTAAACTAGTTAAAAATATTTTTGTATATCAAAGATTCATGTTTATCAATATTGGTATGCAATTCATGAACTAGTGTTCTTGGCAAATTTACTTATTTACGTACTTATACGTTTGCGAAACGGAGACATTGCGCGAGTTTATCACGACACTCTGGCAACATGCAATCTCTGACTCTACCAATCGTACATGAACGAAGTGAACAGACTTGGCTTCAGCTGTTGTCAATCCCTCCTCTCGACTGCGATCATTCATGCCAACTTAACTTACCGCTGCACTGTCAGTTCAATGAGGCGAGCCTACATTTGCGCTGCTGCATCGATTTCTGCGACAACTCGCGAATGCCGCAAGGGGATTTTATCTGTCTGCGCGTGCATCTCGCCTACATCTTCACACAAACCCACACGTACAGTCATCAGCAACAGAAATAGATAAGACGGTGTTCAAACCAGCCAGTGTTTCTTGTCATTTTTCGTATTCCTGTGCTTGATAGTAACGCGCATGAATGATTTAATGAACAACTTTCGTGTGGATCACGATCGCGATCTGAAATGGCCTCAAGCTCACATCGATGGTCATCACCCATGTCCATTAATGGAACAACGACAAATCATGCATCAGCAACAACAACAACGTCCACGGCGTCAACTCGCGTACAACTACATTCTAGTATGACAACTATAAACAGTGCCAAAGTATTCGATCTCACAAGTTTATATAATGAGCGCGCCGGTCCGAGAATCGATTCACCACTTGTACTACGTGATTTGGCCAATTACTCGCCTACTCCAGGTTCTATATCTCCAGTGTCAACCCCTGACTATACTCACGTGACTAATCTTTATCCTAGTTTGCAACCTCAACAGCTCCGTTGTGGTCATCCTGATTCATCACCTTATCGCTATTCTCCAGCTACTGCCTCTGCTTCAGAAATTACTACTTCCACGATGTCATTGCCACAGCAACAAACACAGGCACTCTTACCGGACGCTCATGCATCATCGTCTTTGGGACCATTGTCAGTTGATGTTCGAGATTCACCAACTTTATCAACGACGTCTGTGTCCAGTAGCAGAACAGATCCGGAAGCGGAAGTAGACGCTTTGACTAATTTATTGCTCCAAGGCCTTGATACAGTTAGTCGAAAGAATAGATCTCGTACAGGACAGAAATCGTCTATCACACAATCTGCGATGCCGAACACTGGAGTAAATAACATAAACAACAACTATAAGAACAACACTGACTCCAGTATCAAATTCCATGATGATGTGGGCAATATTTCCAATAATTTGGCTGCAAGTCATGGAGAAGGTGGAACTGAAGAGGAAATTTCGGCAGACAAGTCCAATAGAGTGCGAAATAGACCATGTCAGACAAATCACGAATGCTTTAGGTGCCATCGTAACATTCCAGTGGGAGAACATATTCATTTATCGGCTTTGCGTACTCGTTTTCATGTATCTTGCTTTTCATGTTATGCATGTGGTGTTGCTTTAACTGCATCCACGCAGACAAAATCTACGTTAAGTCTACAATCTCCAAGTGATTCGGGTTTACCGGCCGCCTATTTCCACGCAGGTGATCGCCTGCTTTGTGATCGTTGCGTCCTTACAACCGTGGAAAATTGTCACTCATGCGGACGGCCAATTGCCGAGCGCATGTTGCGTGCTCTTGGTCATGCATATCATCCATCTTGCTTTGCATGTCATGTGTGCAAGAAAACGCTAGATGGTCAACCATTTACCATTGATGTACACGGAAAGATTCATTGTTTAGAGGACTTTCACCTGCGATACGCTCCTCGTTGTCATAAGTGTGCAAAACCGATAGCTCCTGGTCCTGGAGAAAATGAAGCAAGACGTGTGGTAACCGGTGGCCACAGTTATCATGTTATGTGTTTCCGTCGTAATCAAAGTTGATTGGTAAAATATCGGCTAGACTTCCTGATGAAAAAATATATGACCCATCATGCCAATGAAATCATTCCTATTCTATCAATTTAATGTACATTGTATTACATTGATAATACATTGTATCGTTGTGTAATAATAATAATAGAACAAATTTATGCTTCAGATTAAATATGGATCGGAGTAAATTTATAAGACAAACATGAAAAATCAGATGTGTTTGAACTTTATCAAACAATTTGCTCATGGCGCTGATGGATGAAATATTTTAAACCTGCTGAATATAGGCCTATTGTTAATTGTCTATCTACCCTCAAGATGGCAGTCAATATCTCAACTAAAATTCGGAATGTATGGGAGTTGAACATTTCTGCTAATACCACATCGGCTCCTAGGAATTAACAAAAATTAAATTAAATAAGTGATCGATCAAATTGCCATGCAAAAGATGTACGGCTGGTAGGATTCGAACCTACGACCAAGGTTAACTAGACCTGTGCTCTAGCCAACTGAGCTACGAGCCACTTGCGCGACTGTGTCAATTGGCAGGATCAAACCCTCACCACCACACATCAGTTGTCAAGGCAATAATAATCAATCAAGAAATAACACGTCACAATTGTGACCGCCGATATTAAGGTAAGTAGCAGGGAGCGATTGTCTACCAAAGCATCTTAAACCATGTCGTGAATGCAATTAACAACAATGAAATTAAATAAACGATAGATCAAATTGCCATGCAAAAGATGTGCGGCTGGTAGGATTCGAACCTACGACCAAGGTTAACCAACTGAGCTACGAGCCTGATGTCCTGATGTGTCCAGATGTTATGTTCATGTAGTAGCATACATATAGTAAAATGCGAAAAATATAGAGACGTAGATGAATATAAGTTAAGAAGTATTAAACCAAAAGTCAGATTGCTGTAAAGTGCGACCGGTTTTGATGTATTTTTCACATGTATTCATGCACACAAGATATCACGAAAACAAAATAGCCCGGCATCCAGAGCGAGTTCCTGCAGCGAACGAGGCCGAAAATGAGACTTCCACAGAATGATGTACACCCTATATCTACTACGAATCTGCGCGTCTGTCGTGTTCTAATTAGTTCCTCTTCTTGTCAGACAGGATCAAAGAAAAACCAGTGGAACGCAGATTGCAGTTTTTGGCGAAAATGAAATTTTTGTATGCTTTCTCTTTTCAACTGAAAACCACTAAGTCTAGAGCCGTAATTTTCGGCATGTTATGTCATCAGGTTATTTTCCATCATGTGTATGTGATATCATCATGCTTCTAATCGGTGATGTATATGAGAAGTGGTTCAATGTGGATGAAGTGGTCCAGTATGTTTGCGTTCGCCGACAGTAGGAGGCTTGCCAAATCTGAATGTGTGTAGCTTCATAGATAAATATTCATGAGCATATTGAGAATTTACCTGAAGACATTCCATGTCAAAAGCTATGGCTCTATAGACTTAATACTTTTCAGTTGAAGGTAGAAAACTTCATTTTCGCCAAAAGCTGCAATCTGCGTCCTATTGCATTAACATGTGTTTTTCTTTTATCGTGTCTGACAAGAGGAGGAACTAACTATAGAACTCGGCAGATGCGCAGATTCGTCGTAGGTAAAAAGAGTGCACATCATTCTGTGAAAGTCTCATTTTCGGCCTCGTTGCCAAGCTATAATGATTAATAATGATTAAATTATCAAAAGACATAGAATTTATATGAAGTTTAACAAAGGTTTGAATTCATAAATAAAATAGCTTTCTCTAGCCTCTCTTATACATTTATTGGTATTCAAGAAAGCTGAATGCTTCCTGACAGGTAGTGGGACTTGTATGGGATGCCTGATGTTATGTCTATGAACTGTCAATCTGTTCTTCAGTTCGTCCTCAGTCTGTCCAATGTAAAGTTGTTGACAGTACGCATATTGGAGTTCCGGGTACATAGACGACATTTCACATATGAATTGCAGTTGATATTTCGCTTAATTTCCTAAAAAGTGTCATTCAAATTGAAAGATGTACTTTCTATCAGATTGCATTTACATTCATTATTCTATTAGAACATTTACATTTATTATCATTGAATAAATCATAACTCTTATTCCTATCTTGGATGCTTCTATGCGCTAATTCCTCTCTAGTAGTTTACTAGAAGCTATGTTTAATTTGAAAATACATTGATAGGGTGTCCGCGCTTTTCAAGGATAGTTTTTCCAGGAGTGTCCAGGAGCCTTCTGATGAAATTTCCAGGAGTTTTCCAGCAGGTTTAAATAATCGTCTTTACAAATGGATTTTACATAATTTGTGATATACCAAACACAAGTTCTTTGTATTACACATATGCAAGCGATTATGCAATGATATACAATAGCCTTAACGCACGTTTCCACTTCAGCCTTAATGCGAATCCCGAGTGAATCTGACCAGTCCTTATAATTCATGAACTCTGGTCTTATGATGTGTACCGGTTTATATATTTCAGGCAATCGGAGAACAATGTCCCAGTATGACTCAAGCGCACCTTTGATCATTTGGTCTACCCATGAAAACTCCTCGGTATTACTATGCACACGGATAGTAAAATCAAGATAAATAATCTGATAAAAAGGGATTTGACATATTTATTTTAATTTGATATTGATTTATATTTGTCTTTCCAACGATCCTTTCAATGTAATTTTCGAAGATTCAAAAGTAGTTGTAGAACAAACAGATACTTAAGAAGTCTAACACTAACTTCACTTCGTAAATGTCGTTGTCTATCGTCAGTCGTGTCATATTTAATAATCTCCAAAAAAATAATATTACTGGCCGCTGCACCTCCGGCCGGTGCACCGAAATGTACGAATTTCGATCAAATTGATGCTTTACTGTGAAGCATCAATTATAATTAACTCATCTTATCTGTCATCTTAGCAACAGCATCATGGCTAAGTATTTTAAACATACAGCATTTTTCATACGACCAGGAGAACATTACTCAATTCCATTGATCAATTCAATTTATGCTTCACGAAAATCAAACTTCAAACAACAAATTTCTGTGTCATGAAAATGAAACCTTTTAAAAATCACCATTGTGTCAAAATATACGATGTATTTCCTGACATTGAGAGAAAATATGAAAAAGCTGACGGACGAAATTTCGGCAATCCAAGTTCATGATAAATCATTTTAGACCACGGAATCCTGATTCCCGTTACCTCAGAACTATTTTGAAATCTCATCGTGAATTCCGCGTAGGCCTACCCTGCTGTTGCTCCTCTTGCTAAGATATAGACTATCTTAACATTCCAGTGACAGGGATCAGCCCGAAACATTTTCTTCTTGGCTGCTTGACGCCAATCGCTATGTCGAGATCTTGACCTTCCACATAGTAACTTGCAGATAACGTGATATTGCTTCGAACCTGTCTGCATTTCTTGATGTGTTCAACTATTTTGAACAAAATCAAAAGTAAACTGTTCCTTTGTTGCATATCATTTTAAAATTCACGAATCAATTAAAAATCCATCGTTTCGTCCGCCACTGACTTAGCAATTCAGCCAGTGTTATTCTTTCAATCATTTTTGTTGCATATCCACATAATTTTTATGTTCATCTAGTTTTAAAGAATTTCATTAGAACTATCATAGACACGTATAACCTTAGTATGACGACAGTAACTTGCAAGTGTTGGTAGAATAGAATTAAAGAATATCTTTGCAAGTCTCTTTCGAATTGTTTAGCACCATTAGAATCTTCCTATTACTCTATAAAATTTTACATTGAATTCTGGAAAATGAATGTTTAGCATGAAAGATAGAGACCCTGACTACAAAATTATGAAGTTAAGTGACTATCACACGACAATCTAGAACGCGAAACACATTATATTTCGTCTATACTTTAATAAGTGCTTCAGGGAAACTTTTCAAAATTTTCGGTGTTCCGATGCACACAGGTTCGGCTGGCGCACAGCCCAAAAATGCAAGAAAAATTAATACGATATTCAAGACTTCACTTCAAATCCTTATCTTTCGATATTCAAAATATTTTCCAATGCACGAGCTGCTTCTTACGTATGTAGACTACAGACTGCAATAAAAAGAACGTTAATTAAATTTCCTGAAGCACATGACTTTGATAACAACGTCTTAAAGATGCATAGCTGGAAAATTCTTTTACTACAAAACTAAGAATGTAAATGAATTCATTAGTAGAGAAGTAGAGAAGCATTTATCTACGAATAATCATAAAATTCCAAAGGTTATGTAAAAATTCAAAATTCCTGGATTTTCCAGGAGCGCGAAAACCCTGCATTGAGTTCATTCTCATGACTAGCCTCAGAGATTAAAGAGGTGATACCGGTCGGAAATCTTGATCTTAGTTTTTCCGGAGTTGTGTTTCATTATTTGATAATCATTTTATGTTCATTTTTCCTGGGGATGGAAGAAGTCAATGATGAAAATGGAATTTTGCTCAAAGACCGCAAAGAAATACAGGAACGATGGAGACAACATTTCGAGATCTCACACCCGCCCATAATTGACGCACAGCCTGTTGAAGGCCCCATTACGATGATAACAGAAAACGAAGTATCTCATGCGGCAAGGGAAATAAAAAACGTGAAAGCAGTGGGCTCGGATGGCATTCCTGCAGACGTTTGGAAACCGTGGTCAGAGGATATTGCCTGGACAACAACTTTCTTCAGAATTTTCATTGATCAGCATAAAATGCCAGAGAGCTGGACTCGCAGCATCACTGTTCCCATTTTCAAAAAGAAGGAGACCCCGGTTGAATGTGATAATTACCGGCTAATCCGTCTACTCAGCCACACCATGAGTATCTTCGAGAGGATAATCGACAAACGCATCCGCGACATCACCAAGGTTACCCAACAGCAATGTGGCTTCGTAAGGGGTCGCAGCACCACCGATGCTATCTATTCAGCTCGCATGCTTATTGAACGACATCGAAAGAAACATCTTGCTTTCCTGGACCTAGAGAAAGCATTTGACAGGGTGTCGCACGAAGCGATCTGGAAGGCCCTCCGAAAACATCAAGTCCCCGAACAATTACAGTCCCGGAGGAAATATTGTGACCGCAAGCCCTTAATTATCGAATACAGCATTTTTAGTATATTTACATTATAAGAACTTTCTTTAATCGAATTAAACAAACTATATTCCATTACATGAACAAGATAACGATAAAAAATGCAAAATATTGAAAGAGAAGTTATAGTGAATCAGTGTTTGGTAGTATGACCTTTGTTCTTCTTTACTTGGGTCAGTCGCTTTTTCATTGAGTTGGAGAGAATTTTACAAAATTCTGGCGTGATTGAGAAACACCAATGACGAAGAATGGATTCCTTCAGCTGAGATACGAAGTTTGGCTGATCCTCAGACACAAAAATCTTTAATTGCCTCCACAAATTTTCAATTGGATTGAGATCCGGCGAGTTACCCGGCACTGAATAACATTCACATCATTGCTGGAGAGCCACGATGTAACAGATCTTGCTTTGTGGCAAGGTGCAGAGTCATGAAGAAAATATTCACAATGAAGAATGCTCATATCGGAAAGCAGCTTATCATTTAATAGATCAAGGTACGTCGAGGCATTCATCGTCTTACCTTGAGGCAAAAAATATAAGCCACCTCGGCCTGCAGCCGAAAAACAGCCCCACACCATCAGCTTTTGGGGATGTTTTACAGTTTTTAGAGCATATCTTGGGTGAAATCTTGTATTTTCAAGGCGTCTGACGTTTCCTTTGTTTTGATAGTGCAGCTCGAAACACGATTCATCCGAAAACAGGACCTTGCTCCATTCGTTTTCATCCCAGTTGGCATATTGAGTTGCAAAATTAACTCTTTGACGTCGCATTTTATCAGTTAGCAGGGGTTTCTTCGCAGCTCTCTTTGAGGATAATCCATAGTAACGCAAACGAACCTTGATCTGAGTAACACTTAAACTTATCCCTTCTTCAGACAAAGCTTGAGCAACTTTGGTTGCCGGAAGAAATGGATTTTTCACCACCATTCGTCTTATTCGTCTATCAACTTGAATTGAAGTCTTCGAAGGTCGACCCGTTCGGTGGAGACTCTTCAATGAACCTGTTTCTTGAAGTCTTTTTAATGTATTGAATACACTTCCTTTCGAAATCTTCAGTTTTTTCGCTATTTCCTCATTAGAATAACGTTCTCCGTTTAGGAGTTTGATATTCGCGCGGACAGCTTCACTCAAGTCAGGCTTTCTACCCATTTCGACAATGAATTATGATTGAGTGCATTTTCTCAAGCCTTGACTGACTCGGTAAATTCAAATTCAAAATTCAAATTCACTCAGTTTGTGTGATGATGAATGATAGAATGGGATTAGACCATAGAATAGATATCTAGCATCTATAGATATCTTCATGTCATCTTTATGTTTCACTGCCGTCATGTTGCATTTTCACCGTCAAAACGCTACGCGGTCATGATATTTCCGTCGGGACTGTAGTTGAAATGCTCAGATTGCTTTATACCAACCCGACAAGCAAAGTGCGATGTGCCGCGGGTACCACAAAACCGCTTAACATTATCGTCGGTGTACTGCACTATCTCCCCTGTTGTTCATATTGATTATGGACACAGCCACACGTGTCATTCAAAGAGAGGCACCATGGACCCTTTTATACGCAGACGATGTCATGCTTGCAGACGAAGCTAAAAATGGTCTCCAATCGCAGTTTGAAGAATGGAAACACTCTCTCGACCTTCGGAATGCAGCTTAGTGTCTCAAAAATGGAATAATTACCTATTGTTTCAAGAGAAGAAAGAACGATACAGGTTGATAATAAAGATGTGTCATTATTTCGATTAAAGCGATCGTAGCAATACGAGTTCCGTCCGCGGGTTTTTTAACATTCCTTTGCCACCAAAGGCTTGTACTAAATTGATAGCATTTTTAATTATCACACAGACACCGTTTGGGATAACGTGAATCTTGCTTTACAATAGGGGTATAATTTCATGCAATGTGAAAGATCTGGAGCAAAAATAATATACTTCATCTTGGAGTTTGCTAATTGTTAGCTTGAAAGTTAAGCTTTATTATGCAGCGTTGATCATAGTGATACAAATTCTCCATGTGTTGATGAACATGTGAAGTATAAGCACACAGTCCACGCAGCATTCATGAGCGACCATATTGGAAGATGTAAGACTGTAAACTCGTGAGACATTTGGAAACTAAAGATATCTGTGATGAGTAAAAGAATATCTATGATAGCCTCTATCTTCTGGCGTAGTGTCCGATATCTTCGTTGAGGATACACATCCTCCATTTCTACAGTATTAGCCATGGCATTAGAAATTTTCTGCAAAATACGATTTGGTAGAGATATAAGGTCATTAACATCTAACTATAACTCTCATAGTGTCTGAATCTGTTGGCTTTCTATGACGCTCTTTATTCAAATTCATATGCTGATTCATTAGAGAAGAAATGTCAGCTTTCTATGGTAATTTATAGATTTTTCTTTCATGCAACCTGTAGTATTAAGTAGGTGAAGCGTCACAATCTGATACATCGACGAATTCTCATTGACATGGGTAGGAAAGCAGACATCAGGGCAACTTTAAAAGCTCAAGTTCTTATTTTACACGAAGAAGGTTATCGACAAAATGCAATCGCCGATCGATTGTTATTGTCTTGCTCTACAGTAGGGTTTACAATCCCGGGATCTCGGATCCCGGGATCCCGGGATCTCGACCCTATTTCCGAGATTAAAAATCCCGGGATTACGTCTTCGAGATCTCGAGGTATTTCGAGATATTTGAAAGATTGGCCCTGAGTTCCTTCTAAGTACGACATAGTTAAGAGAGTCAATGGCTTTTTTGAAAATGCATCTAAATTTTTTATGTTCCAAGTTTGATAAATTGCCAATGTGCTGTATTTGCCGAGCCAGCTGGTTAAGCCTCGTTCACGCGATGACACTAGTGTCGTGACATTAGTGCCGAGGAGCAGCGCGAAATCTGGGCTAAATCAATGCCGTGACACAAACCGTTCAGACGCTTAATAAACAGTGTTGTGACACTGCTACTAGTATTGCTTCTGTAAACTGAAAATACTAGCTGAAAGACAAATCACAACGATTTAAAATAACGACTAAAGGCCCGTTCAAGGCTCGTTCAGACAGAGCTAGGTTTGCGGTTTGCGGTCTTTGAGGGAAAAACCGTCGAAGAAACCGTCATTCAACCCATGAGTCTCCCAAATTCGCTCTATTGACAGGTCACCGGACTGCTACTGCAGCTGCTGCGCTGTGTTGGTTTTCACACATCGACAACGAATTATGTCTCGGTGATTAATTGACGGTGAAAGACAATTTGAAAAAAATCATCGTTATCGACAAAATGACATTGCAGTTGCATTCATCTTGTTGTTGTGATGAAGACAACGTTTCGTTCATCAAAATCGACCCAGTGGTTCAGAAGTTATGTCAAAAAATGCATTTGTTCTCTAAGTGAATGTATGCTCAACTGATAAGTGAGTACCGTTGACAGAAGTCTGCGAAACACAAAATTGGCGATAGCTCAGCCAATATTACATCAAATTTAACAAAATAGACTTCATTTTACTTGTCATTTCATGATTGTGAAGATGGTGCAGACAGTTGCTTACACAGATATAGAAAATCTTTTGCCAATACTCATTATCACATCAGTTGACAAGCAGGTATCGTCTTTTGAAATATTTCTTGAAACTTAATGATTAAAAACATATACAGTATATATAAATCTCGATCGAGATCCCGGGATCCCGGGATTGCGATTATCCAGTCTCAAAAATCCCGGGATTGAGAAAACGGCTCGAGATTGTAAACCCTACTCACAGTGAATCGCATTATCCACGGAGTGATTTCTAAAGATACCAGACGAGATGATGCTCTTTTGAAGCGATTGGTGAATAGTCAACCTTTCATTACATCTTCTAAAGTCAAAGCTGTGCTTCCTTCGTTTTCCAACGTGTCGACACGCACCATCAGAAGAAGATTACAGGTTGATCTCAAGCTACCGTCTCGCATCGCGTCGAAAAAGCCCTTGATGCCGAAGGCAGCTGTGAAACGCCGTATTGAATTTTGCCGAAAATATGCTCATTGGACATCGGAAGACTGGGCAAAAGTGCTATTTTCCGATGAGAGTACTTTTAGACAATTCAATAATGTGCGGGGCCTTGTCCGTCGACCTCCTGCATCAAATCCCTACGATCCGCGATTTGTAACAACGACCGTAAAGCATTGCCCACAAATTATGGTTTGGGGATGTTTCTCCTACGGTCAGGGCCGTAGCCAGGAATTTGGAAAGGGGGGCTAATTTTGGATATTTGATAAGGCATGTATTCTATTAAATACGCTTATTATAAATACAATTCAAATACACCTGAATGTATGTAGACAAACATATATAAATAAGTTTATTTCAAAATTTATGTTGATCACAAATAATTATTCGCTTCGATCACTAAATTGTGTTTGGTCACGTAAGTACATGTGTAAGTAAGTAAAAAGACATACTTACAAGTCGTTGGTATATTCTATAATAATGGCAAACGTCTGTTCACGGTCTGACAAAAGCGTTTTACGGCTTTGTCGATAATGTTACCATCTTTCATGGGCTCAGCAGTCATTTTCTTATGTATAAACATTAATGCTAGATCATTAAGTCTGTCTGTTCCCATTGTGGAGCGCCTGTAATTTTTGATATGTTCCATACTTGAAAAAGAGCGTTCTCCAGTACAGGTCGTCGTAGGGAGGATCAGGAGAATCTGTAATGAAAAAGGATTTTCATAGCCCTATTCGTACCAAGGGGACAGCACCCGCCCCTGTCGTAATTTTATTTTCGAATATTTGAACTTAATCTATCAACTTGAGCTTCTGTGGCTTTTAGTTATTGGGGATATGTTAAACATTGTGTTCAAATTTGGTTAGATTTAGACATCTGTAAGGCATATTTCTAGCGCTATTTTGAAAACTACCTAGTTGTTAAACTGATCATATTCTATGGATTTTGGGCTCACGTCGCTTTCTGTGTCGTCTTAATTGATGTAACATACTTTTATAACATTAGATTGAAGAAGCACTTACCAGCAACATTGTATGAACATTCGGGAAAAAGTTTTCATCGCATTCCTTCAGAAGATCAACGATTCGATACTTGGATTTGTCATCTCTGTCAATGTAAGATATTACAGTTTTATATAACAGACATTACATATCATTTAAAAGTAACCTTACTTCTTATGTCTCCTCCAGGAATTATATTCGTTTTCGAAGTCTTCAACGTCACAATTTAACATATCTCGGAAATGAATAATAGCTGGCTGAAGAGTCGTGTAGTCATATTTTTCAAAATATTGAGGAATCAATGCCATCATCGAGGATACTATGCTGGTTTTACAGTCAGTGTCAAATCGAAAACATAGATCGCTTATCAGATGATCGATGAATGGAAGGAATACGTTAATTCTATAATATTCCTTGGGTGACGAACTCGGAACATTAGACCTGTGTCTTTGACGCCCAACTACTCTTGGTCCCGTAATTTCTACGTCAGTCTCCAATGCCATTTCTTCAGCATTCTTAAAAATCTCATCATATATGCTTTCATCATTTCTCCAGGTCTTGAACAGAATCAAGAGATCTCTAATTTGTTTTTGAGCTTCAACAAGATCGAGACTTTCTTTCTGTAAGGCTTGAGCTACTATTCGAGTTTCGCTCAGGACCTTTTCAAGAACATAAAAGGAGACAAGAAACCCTCCGTTGACTCCTGACAAAAGCTCATGTGCGTTTCCTGAGCTTCTCCATTTACTTATGTCAGATAGTGTTTCAAGAACAGGAATCAACAGTCTTTTAAACACCAAAACTGCGTCATGTCTATCTACCCAACGGGTGTCCGAAAAGGATTTCAGCCGTTTTGATCCTTCAGAAATTGCTGATAATTCGACGTTTTTCTCTAGACAGTTTACTCGTAAAGGATGGGGAGCAATGAAATTTACAATCGATTGAATAGTAGTCCAGCAGCTACGAATATCTGGGACGTTGCTGCTACTACTGATTATCAAATTTAGTCTGTGGCTATGGCAATGAACATAGATGGCATTTTTACATTTTGACTTAATGTGAGCCTGTGCACCATTAAATTCTCCCTTCATTGCACTTGCACCATCGAAAGACATACCCACGAGACTGGTGAGGTCAATCCCTAAACCGAGTAGCTCATTAATAATAACATCTCCTATGCCTTTCCCAGACAGATCAAACACCTGAGTGAATTTCAAAAAATCTTCGTAAACGCAACCATCAGCAACATAACGGATACATAATGTTAACTGCTCCGTGTGACTGTTATCGGAGGATTCATCACAAATGATGGATAAATACTTAGCCTTATTCATCCGATCTCTTATCATTTCAAAAATTTGCTCACCTAGAAAATGTATGAGTTGATTTTGAATATCTGGACTTGTGTAAGTTTCATTTTTTGGAGCATTCTTCAAGTGATCATGAAGATTGTTATCCCCGACATCTACAAAGCTTCTAAGCAACTCTCTAAAAATTCCATCATTCATAGATGCATCGGTCAGAATATCGTCACCTTCCTGACTCCCTCTGAGGGCAATGCCTGTACGACCACATGCGAGAATTGCACGCATAATCGACTGAAGAGCTTTTCTGTTTCTCTCGAGTTGCTCATTATTTTGACTCTGAATTTGACTCAAAACGTCTGGCGTATATGACTTATGTTTTTGTACGAAAACTAACGCCATTTCTTTTGCGACAAGATGATACTCTCGGTCATCATGAGTTGCAAGATAACCACCAGCGCCAGTCAACTTGTCATAACGATTCAAGGGCTCAGTGACTAACTTTCCTAGACATTGTTGACCTCGTCCACCTGATTTGCTTACTGAGAAAAGTGCGCAATATTTGCAAAAAAGACCACCTTTTATATGCGAATAGGCAAGCCATGGAAAACGGTCAAACATGGTTTTGTTTAGATAACGTCGACCTTGTTTTCCGCGATCAGTAAATACGTTTTTAAGATAATTCTCATCTGGTTGCCAAGGATTTTGAATTAATTCAAACATTAAGTAAGCTGTCATTATTACTAAGACTCTTTCATCCGATGTGTTCGCCTATGTCCAAAATTGACAGCGATGATCTAAAACATAAACATAAACACATTTATAATAACTATAGGCCTATATATTAGCTTATATATGTTTAACATACTTTATGGAAGTTTCCGTCAAGTCAGATTTCTCTTGGGCTTCTGTCGAATCGGACTTTTCTGGTATACTTGAAGTCGTAGCAGTCGATTTGTTTAGAGGACTGGATGGCTAAAAGATTAAAATGAATCTGAATAAAAATACTGATTGAACGGCTTTGATTTAATTCGATAAAGACTGTTACTAATATTTTACTAATTTTAGCAGATACTCTGATGCACGGGAGTTTCTACGCTAATATAGGCCTAATACTCAGGCTTAAAACAAATACAAAATTTTCATTGTCAAATACAAATACTTTCGTTTCGCAATTTTGAAGTAGTAATACAAATACAAATACTTTTATTTTTATATGTGAAAATGCAAATACAAATACCTGGTTTTTGAAATATTTAAATACAAATACTCTTCAAAACAATTATATACAAATACAATACAAATACTTTTTTTAGAAATCTGAAAATAGAAAGTCGACATTTCCGACATTTCCTAAACATAAGATTTTAAGTTTAAAATAATCTATTGATGACCCAGAATGAAAAATGATAACTTACATTTTTTTCCAAAGAAAGATCGAATATCCATGTTTCCAGTTCTTCGCCTTTTGGCTGGTGGCTCTGGGTCAGACATATTAAAAAAAAGATGCGTATCGTAGGAGTACACGAGATCGAATGAACACACACGATAAGTGAAACTTAACAGATGGCAAGAATGGAGACTCGGAAAGATTCACACGTCCGGCCGAGTAAGCGTTACACCATTAAACAGATAGCATAGGTAGGATGTTAACTAACTGTTGAATTGGATAATGTGTCCGAAATTTTTGTTTACATTTGGCAACTATAGTTGAACAACTCAGTGATTATCAAATTGGATCTCGCTGTCAATCGCAACTTTCTTTGAAGTGGTCAAACAAAGGGGTCTTGTTACTTGTACATTGCGTCACCAGATGACCGAACGAAACGATGATGTGGCGTAATATTGCAATCTCATGTTTGAGATGAAATTTGAGAGGAAATTTAAAATTGATCTCATCTCTAAGGGGGGCTATAGCCCTAGCAGCCCTCCCCCTAGCTACGCTACTGCCTACGGTGGCCGCGGTGGTCTCTATTTTGTCCCAAAAGGTCAGATGATGAATTCTCAACGATACCAGAATGTTCTGTGTGACAAAGTGCCTCTCTGGATGAATGCCCTATCATGCGAGATATTTCAACACGACTCCGCACCATGTCATAAAGCAAAAACTGTGACTGAGTGGCTGAACACCAATCAGATCGAAGTGCTTGATTGGCCGAGTTACTCACCCGACTTGAATCCGATTGAAAATTTGTGGGCGATTATGAAGGAAAAAATATCAAAGATTGAAATCACATCCCTCAGTCATCTTGAGGAAGTGATAAAGTCTGTTTGGTGCCGTGACATCAGTGCCCAACTGTGAAAAAACCTTGTATTTTCAATGCCAAACCGTATCAAAAAAGTTTTGAAAAACAAAGGACACGCTACGAAGTATTGATTTTCCTGTATTGATGCTCCTTGATTTTCGTGTTACACATTGTTTTCCGATATTTTGTAATCAAATAATCGATGATACATGTGCATATTTTGGTTTAATGATGATTTCCCTCTTTTTTTACAAGATAATTAAAAATTTCTAATGCCATGGCCAATACTGCTAGTTCAGATGGCTCAGATAGTTCCAAATCGATTTCAGATCTGCCCAAATGAATTTCAGATATAATCCAGATGAATTGGAGATCTCCGGTTGAATTTAAGATCTTTTTCAAAGTTGAGCTTCTGACAGATATCTGAAATTCAGAAATGGAGAAATCTGAAATCCATCTAATGTTTGAAATTCATTTGGAAAGATATGAAATAGACATGGAAAAGGTGCAGTTGCAGGTTCCAAAAGCTAACATACAGGGATGATAGAGAAGTTATCGGTCTTTTCAAAATTTTCTGGAAAATTTTCCATTTGCATCACTAGTATGCGTCAATGAGAGATAGCTTGATCGAATCAATTACATATTTTTCGAAGACTTTGAGAATGCAGATAAGACCGATATAGGGCTAATTATATGTAAAAACAAGACATCTAGTAAATTGTGCTACATAGACTACGGAAAAGAAAAAGCAAACTAATTATCAAGCAACCGAGGTTTCACAGAATCCTTCTGTCCATTCAGATTAGGATGGAGTTTCTGAATAAATAGCATTTCATAGATTCTTAGATCGTCCTCCTTGCATTTCTTTAAGATCTTAAAACTCTTCATAGAAATTGCTTGGTCACAGCTAGATTGTAGGCGATGCTCACTTATTACAGAGTGCCGATGTTCTTCAACTCTTTGGAACAGGTGTCGCGAAGTGAATCCCACATAGCTCGCATCACACGAGCCACATTTATATTGATAGATCACGTTGCTACTGTTCACAAGGAGGGCCTTCTCTGCTGGGTTTGCAACCATGGATGAGATCTTATGACTGATGAATATTGGTTTGATTACAAGACCAATTTGCACATGTATGTTGTGAAGTTGTCGCCGCACAAGAGTAGTGGATCGCTCATCTTTGTGCGGTAAAATTAGCATTGAATCTGGCTTTTCCTTTTCAGTCTTGCTTTCATCGGTTGTGTGCACTTTGTCTAATACATATTTGACTGAACTTTCTATCAGTCAGATGGGATATTGTAATTTGATGAAAATGTTTTTGATTCTTTCACATTCGTTGTTAAAGTCAGACCAACTCGATGTCAAGCGATGAGCGTGTGTTATCATGGTTTTCAGAAGCGCACTTTTATATTTGCTGTCTACTAGACGGCTATGATAATGCAGAAGAAGGCTTGTATTAGTAGGTTTTCGGTAAACATCTGTCGTGAAATGGTCACCAATTTTATGAACCAAAACTCCGAGAAATGGAATGGAGTTATTTTCAGATCATTCTATGGTAAACGTCAATGAAGAATGTGCTTCGTTAAGGATTCTGAGAAATTCTTTGGCGCATTGCTCGTTTGAACATAGAAGAAATGTATCATCAACGTAGCGGCGATAGAATCTTGGTAATTTGTCGAATGCCTTTAACTTCTTTTCTATTTCATTCATGAATACGTTGGCAAATAGAGGACCGAGTGGGTTTCCCATAGCTACACCATCAAATTGCTCGTATATAATTTTCCATTTAGAATAAACAATTGATTTTTCGTAGCCAGCCTCTAAAGTTTCTAAATGGCACTAGTTCAAACTCAAGTTTGTGGCTTGATTGAAAAATTTGTTTTGAGATGCTCGTTCTGCTATTATCTTTATAGTTTCTTCTAACGGTATGTTGGTAAAGAGAAGACATGGTAAGAAAACATGTCATTGTCAGCAACTTTTAGAGACTTCAATTCAGACACAAACTCAAATGTAGGCTATCTTTGATAGTGGTTTCATTTACCGACAAGGGTTTAAGATTTATTTCTAACCATTTTGCCAAAGCTGAATTATATGTACTGCAAGCTGATAAAATTGGTCTCATTGAAACTTTTGGACAGTGGACTTTTCTGGAGTTTAGACAGTCCATATAGATGGCCCCAGGGGCGTCGTGCCATTGGGGCACGTGCCCCCTGGGTTATGGGTTATACTGGTTAGTCCTCTTTTAAGGTCTCTGTCTTCATTATTACAACCGTCAAAAGGACAATGGAAAGAATTTGAAACTCTGTGCGAAATCTTTCGAGAAGATATCCAATACAAAGCTGCATTATCTGAATATAAACTATTTTGCAATGAAAAGTCTATATCAGATATTTCTACTTGTGAAAACTTACAGTCTGTTTATTTGCTATTGATGATTGAAAACAAGATGACGGCAGGGCGTACTTTAACATATTAAGTGGGTGGGCAACTGCCCACCCACTAAAAGATTTCGCCCACCCACTAAATATAATTTGCCCACCCAGTAATTTTGCCTCAAACTCAGTTTCGCCCATTTTGATTTCTAAAAATATTGATATTCATTCATTGGTAACGTCATTGTAAATTGAAGTTTATTTTCTCTTTCTATTCCTGATTTATCTGATAAGATACACAAAGGCGAAAACGACGCCGCAAGGCAAGGAAGAAGATGATTATGTCAGACGATAACTTCCAGGCCAGATGAAACACGTCTACTTGTGGTTCTTTGTTAATATTTACTTAAATTTGCTAACTGATTCGCATGTATGCAGCTCTGTTTTTATTACCTGTAAATGAAATGTTCAACACATATGCTGCTTATAATTACGGATGTAGCCTAAAGCAATTCAAGGGATCAATCAAGGCGAACATCGCTGTGGATCTCCTGCTGATTAATAACTCATGGAAATTTTGGGATGCAATGTCCGGCGACTGTTTAATCCATTAAGTGATGCAATGTTCCAGGTGAGTTTGACCCGTGCGTGCATGTTTATTTCTACATTCTCCAATCACCATGTCTATAAGCAAACTCTTAGATTTCATTTGGTCCTCGTAATATGTGCCACTGATAACTTAAAAGCAACTGATTTATCAATTTGTCATACTGACTTGTGACTCGCTACGTTCACAGTTGACACTCGTATCCATCTTCAAATCGGTCCGATTTAATTTTACAGTAAGTATAATATCAATGATCTGAATTTTCATTTCAGTGAAATGATGAAATTACAATCAAGGTCGGTGATGCAATTTACGGTATGGAGTAACCTCCACAGCGGCACCAGAGCCCTGTCGCTGCGTCGTTTCTGGCAGTAGATTCGACTTACTTCGACGTGACAACCCTCGGCCCCAGGAATAAATCCTGGGTGGTTGTCTTTGGCGGGAATGCGTTAGAGTAACGCTAACGAAGCAGTCGGAGGAAGAAAAACTCACGGGCTTAGATGCATCACTGACTAGGCTATCAGAAGTAGGATGTCCCCTAGATAAGTTGGCTACCTTAATAAATTAGTATGACTTTTCCGCCCCTACCTTGATCGGATGACCTGTCTGGGGGTAGTGTTGAATGCAGCGACTTCGACAGTCGATGAATCTAACAGGCACCCTGACGGAATAACCACCCGAGAAGGACCGGCCTGATAGAAGAGACGGAAGTTTAATGCCGCAGTCAATTCGCCAGCAGCTCCGATCGTGAGAGGGTGGTTCCTTCTTACCTTGAGGGTAGTTAGGTTAGGGATTAAGTGTTATAAACTTTTCAACACGCATTCACACACATGACAAGAATATCGTTTATATATCAGTATCTCTTCGTAACTTCTATTGATTCAATATTAAAATCTGTATTTACTAGCAATATCAACGGACATGAATTACTTTGTGGCAGTTTCTATTTAATGGCTGTATTAACAAAAGTTGTGATCCACCCAAAAGTGTATTCAGGCTGAATGGGACAAAAGCATTTCACCGCATATAAGTTTTGCGACTAAGACTCCTACAGGACCAAATCACAGCAATTACATTTCTCTGGTTAGAGGTTTAAAAAAATTAAGATTTTCATAGTTTTTATTTTTACTTTTTTTTCAACATCACTTAAAATTATGAGACGTTGCTGTAACTTAAATTTTTATGAAACGATGGCATCTATTCAGTTTTATCCATATCTTTATGTAGGCTAGTCGTCCGTATTTTGCTTATTCCAGGAAAATGTCTGGTCGTCCACAGAAATTGAAAGCTGAACATGCTAAGGGTTCTAGAAGCATTATCTCAATGTGGGAATCACTTTCAAATTCAAGGAATTCCACTGCGTCTGAGAAATCACCTACCGAAAAAAGGGACCTAATTAGCCATGAGAATGAGCCGTCATCTCCAGCGGTAAACATAAGCATTTTGCCGACACATACCGAATCAGAGAAAGACAAAGAAGCATTCGATAATTCTACTCCGATTCCGAAATGTAAACTTATTACAGATGTCAGCGAGAGTGAGCCGATTACAGGAAAATTTGAACTTTATAAAGGCTTGACAACAGATCTCCATCGTCTCTTGTCGATGAAAAATAAAATATTCAAGGCCACAAAAGCCAAAGATAAATTAGGAAAAATGCGCCTTATTGTTACATGCATGATTTGTAAGGAGCATGAGCATGAAGTTCGTACGTTGGCTGCAAATGGAGTCGTGTACCTCACAAGTGGTGTAAGAGTTGAGGGAAAGACTGGAGCTCGAAGACTCATTGATCATTTGCACAGTGAACACCATAATAGAGCTCAAGAAATCAACAAAATGACAGTCCTCTTAGAAACTCAGAGCGATAATCATCCGTGGGTTAATGTTATGAAAAAGCATAAAGTGGAAACAGTGAGATCACTAATCAAGATGGCAATGGACGTATATAATGACACGAAGTGTGAGACCGTATCAGCAAGATCTTGGCCCAGTCGCTCACTCACGTCAAACTTCTCAGATTCCATGATAGCACAATTTACAGAGTCATGGGATGCTCCCTTCGTCCCTTTCGTACCAACAAGTTCCCAGATGCATTACTGTCATCCTAATATATATCTGGAAATGCTTCAATACATCGCTGAAACTATTCAGGATGAAGTTAAGTCCGTACTTTCGAACGCATCTGCTATCGGTCTACAGGTTGACGGTTCCTCCGACCGCCAACAACTGATGATGAAATTTGTCACATGCAGAGTAGCTTTAGACGATTCTTTGAAGACGTTGTTTCTCAGTGCGACAGAAGTGAATAGGAGAGGTGCGGAAGGTTTATTGGAGGCAGTTAGTCTGAGTCTGACAAAGCCAGCAACATGTAATGATGGAGAATAAGATCAATGTGTCCCTGTGGTGGAGCAATTTGATTTTAAAAGTAAAATATTTTCAAAAGTTCGAAGTCTATCAACTGATGGTGAATCCGCCAATACCGGGAAGCGAGGAGGATTGTGGACTAATAAGTTACAGGAAGCATTGGGAAGGAAATTGATTTGCCAGTGGTGTATTTGTCATCGAAGTGATCTTGTATGGAATGATTTGATAAATAATATGAGCGAAGTCAGGATATGGTGGATGAACATGAAGGACGCTGTGTCATTTTTCCGCTGTTCACCTCATCGATGTGGAGAAGTGAA
The DNA here is from genome assembly GCA_907163375.1 of Prostheceraeus crozeri. Classification (NCBI taxonomy): domain Eukaryota; kingdom Metazoa; phylum Platyhelminthes; order Polycladida; family Euryleptidae; genus Prostheceraeus; species Prostheceraeus crozeri. The sequence continues at coordinate 90,243 of CAJQUW010000195.1, read as the reverse complement.
AAAATACATGGAAACCAACGGCGAAACCTTCAAGAACTTTGTCAATCCTCCTGAAGTTCGTATGGCGCAACATTTGCTGCAGATGTGTTTGGCTTTGATAGGAAACATGAATGGATGCTTTCATGTCTGGAGTGAAATGAAAATTAATGGTGAAAGAGAGGAAAGATCTAAAGGGCGCGGATTCCTTTCTACGTGGAAAAAAGATGGAATTAATTGTAAGCTAAATTTTGTTATGGCTGATCTGTTGAGAATACTGTCTACAACACAAAAAAGATTCCAAGAGGAACAATTGACCATATTGGACATCCGTGCCATAACTAAGAGCACATTATCTAAGCTGGCAGCCATGGAGGAGAACCCATATCCAGGTGGATACGAAGAGAAGAATGATACCAGCAGATCTCAAGCAGAAGATTCACCTTGTGAACCACCACAAAAGAGAAGAAAACTGAATGCTTATGTGCCTACCAGAACATCATTCAGTGCCATTCGACAAGAGGTAATTTTAACAATAAAAAATTTGTTTGAGGTCCGCCTGGCGGATGAACAAGAGGAAATACTGAGGCAAATCAATGAGTTCGTCGCGAGTACAGAAATAGGTCAAATGTATAGAAATTCCAGGAAGCTGGCAGAGAAACTTCTTGATGAAGAAAGCCTGCAAGTCCTGTATGATGATATATGTGACATGTTTGCCGCTGGAGATGAAACGCTTTCCCTGAAGCCCATGGATTCAGAGCTGAACAATCGATTTTGGATTATAAGGAAATTCTCCCGACCACAGTCCTCACTCAGAAAGGTGTGCGACGCCATCCTCACCGCCACACCTCACTCAATGATGGTGGAAAGAGTTATTTCACATTACAACTCATTCAGGTGAGAATATACGCTTACAAAAATCCGGATAAGTTGATTAAAAGCAAAGTAAAATACAGTAAATAGATCATGATAGATTTTTTCGTGTTATCCGGAATAGTCTGAGTTGCAGTAATGCATCTATATAATGCTGTTCACATGTATTAGTAATGTATTGAAAGGTTCGAAGACCATTCCCATTTGGGGATTGGAGGATAGGCCTTCGTCATTTGCCATTAAGAGAAAATCGAACTTTTTCTCATTCAAAAAATATCGAAGGCCTACCTACCAATCCTCTTCAAATGAATACAATCCTCTAACATTTAGATTGTTTTACTAATATCAAGTAGGCCTACTGTTGGATAATTTAAAGTCACAGTGTAAATGTCTTAGTTGTATTAGTATGAAAGGCAACAAAATTGCGCTTGCATATATTAATCAAAATAGGTTGTAGATGAAAATATGTTATCTTAGTTATTTACTATGGCATTTGATTGAGATTCCGTCTTGCATTTCTTTCACAATAATGGGGAACACTAGTCGAAAATGTAGCCGGTTTGATTTGAAACTTATGTAAGGTCTCAAACCGAGAAGAACTCAGAGAATCATCAGCATTCTAGTGAAAGTAATAACGATTTTCCTACGATATTATGAATAAGTATGATAAAAGTGTGGGATAGTTTTGATATGATTTCATTTGTACGCTTGCAGGTCTGCTCATCGACTATCAATGACACCACAGGGGACAGCAAACCGTCTTTCGATTGCCTTGAATGGACCTACGACCTCCAAATTCGATCCAAGACCGGCTGTTGCCAAGTTTTTGCTAAAAAAAGAAAGACGATTCAGAGAACCCTCATTTTGGAACTTTGCGAAACGTGATTGTTTGGCTCACTTTTTTGACTTTTAAGAATGACTTCTGAGAAAGAAAACGTCTTTTTTCTTCAAATGGTAACTAATTCCAGGAAGGGATTTGTCTATGAATACTCTATATTTTGACTCATGTACCCATTAATTTATATAACATTATAGAGATCGATGAGCAAAAATCTATCAGTATATTAGTTCAATTATAAAAATTAGCCCACCCACTAAAAAATGCTTAAAGTACGCCCTGGATGACGGCAACATACCATAATCTGAATATACTTTATCGATTAGCAATGACCTTGCGGGTTACATCAGTATCATGTGAACGTTCTTTCAGCTCATTGAAATTCGTAAAATCGGCGCTACGGACCACAATGGATCAAGATCGTTTGAGAGATCTCCTAATTATTGCATCAGAAACCCAAAGAAATCAAAAAGAAGACGTGACGAGAATTAGAGACGTGTTTTGGAATATGTGTGATCGACGTTAATCATGTTCTCCAATCAGATTTTGTTCTCAATTTCAATAAACGTATGCTTTAATCAATTGCTTTTCATTAAACTATCAACTACGTGTAGATAGATAGGCTACGGTTACTACAAAAAGTAGGACTACACCACAATCAAAATTGAATAAAACCTACTGTTTCCTTTTTAACTTTGGATATTATCTTACTTCTTGATATTATTTATGTTAGCTCAACTTTTGATATTATTTCACCTCTTGATATTATTGATATTAGCTTTCCTTTTCAAAGCCTATATTACCTTTTTATCATGCAAAAATGAGTAGCAGTGCGGGTACATATTTCACTGTGACTACTTAGTCTATCAAATTTTGCACTATTGCATTGTGCCCCCCTTGAGGAATCGGGCGCACTACGCCCCTGGATGGCCCACACGTGAACCAGATGGCGAAAGTTCATCAGCAAGATTTTTGGTAGAATATCATGGAGAGTTATCGATACTTCTTTCCGTTTTTGTAACAGAGGATGGAAATATTTTGGAGGTCTACCCCGCTGGGATGGGCGAGAGTCGTTTACTTCACGGAATTTTGATGAGTCACTGATCGAGGCAGCATTAAGAAGGTCTTGATAATGATCTTTATATATCACCACTACACCATTTCCTTTGTCTGGTTTCGTTATGTTTTTCAATGATTTCAATTGTTTAGCTACCTGGACAAAAAATCTGGGAGCACTTGGAGGTCTATGTGAGATATAATATTCCATCATAGATTTCAGTGATGCCTTCGTCAAATCACGTTTGTCTTCTGGTACTTTTGTTTCTATTCGTCTGTAGGTCTTTTGAAATGAACTTCTTGTTTCAAAGGGTGAAATATTTTGAGGCAGGAAAAATTCAGTCCTCGACATAATACCAACTTTTGAAAAAACGATAAATTTATAGATGTCAAATTTGTAATGTGAGTGTCATAATCCATTTTGGAGGAAATCAATTTATCTAGGCCTAATTTGATCGTGTGCTTCTTGGCAATATCATTCTGTAAATGCTTTCGAGATCGACTCATGATTTGTAGGAAACAAGCAAGCCTGTAATCAGAGAAGGCTGACTTTATTTCTATCAAGATATTGTTACGTTCGCTCTGCAGTTGAATAATCTTATTTCGCTTGTTCTTCAATTCCTCATTCAAAACATTCTCTTTGAAATCATCAGATGACTGCTTCCAATTTGTTTGCTTGGTCACATCAACTGTGGCAAAAGTAGGAGTCACATGAAAATTTTGGCATAACTTAATAAACTCTATCGCTCCTTGATAAGAAATTAACTTTTTGAAACAGCCTTCCCATATCCTGAATAGATCCAGCTGTATTTGATCTTTTCGTAGACTATTGATAAAACATTTTTGAGACGTAATTTTGGAAAGAAATAAAAACGAAAATTTTCCCAACGTTTCGCTCATTGTCTATTGAGCATTCTCAAGGGTACACAGATAAAAAATAACATAATTTTAAGATCTCAAATAAATGTAAGGAGGACGATCTAAGAATCTATGAAATGCTATTTTTTCAGAGACTCCATCCTAATCTGAATGGACAGAAGGATTCTGCGAAACTTCGGTTGCTTGATAATTAGTTTGCTTTTTTCTTTTCCGCAGTCTATGTAGCACAATTTACTAGATGTCTTGTTTTTTGCATATACGAGTAAGTTAGCTATGCAAATGTAAGATTTACTTTAGTCTTTTAGTCTACTTTACACTCGATAAATTTTGTTTTACAAGAACAAGTGGTGTTTTTTCGAAAATATATTTACCTGAATTATGAGATTTATCACCATTTTCAATTTAGGTGTGATCCATGGTTTCTCTCGACCGGACATTCTTACAGCTTGTTGTAGGATGCTTTCCATTGCATTGTGCAAAATGTTATAAAAAATATTACATTTTTCTTTGAAATGAACGTCCATTCCATAGAAGCTTTGACAAGGAAAAGCATATAATGAATTTAAAAATTCGACAACATCACTATCACAAAAATCATAGAGTTTAACAGAATAAAAATTTTCCTTAGCTTTTCTGCATGACATTATTCCAAGGTCTCAACGTAGCAGTACCGTAATCAGAACCTTCAATTGGGGTCCTACTTTGATGAGGGAGTTGAGACACGCAGGACATGCTTTACTATAGTAGGACGAAAGAATAGAGTCATACAAAAAGATTTTATCAAGAAGATTACCTTTCCGTGTATGACAGTTGACTGCTTGCTTTAGATTCAAACTCAATACAGCTTGTAAGGAATCTAGTTAGGTCTCCAACAATCATAAGTTCAAAAGATGACAATGAATCGCAAACATAGATAATAAAATCATTCAATTTTTGATAATTGGAGCTATTCAAATTCGGAGGAACGCATATGACCAGCAAAGCAATACTTATTGAATTAAACTTTATACAAAGACATTCAATAAAATCCAGATTATTAATTAAAGGTTCAAAAGTATGAGGAATGTTGTTTCGTGCGTAAGCACAAACGTTACCATCTGCCATCATGTCTGTCTTGTCTATGAAGACGTATCCTGGAATTATCAGCTCGTCATCAGAAAGGATTTCATGTAACCATGTTTCACAGAAGGCAATAACATCGGGTCCTCTGGCGAAAGAAATCACACACAATTCGTTGTACTTCGGACGTAGGGATTGTATATTGGATAAATGGATATAGGGGGTACGCAATGTGAAAAACAATTTATTGAAAAATTTCGGTCACATTTTTGCTTTTATATAACCACGAGATGATAAGTAATTCGATATGCATAACCACTCTAGTTATGGGAAAAACTGCAGTCTTTCTTTCGTACTTTTAATCCTAGATTACATGTAATGAACACTAGATTAAAAGTACGAAAGCAAGACTGCAGTTTTTTTCCATAACTAGAGTGGTTATGATATCGTATTACTTATCATCTTGTGGTTATATAAAAGCAAAAATGTGACCGAAATTTATTGAAAATTCTTGATATCATCTTTCCTTGTAATTTCGTTTTTGTAGATGACGACATCTTCCCCATTTCCTCTTCCGGTTTTCAATTCGTCACGAAGAGCCTTTTGTTTCTCCCTTTGTTTTAATGTCAGGTTGTCATTTACAAATATGTGACGGTATGAGTTCGAACTTCTGAGGGACTTAGAATTTTTAAAATCGACATTTTCATTTCAGAGTCAGACAAAGTCACCCGCACAAGTCTTGATCTTTTGGAACTAGGCTTCCCGATTCTTGCTAGTTGCTACAGAAGGCACAACTGCAGAATGGTTGCCTAGCTCGCGAAAAATGTCTTTAACTTTCTGATCGCTTCATCGTTTTGTTTCCTCTCGTCGATAGATCCACTTTGGTTCTCTTCTAATCCGGATATAATCATAATTCGATAGTCGATTCATCCGTTGCTCTAACTCATTTACAATATCAGAGTCAAAGCTGACAAACTAGGTGGATTTGGATTTCTCCTTCAGCTCATTGATTTGGATTTGGAAATAATCGCACGTGGAGCAAACATTCCTGAAACTCCCCATGGTTTTGGATAACATTTCTTCAATTAATTTGAAATGGCTATTCAGCTTGTTGTCCATCTCAGCGATGACATCCTTAGTAGGATATGGAGTGACCGTTTTCCCGTTTCTGGGGCGCTGCAATCATGGTTGGCCGGTAAAAACCACCAGCTTTTGTCACCATTTTTCGGCTAAAGCTGGCAAAAACTATTTTCCAGCATTATCACTTACGTTTTTTGGGTACTAAGGGATCATCGTCACTCCTTACTTTATTGATGAACGTTAGTTGCAATAAGTTCATTTTACCTTTTCATCATTCGATAAACATTTAGGCCTGTATTTTTACAATTCAAACCTTATCAATATCATATTTCAATCAAGAATATGTTCCAAGCATAGGTGTAAGAATATGAATTATTATAAAAAATGTTAATATAAAGCTGTTGTGCATTCTTCTAATCGTGCAAGCATTTTGTTGCTCTACAAATTTCATTCATTGTAAGATGCAACAGACGTCCATGCTGGAAGGAAACCACTTGGCTCTATGTAAAATATCGAAAACACTCATTCCAAGTTAGAAGCTACGAGGGCAAGAAAATGTAGAAATTTGACCTCTGATTTCTACGATTAACCTCCCTGCTGATCTCATAGAATAATAGATTATCTTCTAAATCTGTGGCGAATGTCCCATAGCCATTGTCTATTTATAGAGATATGAACTAGATATATTATAGAGAAAAAGAGGAGAACACGTCAAAGTCAAAGATGAATTTAAAAAAAGTCATTAAGTCACGACGGTCCTTATGATCTCGCTTCGACCGACAGAAACCTCGGTTCTTTTTAATATTGCCTTGGCATTGCATCTCTTATATTTCTTAAACTATGCCAGATTATCTTGTAATGTATTTTTGCTATCTAAAGATATGGCTAAATTTCATAGCCATCCCTATCCATGGAAATCCGGGGAAGGTTAACAAAACATAAACATTTTTTCTGTAATTAAAAAGCTAACAATTTCTTGCAATGACCCAGGGACTACTAAGATATCTACAAAGATAGCTTAGTAATCCCTGGATGAGCTCACACAAGGTAAGTAGACGCAGGTGAGTAATAAAAATATGAACGGTAACCAGCTTCAAAAATTCACAAATTCAGAATTCGAAGTTCAACGTTGTGTCATCAGGCTGATGAGTGGTCTGCATTTTCGGGTTTATATCCAAATCCGAACCGAGGGCAGTAGCTCTGAACGGTGGAAAGCTTGCTACCATGTTCGTTAGGTCGGTGACCTGCGATTTTCTTGGACAATTGCTTATTGCCTGAAATAAAGAAAAATGATGCATTTGCTACTTATGTGGTTATTTTTATCAATGAAATCATGAACGTAACTGATAATAAGGCAATTATAAAGCTATGTCATATTGAATAATGAACATAATTACTGATATAAATGATCAAAATTCCTCTGTTTAAATTTTTGATCCAATAGAAATTGAATACGGTCATCGTTCACGTTATATCTAAGGACATGCACACAAGATACGAAAGTAGTGAGTGAATAATGGCTTACTGCGCTGTACTTACTGCATTACATTCCGGGTAATATACCGGTCTACAAGCATGTAGGCCTATCTGACATTAGCGCAAATGTACTACGAATTGAATTCACTATCTACTATAAAGAATTTGCACAAATATCTCGAGAACATACATGTATATCAAAATGATTATTCTTGATAGGCTTTTAAACAGAATGAGAAAATACAGATATACAGCTAAATTGATTTAAACGTTATCAGCTGATTCAGATGTATGTGCTCACAATGATCATACAACCATGTAAACAATGTCAGATGAATTATAACTAATATCTCACAGAAGTGCAACTACCTTAAGTGCAATCATGCTACAGGTGATGCACAATAAATGCAAATTAATTTCATACAAAAATATTGTAGCAGGCATAAAAGTTAGCAAATTTTAGTCTATTTTCTAACTGTAAACAAATACGTAACACATATTAAACAAGTGTAGATTGATCTCACGGTCTTACCTGTCATTTTAATAATTCATGCCACGGTTGCCGGCGATCGCTTTGAGTCGAATAGATGAGGCTGTGGTAATGTATACTGGTTGATGATGCAAATAAATCATTAAGTAATTCTTCAAAATTGCTTCATCGAACAGGAAATCAGACATGACTTGGTTGTCCTTCATCTAGTGTAAAAGGAAATGCAATAAAATTAGAAATTCAAATCTATCCGACCTCTATGTGTTGACCGTCCCTGTTAACCTGCCCTGTGAGAATAGAGATAATCTGGCATAGTTTAGAAACGGATAAACGTGGATTTAATAAGATTTGCTGATATCTTGGTCAATTATCATAGTGAACTGCCCTCGGGCTATGCACTCGGGGCTGTTAACTAGATAATTGTCCTCGTTATTTCAGCTTAAACTATGCCATTTTACCTTCTAATGTATTTCTGCTATTTAGAAATCTCATTAGGCTATTTTCTGTAATATTCCCATCCCTATTAATTTGCCATAGAAATTAATAATACCATAGAATAATACCACTTCTGTGTAATTTGCTCTGTGAGCATAGAAATAAAATCAGCTGTAGTGAAAATCGTTATACTTATAGATATAGCACATTTTATCGGTAAAATACTTCAATACACATAACTTTAATAACAATATACATGCAGAAATGATCATAATATCTTAAGAGAAAACATTAAGATAAAATTAAAAATCCAGTTCAACCGAAGATTCATGCGACTGGTTTAACTGCAACTTTCTCGGGTTTAATTCCCAAATTCAAACAGAAAGATGATATTTCGAATGACGGTGCAGCATCGCAAATAGTAACTTGACTGTTTGTTCTCTGTATAGTGACCGAGCCTCTTTCATGTGATGCAACACTTGATGAACTACAGCTCAATGCTTCGGTGGCTAATCGCATCCGCTTTTCACCTACAGCGTTGTAAACATCAACACAGTCTGATTGATGGCCTGTGACTTTTTTGCCAGTTGTTTATCGCCTGAAATTATAAGATAAAAACCTTCATACTGGAATTGAGAAAAATATGCAATCTTGTACAATCGGTTGTATGCAATCAATGGTATGCAAATAAATGATACAATAAAAATCGAAGTATCTGTAAAAATCTAAAGTGTTAATTGAAATTCTTCTCTGCAAATTAACAAAAATGTTTAAAATACACGTACCAGTATGTGCGTGCCGGTGTTTCCAGATCAAACAATGAAAGCCTTCAGCAAATGTGGTCCTTGGAATTTGGAAGACCTTTCCTTCGTGCCTTCGTACATGTTGGCCTATACAGCATTACAACATAAGTCTACATGTAAGTAGTGGTTAAAGGAGGATTCATTGATATTTACTGAAATAATGAGGTCGATATCTTTTTAAAATTTCCGATGGCTTCAGCAAATCATTCTAGCACAGTAGGCCGACATATGCATTAATAGTCTACATCAGGGCTGTGGAGCCGGAGCCGGAGCCTTAAGGAGCCGATGGTTTTGGTCGGAGCCGGAGCCGGAGCCGATTTATCACAAAGGCTCCGGCTCCGATAGTTTGAGCTTTGATATAAATCTAGAATTTTGAAAGTTATTAATTGGCGTCATAAAAAAATTAAATCATTTGAAATCTAAAGATATGTCTTTTAAGTATACCAATGATCTGTCCTCCACGATATCTTTCTTTGCAGTTGCCGCCTTCTTTTGTATTATATTTATTATATATTTACACGCATGTGTAATATTTTTTTATTGCATGTGTTTCGTAAGACTAATTTCCATATTGACAACGTATTCTCCAAAATCCATTAATTTGAAGACTTGTTATATGCATGCTAACTAGATGATTGTAGATTCCTAGAGACAAGTCGCCAGTCATTTATGTACACATTTCCAGTTCAGTCAGCAAAGATAATATAGCTACATTTCTTGCGCAATGTCTTAAATCTAATACGGTTACTATGTAGGCTATCATCTATCGGTATGGCTACTGGCAGAAGCTACTGGCATCTCTGACAATGCCAATTTCCTTAGATTGTATTGTAGGCTCTTGTGCAGTCACCCCACCTACATTTTTCAAAACAATCGATTATTCAATTTGATCAATTTTGATTGGAGGGATAACTCTGCACACTCACACGAATGACCTGACTACAAGTCCTCACATGGCTATAGCAATAAGCGACCCAGCCACTTCTAGTAGCACCCTATTATTTTAAAGGTATCTCATTCACAATGAATTTCCTTTGACTTCAAAATTCAAAGGGTATACTTCAATGCGAAAAACCCGAAGGCAAATTACAATGTTGACTTGCTGACGAAGTTTGCGACCATGACATCGCAATTACCCACGTAGATTTTTACAACAGCACGGAATGCTTCACTCAAACCGGTGATGCTGAAACGGACATCCAATGGTGCTGCATCTTTTGACCAGAGAAAAAATGGGGGGGGAGGACTGCACAAGAGCCGTATCGTGTAATAATATTTCCCCAAATGTCATAGACCTGTGGATTTCAAGAATTTTCATTATTATTTTTTCCGTCTGTCAATACTTTGTGCTGATATCATGCTGACTTATATGTAAAGTAAACAATAAAAAAAGACTAAGACGCTCTCAATAAAGGCGCCTTTTGACCTCCCTTTTCTATTGTCTGTGACATTAAACCGCACGCGCATTCGAAAGCTAGCAAAGTAGATGGGATTTCTGCTCGGTGCTCGCAGTCAAATTTTTATTATGCATAGCACCCTGCAACATACTGTGTGATACTCCGAGTTCAGTTTCATCAGCCTAGCCATCATCAGAGGAATAGTGGTAATGTGTTATACATAAATTGAATATAATAAAATACATGAATCATTGATGAATTATTTAGTGCCACTTTTACGCCACAATGAAAAATACGAAATTAATATAATGTAAGTTAGGCCTTAACTTATTAAGTGTGCTGCATAGAATTACAAAACTTGTCCTAAATTAGATATTTTTAATTTTTTTAAGAATAATTTTCAATTGTACATTTCTAGCCTACACTGCAATGAGGCTATCTAAATTACAATTTCTACAGATGATGAGTCGTGGGCTACCCACCGATCATATTATTCATGGACCAACAGACTATTGAATAAAGGCAATAACAACCTAAGCTAGCCTATATACACTTTAATATTCAATAAAGCAATTGATATCTTTATTGATACGGTATATTTGGCTATATAGCCGATACCTTTCCCATGTTCGAGTAGATACAGGCCCTATAAGCTATTTAGAGGCATACGCTATCCAGTTTCATATTCAAGTTTTGTTAAAAAGCTTATATTACTTTTCGGCCCCTGTGACGGCTACTTAGGTATATCATCATCACTCATGTGGTCTTATTTAATGTAGCCTCATAGTAGACTGGTTGCAGGCTAGGCCAATTTATATTTAGCCAGTGCGGGAGATCTTTATCTAATTTAACCAATCCTGGCTATAACTTTATTTTATCTTTCAGAGATAGTCAATTCATGCAAAAATATATGACAAGTATGTTATTTGTCATTATATTAGGCTATTATCATTCTTATTATTAACTTAAGTCGTTGCTTGTTAATGAAAACTAATTTGATGATTGTAGCAAGCCTCTAAAGGCCACACCGTTATCCAAAAAACCCGTTCAACGGATCCAGGATAACCAGCATAGATAGAACCTGAATTTGAAGTCGGAGCCGGAGCCGGAGCCGAGCCGGAGCCTTTCACATCAGTGTCGTGGAGCCGGAGCCGATGAGATAACGCATCGGCTCCACAGTCCTGGTCTACATATCCATTTTTAATATACGCTATCTACTAAGCAATCATCAAAAATTACATGGATTTGATTAGTGGCCGCATTAATGATAGGTGGCCGCCTAGCTGATGGTGGGCGGTTCGAACCCGCGTGGGAATATTTTTTAGCATGTTGATGCTTGTTGACTTTCTGTAGGCCCCATGTGCATAAATCATATTTTCATTTACGATGCATTATTTCATTGTCAGACTTGTTCCATGTCAGGTACACCTACACCTAAATTATGATCATGAATTATAGAAAGCTGCATTGTACATGCAGCCTATTGTATTTGTAGATGGATTCCTGATAGCTGAAGAACCGCCACTACGTGTATGATCTAATTGACTAGCTAATTTAGTCGAATTTCGTCGTTTGTGGATCAAATCGATTCATCTTGTAGCGGTCTAAAGTATCACATATGAAACAAGCTCATGAAAATCTCAAGATACCATCAGAGTCTAAAGTATCATATATGATACAAATCTGAAATGCTGCTTTTCGGTGTGATACAATGATTTTCAATCAAAATAGATTAGTTGTTGGGATATTTGCGTGCGTGTATAATACACTAGAATTTTCTCTACTGATTTATTGTTATATAATAGTGAGAGAGAAGCATCAAAGTTACTTACCTCAGAGCGTGCAAAGTCCACCTGATCATATGCAATTATATTCAAATTGAGAGTCATTTAAACAAAACTCGCTCTTCTAGACATTTGATGAAGCTTCAAAGACGATGATGCAAGTGTTCATTCAATACTTACTCGCAGAATTTCCAAGAAAATGACGAGTATTTTCGATGTATCATATATGACACAACAGCCTTGAAAGGGTTAAAATGCCTATTTGCAAGTAGCTAGAAATAGATCATGAGATAGTCACATTTATACAATACTATTAAAAATAGTATACAACTAAATTAAGAAATGAACTGTATATGTACCTATATGATATGCAGAACATCAAAATGTATCGAGTAATGATTGTAGTAGCTTGCAGTAATAATGATAATAATAACAATAATATTATTGATATTAGAATAACTTACCAGTTTTCTCTACAATCCGTGTTGCAGTTGTTCGTCGGCCACTCTGATTACTGAAATGTTGCTCATCCTCACCTGCTGCCTCCATCATTGCACTAAACATCATATTAAGAGTATTGTGCCCGAGAGGAGAAGAACGATACCATTTTTCATGTGAGAAGTGAGGATCCGGTTGTAAGAACAGAGCGTTTGTCGAGCAGATATGTGGTCGATAGCCTATCATAGCCTCATAAAGTCTAACTGTGCAACGAGTCTTGAGTTTCTAAAGGATAAATCCTAACAAATTTTGGATCACGATGACGATCTTTTAGTCCACATTTTTTTGTTTTTGAAACGTTTTCAGTGCATTCAAGCACTGATTCTCCATTTATAGTGCGCCATTGGAGTTCGCTATCACTACCAACAGTAAGCTCTCGTATCTCTCTCTTCCACCACGAAGGCCAAAATTAATTGGAAGAAGATACATAACTGTGCGGTTTAACTTTTTGGATTATCCTCACCCAGGTAACCTCTCTCCCACAAATTTTCTTCTTGCTCATCTGAGATTGGTGAAGCCCGCTTCTTCTTTTCATTACAGTGTAACTCAGCCAATTCTTTCATTGCTGCAGCTAATGCCACACGAGTTGCCTCGAATTCAGCATCGGAAAACAATCTCCATTGCTTGTTTCCGAATCGCTGAAGCCATGATCCGATTCCGCAAACAAGACTTCGAAGAGTTTCGCTTGGATAGCGTTCACCGTTGACTTTTCTTACTTCAAAAACAAATTTCTGAAGCGCGTCGTAGAGACTTGATTTTGTTATAGTATGCAATGTTGTATATCCCTCTTCTGAAAGGAACATAAGTTCCAAAGATCCCGAACACAAAATGCGATCATTTCGTTGACGAAGCCAGTCGTCGAAGGTATTCCTCGCCCACATTGCATAATTTTTTGTTGATTTTGGAATTTGGTCCGATATTCTGGACTTTGCATCAATGTCAGTTATGGGAGATGCACATCGCTTAAATGTTGTAGTTGATGAACTGGCCATTCCTTCAGATCTTATCAAATCATTTATATCAATGTCTTCCAAAATATTGCTGAAGTCATTCATCACGTTCTTAACGCTATACTAATTAGCTAAGAGAATGAAAGTGGAGTTGTCAATTTCGCATTTTGAAATATGTATTTCCATGAAAAACTTGCCTCAATAGATAGTCCTTTTATACATTGTTCAGACTATCTATGGTACTATTTGCTAATAAGCGGTCAACAATGATGAAAAAAGCAGTCATGAAAAACTCTGATACATCCATGGACGCCTAGATATGTGAAGCACACATAAGCTAGATATATTATCTTCTAAGTCTCCAGTCGTAGTATACTATGTCTTCCCAATCGCCAGCCGTCAGGAAAATTTTTCTTGACGTCTTAACCCGGTAAGAAAAAATTTCAATAGATATATTGTAGGTCTACATTTCTATGATTAGCAATCAAAATATCTCAAAAAATATCATAGGCCCCTATAACACAGTAAAGGTTTACAATAACAGTTTTAGCACAAATTGCACTTATTTATTGAAGTTGATATTCAGAGTGTTAATTGAAATGCTATTACCACTTCCAAATATCGCTGATAACTGATTTCGTGCGTCCATATTAATCGACGTACAAGTAGGCGCACATGTAGGCCTATCCATTGACACAGTTGTCATTGGAGTTACAGCAGGAAGATTTTGCTTGATTGCAGGGATCTCATCTTGAATATCACTTTCTGACTTTCTTTTGTGAAGGCTGCTGCTTAAGGTCTGACTGAATGACTTTATTTGAGTTTCTCTTTTAAAGGAAGCGTACTTGCGCAATGATTCATTGGATTTATGCCCTGTAACTGCCGCTATATCCGAGACGTCATGACCAGCATCCATCATGTTAGATACCACCGTTGATCGAATGCAGTGGTTAGTATAGTTTTTGCTCAAATTAAGTCGCTGTGTCAGTGATTTCATTAGATTACCTAGGTAGTCTTTGCCTCGCACAGCTTTGTCGCTGTACCATACCTCGTCTGAATATCTTTAAAGAGGTCTTGGAAAAAGGCAACTTGTCTTCGATAGTTTTTGAAAATAAATACGAAGAGCAGTCACCGGGCATTTTTGAGAGTTATCTTTCAATTCGTACATTTTGCACTGTTTTGCACTTGAGTAAGTTTTTCTACTGAGAGATGCTTTAACATTCTTTGAAGAGACAGGCATGTGAAGTTCAACATATGGAACGTCCACTGAATCATTGAAGATAACATTTTCTTTTGTCAAATTTCGAATACTTTCCCTTCCTCGTTGTCCGAAATAGTAAATAAAATTAAATATCACTTCATCTTGCAAGCTGACTGGATTTTTTCGATCAAAATATTCAGATAACTGTTTCAAATCAGCTTCTTCAAGTGGATGATAATGTTTTGTTTGCCCACCGTCCGTAAGAAATCGCCCAACCATTACTTTTAACATTATGTTAGACTTGTTGAAAGCCGAATCGTTGCTGAGATTTAATGGTAGGTGATTTGATAGGTAGCGGTTGAGAGCACTCCGAGTGCCCAAAAGAGTTGATGGAGCTAAAGATGCTCCATCTGGTCTCTTTAACGTTGACTAAAAATGCCTCAGGTACATATCAAGATATTCTAACGGCATTTTTTCAATGTTCATTGGGTAGTCATGTTCGACTAAAAATTCTTTAAATCGATTTACCGATGTTGCTGTCTTTTTCGCTGTAGATTCACTTCTTATCATTTCTTCGGCCATATCGAGTTCTGCCTGGATGTCTGGCTCTAATTCTTTTAGATATTCATTCGCGTCCATTAAAGAATCTGATTTTCTCTGCATACTCTGTGTGCTTATGCCTCTATCTCCTGACCAGATTTCCTTGAAATAACTCCACCAGGAATATTTGTGAAATTTAGTAACGAGTTCCAGTTCTGGCTAGACATCGACCTTACTACTGGGATATCAAAAAGATAATGAACATACAAAATCAAAATTGCAAATTTCAATAATATCTGTTAGTGATTGCATCATATTTCTCTGAACTTAAATTTCAAAATGCCTGTTGATCCATGGTCCAAACCATAGACTTCTTAACCAGTCATAACATGGTATAATTTCTATGATACATAGCATGCTGGGAGACATTAGAAGATAAGGAATTCTATGGTCTCAGTCAGGCAAGAAAAAGATAGAAATCTTCAGCCGCTTCGCGGCTTCAGATTTCTACTTTTTCTTGCCTTCCTAAGGCCATAGAATACCTATTGTCTTAATTGACGCAGAATAAAATGAAATGAAATATGGTGCTTCATATATCTAGGCGTCCATGATACATCAAACTCGGCATAGTTCTGCATAGAAATTAACAGTACCATAGAAAGTACTATTATCTACTTCTATGCAAGTAGCAATAAAACGGCGAACACCCGACCGGCGCGCCCCCTCCCCCTCCCCTCCCCCTACCCCATCTGGAACGACAGAGGTTGTAGTCTGTCGTGGTGTGCCGGCCAGGTTGGTTCACGTTCACAAAATGTTCGCTGACTTCCCCCCCCCTCTGGAACGACAGAGTGTCGTGGTGGACTTGGGCGACCGCCAGGATTAGTCTTGAGGCTATAGTGTGTGATGTTTTTCGTGCAATCTGCTGAATGTTGGGTTGTAAAATGGGCTGTTTCGAGTGGAAGGAGTGCTCGGATGAGAAAACGGAGGCCAGATTCGGATTCAGCGAGAAATTCTGCATCGGTATGGTGAATTTGAACGCAATCGGAGAGAAAAATTTTCGCTGACGTCCCCCCCTCTGCACCGACCTTCCAACTTTGCTTCTAGTGAACGGATTTTGTCGTGCCATAGCTCGTTTGAAAGCTAAGAGTGAGACAAATTCAGTGAAACAAACGGCTTGTTCATATCTGTCTTCGTTTAGATGTGAGACGCCATTTAAGATTTTGGGAGATTGGCGAAAAACGACAGAGTTAGAATTTGGGACGTTTTGGGCTGTAGCGCCAAAACGAAGCATCGGATTGGAAAACGGATTTCAGATTTGGAATCAGCGTGAAATTCTCTATCTGCATGGTGAGTTTCAAGTCAATCGGAGAGAAAAAATTTTCGCTGACGCCCCCCCTCTAGACAGCTCGCTTCGATTTTGGCTTCCAGTGGACGGATTTTGTCGTGCCATAGCTCGTTTGAAAGCTAAGAGTGAGACAAATTCACTGAAAGAATCGGCTTGTTCATATCTGTCTTCGTTTAGATGTGAGACGCCATTTAAGATTTTGGGACATTGGCGAAAAACGACAGAGTTAGAATTTGGGACGTTTTGGGCTGTAGCTTCAAAACGAAGCATCGGATTGGAAAACGGATTTCAGATTTGGAATCAGCTTGATGTTATTGTCCAATGAGGATCATCATCCAATGAGAATCAAGCATTTCTATATAAATAGCGAGCCTTCCACAGTGAGAATCATTCCATCGTTGAATCACACGAGTGACGGACGCACATTTTCTCTCTCTAGTTCCCTATTCTATTATCCAACTAAAATGGTAAGTCGCTACTTTCCTCCCTCTCCTCCCTTGAACGTAAACTTAATACAATCTTTTTCATTTTCAGGCATCTACTCCATCTGCTGCACTAGTAGGACAAAATGGCGGTCAAACGTTACAAGGTTCGCTACGGTCAGATCATCTACAACTGAGGCCAGTGGAAGAAACAACCAAGGTACATAATCCTACACCGCTACAGCGTAAATTCAAACAAGTCTTGCGTTATGACGATCATAGCGTAGTACTCCAAACGGGAATGCTCCCTTCCACGGATGTCAAGATAATGCACAATCAGTATGGGGACTACATACTGATCCCCGTGAGTCCGTACATTCGCCACCAACTTGATATTATTGAGGAGTACGTGACATTAAATATGGACATTCCTACTCCTCTTGCTCAAGAGTGGAAGGCGAGAGATGACAAGGATACTCCCTATAGAAAGATTTGGGATGGTAATCACATTTGCCTACCGGTATCACATTGGTGTACTTACTATAAGAAGGATGGAGATCATTCAATACCCATCAGATGTGATGAGCTCGGAGAAGGTACTTGGGATATCCTTTTCAAAGTGAATGGGCTATATTATGGTCGACACAAGGATAATAAAATAGTCTCTCTCTCCATGCATATGGAATCCATCCTATATATTCCAAAACCACCCAACGTGGATGACATAATTGATCAAATCCTTAACAGCAGTGGTACGAAGCGCAAGTCGGAGAAGAATGCTGCATCAAAACGCAAATCAAAGAAGGAGAATTACTAATCCTTTCCTAACTCTACCCTATGACAATTCGCTTATGTGCTTTGAGTGTCGTAGACGTGGTCTTATTAGATACATTTTACTTCTTCGTTGCCATCATATCATTTGTGTATTTTGTCGTGAAAAGCATCGATGTAATTCTTTATTTTGTAATATGTTATAGAACGTTTCCTTAGATGTGTAATTTCCGTTTTAGGCTTCTATCATCATTTTTATGGATTGTGAGGGTGAACCTGTACAGGAGCTCAGTGCTATTGCTATGAACAATTGGACATATCAGATTGTTAGTGTCTATCATCAACATGACAACTGCGATCCCAATGTTGATCAATGGGCGAGAAAACACATTCATGGACTTAATCTGAAATATTTGCAAGACTATGGCTTTTCTTGTGAGAGTGCTCTTCTTATTGACTTTAAACGATTGTTAGCTGCTTTCAATGTTATACGCATCTTTTGTAATAATCCTGGTAAGGAGAGGAAAGTATTTCCCAATCTAATCATTGATGATATTTTGCTCCCGCCTTGGGATAGTAGAGTGAATCAACATTATCATGAAGTCACGAAACGTTTTAAGGATTTGTGTGTTCCTATTTTGTCTATTCGTTGTAGTAGCTACGTTCATAACCAATGCTTCTTTCCTCCTTACCTCAACACTGCGAAAGTCCTGTATGGTTATCATTGCTCGCTGTATGATAGTTACCAGCTGTATCTATTTTATCTGTTTCAAACCATTGATTTATAATGCATGCTTGTTACCGTTATTCAATAAATGTTACTATGAGAAGAGTTGTTTTCATGCAATGGATGGGTTAGATAAAGGGCGATCATGTCTTTCTCAAACGACTGCGGAACATTACATTTTCATAGGCAAAGTTTGAAAGGACCTGTTCAAGATTATGTGATAAATTTTCATAAAGATGAGACCGACATCGAAGCAGTGGTCGATGATGCTAGCACTCTATTTCTAGAGTTAATGAATACATTCTCTGATAGCATTGTCATGGCGCGATTAGTTGCGAAAATTAAGTTTAGTCATTTTGGAAAGGAAGAGGTGGAAAGTCGCTCTTTCCATTTTGCTTCTTATTCAATGGAAGTGGTAGATCACCCCCAAGAATTTTTTAAAAGACATATGATAAAAATTGCTGAACGTCTTAACGCATTTAACCATCATGGTAGCAGTCTAGTGATTGAAGCGATTTCAGATATTTACATTCAACTTTCCATAAAGAAAAATTGAAAATGCAGTGGTACTTGATTGTAGCACAACTGGTTTTCGAGCTATGTCTGCTCACTCTCGAAGTATATTCCTTCTGTACATGCGTCTATTATTTAGAAAAGGCTAGCAAATTCATATCTTCAAAAAGACTTGCTATAGACATCAGTAACGGTGAAAATATGTGTTGTGATGTATGTAAGCGAAAGGATGGAAATGAAAAGCGCATCTTCAAGAGATGTAAGCATGCTTTTTGTCAACGCTGTTTCATACGTAATTGCATTCAACTTTGCAAATGTAACCACTGTGATATTGCTCATTTCGAGTGTCACTTATGTCGCAATAGTTAGTACCTATGCAAATGTGGTAAAGATAGGTTTTAGCAAAGACTAACACGGAAAATGGCGAAACGTAAAATGGCGAAACGTAAAAGTCAAAAGTCTTCAAAGTTTTCTTCAGCCATTCAAGCTCTCCGACGAATGAAAGCAAATCAGCGATACAATGCTATACGACATGCTAACGATAAATTCATTTGTGAAATATATCTCATGTGAGGAAGTTGAGGACGAAGAAATTAGCGCCAAAACAACGAAAGTTACTTAAGCGATATGCTACGAAATTGCGTTTCATCTCCAATCCTAAAGTCACCCTTCAAAGAAAGAGGAAAACTCTAACACAAAAGGGCGGTTTCCTTTCAGCAATACTTCCAATGATAGCTCCTGCCGTGGGCAACCTATTGGGTAATATCTTTGGCTCTAAGCGTTAATTATGCAAATGTTGAATTTCAAAGTAATAAAATGGATTTCAGACTTCAATGTGATAAAGTTCTGACTGTATCAGGTCCATCTCATGCAGGTAAAACTGTTTTCACGCTGAATTTATTGGATAAAAGAAGGGAGTTGTTTAAGGAACCTATCAATCGAGTGATTTGGTGTTATGGTATTTATCAACCGTCGCTGTTTCAGGAATTGCAAAGTCGCAACTTTATTCGACATGAAGGAATTATTCCAGTGGATAAACTTCAGTTTAATGATGTTGTTGTATTGGATGATTTATTAAAAGAAAGTAAGAATTCAAAAGATGTTACAGATATGTTCACTCGCGCAGCACATCATAAAAGGTGCTTTATCATCTATATCACACAAAATTTGTTTCCTGATGGAAAAGAAGCTCGTACACGAAACCTGAATACACACTATTATGCTATTTTCAAGAATCCGCGAGATAAAAGTCAATTTGAAATTTTAGCGCGACAAGTTGCACCCAGATGATCAAAAGCCTTAATTGAAATTTTTCAAGCAGCTACTGAAAAACCATACGGTTACTTATTCATTGACTTTACGCAAGAGTGTCCGGAAGAATTTAGATTTCGAAGTGATATTTTGAAAACTCCCATGATTATCTACAAACTATGAGTTCTTATTCTCGCATGATTGTTATTCCTCAGGATGAATATGTACAATTGACTGCCATGCAGCAAGTAAAGCAACCTCTTGCAAATCAAATGTATAGGAAAGAAATGGATTATCAGCAAAATGTTCACATCAAAGATCCACATCGTGCTGTATTATTACAATCGGAAACTGTTGAGCAATTAAAAAACTTGAAGAATAAGATGCGTGACTCTGTATCGACTGCTACACCTTTAGCATCTCGCGCACATGCCATATCTCTTTTCAATAGTATTGAACCCCATCTCAATGTAAATGATAGAGGAGAAATCATTACAGATGAAAATAAAGTGATTGATGCTTCACGTTATGAAGACTTGATTCAGTATGCGACACGTAGAAAGCGCCGTCAGGGATATGTTCCACCTGGTTGGTCATACTTTCTTAAACTATTGAAAAAGCATAATGTGCCAAAATTTGCTTTGAATAATGAGACATTGAAAGAACTTGATTCAACAGTGGCTACTGCTCCAATGCTTCAGGCGATGAAAATGCCAACAAATTGGTTTAAGACGTCACCTGCTACATCCCCTCCCACACTCACTAAGCAAACAAGAGGAAAAACTCGACGTAGATCTACATCACCACTAAAACTAGTAAAAGGAAAACGTAAAACAGCTCCTCCCAGGAAATACATGTTCTCAGACTATTAATATGAAGCAGATGTGTTGCTTGCCATGTAATGAGCCGCCAGAGGTGAATGTCGTTGTCACTTGCACTTGCTGCGCCAGCTCTCATAATGAAACCCCTAAGCAATGTGAACACGATCGCAAAACCGCTAAAGCTAAATGCTGCAGTTGTTGTAAATGTAGAAAGGCAAGAAAACAAAAAGATGAGAAGGAGGAAAAAGAGTCAGTCGTCATCGACTGAACGTTTGAAGTCAATCTATTATGATGTAAAACATCCGGCAGGATTTGCATCTATCAAGAAATTATCAAAAGCGAGTGGTCTTCCACAATCACAAGTGAAACGATGGTTAAAGGGTCAGGCTACCTATACACTCCACAAACAAGCGAAAAAGAAGTACCGCACCCGCCATTATATTGTTCATGACATCGATGAACAGTGGCAAGCAGATTTGTGCGATGTCGCCTCCATTTCAAAACATAACTCGGGCAATAATTTTATTTTAACCGTCATTGATATTTTCTCGCGTTATGCGTGGGCTCAACCTTTAAAAACTAAAGAAGGGAAAGGAGTAGCAAAAGCATTCCAAACAATTTTTCGAGAAGGTCGCATTCCAAAAAGAATTCAGAGTGATCAAGGAAAAGAGTTTGAAAATCAGCATGTGACAAGATTATTTGAGAGGCATGACATTGAGTTGTTTAGTGTAAAGAGTGCTTATAAAGCTGCACTCGTTGAACGTTTTAATCGCACATTAAAAAATCGCTTGTGGCGACATTTTACTGCCAACTTGACACAAAATTGGACAAAGGTTCTACAAGATACACTCCATGCCTACAATCACTCTATCCATCGTTCTATTGGACTCAGACCAGTAGATGTAAATGCTGACAATGTAGATAAAGTGCGCGAATCATTCCAACGTAAACGCACTCATGTGAAAAGTGATGTGAAAATTGGTGATAAAGTTCGTATCTCAAAAGTGAAAAGTGTTTTTGCTAAAGGGTACCTTCCGAATTGGACAGAGGAGGTATTTACAGTATCAAGGATTAATCAAAAAGACTCTCCAACCACCTACAAGTTGAAAGATTACGATAATGAAGAAATTGAGGGTAGCTTTTACCGCGATGAGATTGAGGTAGTCACTGAAAGTGAAACATATTTGGTAGAGAAAATCATTCGATGTAAAAAACGGCAAGGTGAAGAATGGTGTCTTGTTAAATGGACTGGTTATCCTTCAAGTATGAACTCTTGGATGCGTCGTGCCGACATCTTTCATCTAAGTGATCGACAGTGATTCATGCAAAGTTGTAACTAACAATGTTTAGGGTTTGAGCTATGAATCCAACTGCCTCATTTTATTCACGACCCTCCTATGTAAGTGGTGGAGGACAAATTTACATCGGCGCTCGCCGCCAACGTGGAGGTAGCATACTTGGTGCACTGAAATCTGTTGTAGCACCTCTCATATCCAATGTCGGTAGATCTTTAAAACGAAATGTTGTAAGTGATGCCGTTGGCTTTGCTGGTGATGTTGCTAGTGATCTTTCCAGAGGTAGAAGTTTTAAGAGCAGTTTGTTGAATCGTGGGAAGGAACGCGGTTTAAAAACATTGAAGCAGACCTTTGCTGGTGTTACTCAAGGAAAGAAATCACCTAAACGAATGTATAAAGGAAGGAGGAAACATCGCGGAGCTGGTAAGGTGCGATCTTCAGTCTAAAGGCATTCACTCAAACGTCGCAGAGGCTCTAATCATTCATCAGGCGCTAAACGACGACGCTGCTATAACTTCTA
Source organism: Prostheceraeus crozeri (assembly GCA_907163375.1). Classification (NCBI taxonomy): domain Eukaryota; kingdom Metazoa; phylum Platyhelminthes; order Polycladida; family Euryleptidae; genus Prostheceraeus; species Prostheceraeus crozeri. The sequence continues at coordinate 67,243 of CAJQUW010000195.1, read as the reverse complement.
ATCATGGAGTGTAAAACTTCCGGGTTTTGTTTGTTTGATCAACAAGCCATACAGACAGATATTCTTAGTTCAAGTATTGTAGATTATCATCCTCGAACAGCTGAGAATGCTGGCCCCATTGAATTTGTTATTCCTGGTGGTAGTGATGACTACATAGATTTGAGTTATGCGATGGTTGATTTGAGGTTTAGAATTCAGCAAGCAGATGGAACTGCTATTGACGATACACATAAAGTTGGACTGAACAATTTACCATTGACTACATTACTTCGCGATGTTTCTCTAACGATTGGAGAGCAGCAGGTGGAAGGTGGTCAAAGCGATTATCCCTATAAATCATATTTCAATCATGTATCACAGTTTCATCCAGCAGCACAAAAAAGTCATATGGAAGCCATGGGATGGTACAGAGATGAAGCAGGAAAATTTGATGTTGAAACAAACAGTGGCTTTGTAAAGCGATCTGCTATGATTAAAGATAGTAAAGTATGTCAGCTATATGGTCCGCTGAATTTAGACTTCTTTAGACAGTCAGAATTTTTACTCTGTAATACCAGCATGCGACTCAAGCTGACATTGAATAAGCCTGAATTTGCGCTGAATGCATTTGCTAAAGTTGACAATTTTAGAATTCATGTGGAAGATATTGCACTTTACATTCGTCGAGTAGTACCGAATCCAAGTGTCATTAGAGGACATGCTGAAGGCCTTAACCGCCAAAATGCCATTTACCCCGTTCAGCATACAAAGCTTCTCACCTTTACAATTCCGAAAGATCAAAAGAGTTTCATGAAAGATGGCCTCTTTCCATCGGAAGCACCGAAGCTCCTCATGGTGGCAATGGTTGAAAATGATGCATTTAATGGTAATATAAAGAAGAATCCTTTCAATTTTAAACACAATCAGTTAAGTGAAATTGCTTTACGTGTAAATGGTGTGAGTCATCCTGGTCCACCTACAAACCAGATTTTGCTGCGGATCAATTTATGCGCAGTTATGTTGATTTTATGGATGTTTTTGGCTTTTACAATACGGATGACACCAACGGACTGACTATGAAAGAGTTTAAGAGTGGATATACTATTTATGCATTTGATTTGACTGCTGACAGCGATATTAGTGCACCCTATCGTCAAGCGAACGTGCCTCATAATATTCGTTTGGATTTGACGTTCAAAAGAACACTACCTGAGACGATCAATGTATTAATTTATGCAGTCTTCGATTCAAATATTGAAATTACAAAGTATCGTGACGTGATTCTTCAGTATAATCGTTAATGAGTTGGTTGACTGCTGACGATATTAAGACTAAAGTGCAGCGTAATGCAGACGAAGCGACGTTGAAAGCTTTCGATAATGTCTATTCACTCGATGCCTTACCACCTGCAGTAAATCACTATCCCATCTTTATTGTGCTAAACACTCATTCTCAGAATTTAGGCGGTGAGCATTGGAAAGCGATCTTTATTGGAGAAGACCGACGTGGTGAACTATTTGACTCTCTTGCTCAACCTCCAAATATACCAACACAGCAGTGGTTGAGAAAACATACGCGTCAATATCAGCGAAATGAACGCATACTACAACATCCACTTTCATCAACGTGTGGTGCTTTTGTACTGTACTTCATCTTAAGACGTTTACATGTATCTCGATTTGCATCTGTTATTCAAAACTTTTCATGTAATCCATCCTCTAATGAAAAAATGATTTGTAAGTTCTATCATGATTTGAAATAAAAACATCATGTTGGAAAAATTGTTTTTTATTTTACAATCCGCTGGGTACGTACATACTCAATGAGATAGTCTAGGATCACATTTGCTTGTACATGAGATTTTAGTCCAGTAATGATCACTTTACTATTATGAAAGATTGCTACATGCACAGGTAACCAACAACTAATGAGAGCTGCAGGAAAAAGTTCGGGTTCATAACACAAATTGTAACTGCTGGTACGAATCTTCAAAAATGATAGACTGTCACTCAATTGAGTAGAGATCACCATATTGTCCACAGTCAGATTCGACATCACACACCTCTCCCTCTTCCATATCCGACGTAGTAGTCTTTGTAGCTCTAAGCGTATTGACTGCGCCGATGAATGAGAAAGGGCGCCGAGAATCTGTACAGTCCCATTTGGGAAGAGTTGAAGATTCCGTGAATTGTTCATCTTCACCACTAACATTTGAGGTCGGCCCGGGTAATACTTGCTGTTTGGAAGGTGTTGGTGTAATGTTGTGAGATCGATTTTGGTGTAGAGTCTGAAGCGACGGAGAATGTTGACGATGGTGTAGCGATGGCGCTTCATGATGAAAAAATGAGTAAATTGAGCGATGTACCTTCCCTTTATACTTCTCCTAACTACCTTGATGAAATGTGAAGTTAGTATGAAGTTGGGAATGATAGAGTTGAATTCGCCGATTGTTGACGCGCAGCCAGATGCGATTTCCAATACGTGAATGTCTTTTCATATAGAAGTATTTCAAATCCTTCATGATATGATGTAGAGATTGAAAATGACGATAAGATAAAGCAAACTCTCTTCTCACATTTCCAGTTGAATCTTTGAAATAGACGTTTCGATCATGATCCGTTTCAATACGTTGTAGGGAATCTAATTTCCAACTCATGGTGCGTGGTAGTCATGTCTGATTAAGATTTGCATAGTAGGGCGATGAACTCACGACGAATAAATGTCATGATGGAGCGATGTATGTATCTTCTATACTTCTCCCAATTGTATTTGCGAAATGAGAAACAGTTTGCGGAATGAGAATGGTAGATTTGAATTTCATTTCTGTAATGTTGAAGCCAAACTTGATCACCCAAGGAGATGAATCTTAATGTTTCAAAATATTCCAAATCCCTCATGATATCATTGAGGTTGACAAATTGTCGCCATGTTAATGTAATACCTCTTGATGTATGACCATGAGAATTTTTGAAATGTACGTTTCCATCACGATCAACTCTGATATATTGTAGAGAGTCCAAAATCCAAGTCTTCATGATGTTATGCAAAGTCGCAGATCAGCAATATAAAAATGTCGTTTTATCATATTTTGCTTAGCAATGTGGCTACAAAGAGATTTGCTAGTAATCAAGCCGCACTCTTTTCTACTCCCATTGATCATACACAACAGCTAAATGGAAATTGGGAAGTGGGTGTCACTCAACTTGTTTATAGCAACTGTGTCTATACTTTTGATCATGAGGTGATGACTATTAATATGAGACGTACAGCTGCTTACCAATGTGAAAAGGGCTGCCGAGTATACATTCCACAGTGGCCAAAGAAAGATCTCTTATCATGTAAAAAGTTTATATATGATTTCCTGAATAAAGCGTGTAAACATATTATCCAATTTACTCCGCACAATGATGATTATACTTATGTGCATCATGTAGTTGAGAAAGATTGGATTGTTGGTTTAAGTCCAAGTTTAAGAAATGATTTAGGTTACCTCGCTAGCGCCTTAACAAGCTATGATAATTTTAACGTTAATTACCACATAAGTGGTCATAAACAGTTAATATATCGAGAGGAAGCTTATTATGTAGATCTTATTCCAAGAAATGAGAAGACGTTGGTGAAGAAGATTGTGATTAAGCCAAGAAAGACAAACATGACTCCTGAAACATTATTGAAGAAATTTAATTATCTCCTTCGAGTTGATGGTAAACAAGTGGCAACATTGACTTATATCAAATCATCTAATCATATTGCAATAAGTAAATTAAATGATGATGATCTAGTATTAGTTTGTTCAAAAGATTTTCATCAGTTCTTACGACATCATTCTGCAGCTGTTCATGGAAAATCTGATATGCAACATTTACCATGTGAAAGGCCAAATCAATTTGATACAGAATGGGCCGTATCTTTATACAGAAAGTGTGTAGAGCCTTTCGGTGGTATCTTACATGAAACAAGAGTGTTGATGCCTCGCATCATTACTTCGGTTAAATTGGTTGTAGATTATTTAAATGAAGTGATTAATGAGCAACATATTTCATTTTCTGAAAAAGAAGGTACTTTGTCTCTCACTATAAGTGGAAAAGGTATTGAACTAATTATGGATAAAACTCTAATGGACATTTTGGGTTTTGATCAAAATATCTTTAAAAGTGGTACTGTAACCAAAGCTAGCGCAGACATGTCGCTATCGCGTCGTATTAACTATTTTCAGATATATTCCAATATTGGTGAAGATGTACGTGTGGGAGATGTTGAAGCTCCATTGCTAGCAATGATACCATACCAGCCAAAAAGCTGCAGTATTTTATCTGAGCATACTTTCAAGAAAGTGCATTATACAAAGCTGAAATCAAACTACATCCCACAAATTGATATTGCCATTTATGACGATGCTGGTGCGTTGATTCCTTTTCATAAAGATGCTGTGACAAGTATCACACTCCATTTCCGAATGAAGAGTTAATGCAAAAGTATGCTAATATATTTTTCCAATGTGAATAATATGGAAAGTGAAAATAAGGACTCGTTTCTAATCTACTTACCCAGTAATGCTTCTATGAATAAATTTCCCAAAAATAAACCATCAGACTATCGAGTAGAATTAAATCGCCCACTGCATTTAGAAGGTGAATGGGAGGTTGGCGTTTCTAGTATTTGCTATGATAGCAATATTCAGAATGTGAATGATTTGGAAGAAATGATATTGACTCCTCGCACCCATGATGGAATAACGATGAATAATGCATTTCAGTTCCCATACAATTTAACATCAGATGGAAAGTGGAACTATGAATGGATTCAGATAAAATCAGATTATTATGGTCCATTTGGGAATGAGAAAATTATTAAGGCATTCAATAGTGGTAATACTTCCATCATGAAGAATAAAAATCAGAAAGCTTATGAGTTTACTATCTATCATTGGAGTGGGAGACAGTTCCTTCGCTTTCATTCTTTTACTAAAGGTCTTACACTGAGGTTGGATAATGAATTCTATCCGCATCTCGGTTTTGGTCATGGACTACATCTAACGTCAATTGCTACTGCAAATGTTGGAAAAGTTTATTCAAATCGAATCAACAAATTTCATTATAAATTTAGAATATTTGATGAAGATGTTGTAGAATGTGAAGAACGCATCATTTTGAAAAAGCAATGTGTTCAACCTTCATCACGTATTGAGTTAGTAAAACGATGGAATGAGACTGTGGGTAAAAAGTATGGAGAGAAAAAATATGGCGGACAAAGATAAGTTGGTCATTCAGAAATATAATGACAAACTTACAGTTTATTTCTCCCCAACCTTGCGTCATTCTGCAAGATATCCAACACCTATTATTGGAAGCGGTGTGGTGTATGGTTCTCATGAATATCACACTAAAGCTGATTCAGTTAATGATGAATGGTGGGTGGACATCTATGGTGATCGCATCAAGAAAATTTACCAGTCTTATGAAGAATCTAAAGTTGCTATCAATATAATGCCGCGTCTATATCATACAGTTGAAAGCTTCATTCATGTAGTAAATCCTTATATACAACAGAAGTTGAAGCATGTGATGAAAAGTAAATATGATGTAAAGACACACCACATTTCGTTTTCAATTGAAAATCAACGCGTTGTTCTGAAACTGGGTGATGACATTCAATGTCAATTGAGTAAAAATTTGAAAAAACTCTTTGGTTTTTCAATGCTACAAACAGTGTTTGCTGCTGCGCATACGATTGGTATAGAAACACCAATGACACTTGATAAACATGAACAGCACCTTTACATTCAAAGTGATTTGATTTTACCTATTTCTGTTGGTGAGAAAAAAGAATACATTTTACGTGATTTCATTCATGATAAAGACGCTTCATATGGAATAGTCAAGAAGATGTTTGAATCTATTTTCTATCATCCCGTCGTCAAACAAACTATACCCTCTATTACTATCAAAATTACCAATGGTTTACAAGAGTGCATCCATGTGAAAGATACTAAATCCCTCGTAACTTTAGTGTTTCGGAAAACAAAGTGAAGTCATTGTGATATGTTTATTGAAATAAAAATATGTATATGAAAAATTCTTTTCACAGATATAGGGGGAATGGGCTGACTGTAGGCATATATTCACAAGGAAGAAACGATCTCATGTGATACATAAAACAACAATGTTTATCTACAGAAATCAACATAAAAATACTAAGTTAAGGATGATTATGCTAAGACGTCTCCTGAATGTGGTAGTGTGAGTTTTATTCTTTTGGGTGGTGGTATGTTTGTGTCAGGATGTCCATGTGGAAGAGATATGTTGTGTTCTAACCAGCACCTCTTATCCTCCCATGCTGAAAGCGCCCGTTTCCTAAAAGTATGAGTTTTGATCTCATGCGACTTAGATTTTAAGATTGTCATATTGACAAACGTTATATTTTTATTTCTATAGGCTTTCCTGAAATTTTTATGTTTCATGTTAGAGACGAATGATCTTGATATGCCTTTAGCACGCTTAATACTATCGTCGCTATCCTTTAATTTCATACTGTACATTTTTGGACGGAGGAGAATCATTTCATCTATTTCCTTCCCTGCTGTCTCATCCTTAAAGCAGCCAAGTTTTGCCTTATTTTTGATGGAGTAGAGTGGGTGATCAGTAGGATAATTTGATGTATCAAAATATCTTTCTAAAGATTTTCCTACTTCATTGAAATTTAAATTTTTTTGAGTGGTAATACCTAAGAAGAAACTATCTGTATCGCCACCCAACAAACGAACCTCTTTTACGAGAGGACATGGTTTTAGTATTTTATAAAAGAGTTGGTACATTTCAAGCTTAGAATAATCTAGTACAGCTTGACCAATATAGATGGGCTTGCACAACTCAACTTCAGATTTTATCATTTTAACACCTACAAGGTCCTCATCGATAATGTCTCTATCGATGAATAGAGGTGATGAGACCAATTTCTTAAATTTTGTAACATCATTGACTAGTTTATAGTTTACACGTTTTCTAACATCCTCCATCGTCTTACCAAATAGACTATTATTCTTATACTTATAAAAATCTTTTTCAAAATTATTTTGGGCTAGTGCACGTTTCTGGCTGTTGCTATCAATATATGGTTTGAGGAAGGCTTTCTGTCTAAATTTAATAATGCGGTGAACTCTTTTTAAAATCATACCCATTTCTAAATAAAATTTTAAGATGCTAAAGTGGACTAGATAGTTTTCCTTATCATACTGGGTGAGTAAAAGTTTGCGACAAGGCTTATAGTCGGGTTGACCGCATGATTCTAAATCTTTATGAAATTGTTTCATAAAGTCGGAAAACATATCTTTGGTCACTTCACCTGATTCGGGTGCGAGTGGAAAATCTACGGTTTTATGTTTAATATTATTTGGATAGATTAGATCTATCTCAAAATAATATCCCCAATCACCTTCATCTGGAATTGCTAGTATGTTAGAAGGGTTGGAGAGATGCTGAATTTCACTATCATCTAACCAGCTAAACTCAGAGTGAGGGAGTGGTTTGGATAGTGAACTACCATATAAATTATTTTGATCATAATACTTAAGATGAGTCTGATCATCGCCTACTAATTTTGATTTTAACCTATGTTTATTTACAAATGTGAGACCACCGCGAATTCCTCGCTCAAATATATTATACATCTCTGGATCTTGTAAGAGATGAATGGTCTCACCAGTCATTTTAAAAGCAGACTTAAATGACATGGCTGGCAGACTGACAAAGTGGACGGGATCCAACTTATCTTCTTCTAATGCCACTCGTCGAAACTCCTGAAATACATCAGCCAGCAAAAATACATCTAACTTAAGGTAGACAATCATATATTCGCCAAATGTATGGCAGTCAAATTTCATCAATGCATCTTGTGCATGATCATAATCTTCGATCTTACATTCTGCACCGCTCAAATCATTTTTAAATTTATCTATGGGCGGAAGAGAAGTCTCGCCGAGTTTATTAATCGCATCAAAATATGCATATGGAAAGACTCCTTTCCGTGTGATGACTTCATTAGTTAAATTTGGATATTGTTTCTTAAGATTTTGTGTTAGTGGAAGAGACTTTAGATTTTGTACGAGAGAGGCCAGTGATGCAGTCATAAATTGGTAGGAATCTAAAAATTTTATATCAAAATAGACCGTTTTATTTTCTTTAGTTTTATCGACAGGCACTTTTGCTGTCATGGCCATAAACTTCTCTCTCGTTTGTGCTATTACATCAAGCTTCCACTCTTTCATTTGACCTAAGCCTCCTTTTATTATCATATGGCTGTCGTAGCCCTTGAAATTATGGAAAATGACGGGTAATGTACGCCGTTTCATCCTAAGTGAAAAATTGCATTTTGAACATAGTGCGTTTCTAAATTTACCAGTGATGTGATCATGGTCGCGCACTTTCTTAATCTTATCATCATCAAATGTTTTCCTACATTTGGGGCAAACGTTGCAACTATCAAATTTTGCTTGATCATCTGCTGTCATATGCAATGATCTGCGATAGAGTTCACCATCATACTTTTGTTGAAATTCTACAGCCTGTTCGAGGAATTGCAGGAATTGGTAAATGCAATCCTCACCTTGCCAGACGTGCATTTTATTTTTTCTATTTTGGAAATGGTCATGCCATACTTCATAGCAGGATATGGTTGCTGGCTTGTGGATGATATCATCGATATAGCATTCGATGTCAGCATAGATGACACGAAGAGGACTTAGTTCATCGCCATTCTCTCTATATGAAAACTCCTTATCTTTGGTCATGCGCTCCATTTGTAGTTTACCTCGCTTACACCATTCGTAATGAGTTTCAAATTTATTTTTACTCCTAAAGTTGCGAATGCATCTGTCACAGTAATAAATCTCTGATGAGCTAGAATTTCTTAGGTGGTGGTATAAGCGAGAAATTTTGGGAATACCGCAGTAGTGCCATTCCTCACTATCATCCTGTCTTACTAATAAAAGGTTGACAACGTGCTCATAACAACTCGAACGCGAGTTGTAGCGGACACCCTTCAATCCCTTTTCCCAAACATGGAGAACTATTTTGATGTTGTTCAATTTTTCAAATTTTTCTATATCTTTAATTTTCATATCTTCACTATTGCAGTCATCAAACTTTAATTCATTCTCCCACTGTTGATACTTACTCTTGCGGTATCGGCTATTCTGTACATCATTATAGTGGAGAATGGAGAGGACGGCATACTTAAAACAGTGCGATTCGCAATCTACAGAAATGACTGCTGTTTTATTTTTTAAACTTTTCGGAAGTTTAAAGGAGCCTCGTCCAGAGTAGTTCTCTAATAAAGTGATTTTAATCATGGCGGTCTCAATACCATCAAAAACGAGTCCACTATCACGCTCGTTAAATTTATCTATGTTTAATTTTAACCCTTGGATATGAAAATTTATCCAAGACTCGCAGTCTACAACTTCGGTTGCAGGAGAGGAGGGTATGTGAAACTCCAACCTCTCTACTTTTTGACCAGTATGGTGGTCGATTTTTGCATATTTTATTTTGAGATAGATGAGCGCCTTCATTCTAAAATTGGCTAAATTGTTGAAGAGCGCACCAATCAAAGATGAATTTTGATGAAACCATTCTTCAAAGTCAGTAATGGTTTCTGAGGATTCCATCTGGTAGTTCCTCACTAAATTATTTATCGACACTTCAGAGAGTCGGATAGAGAAGGCACTGTTAGTATAACTATCGTCACTGTGTGTATGTCGAAGTCTATGTGAAGATAGTTCAAAATGTGAGTCAAAAGACTGAATGCATAAATCGCAAGAAAAGGAGACATCGTTAACAGAATCATCCCCACCTTCGGAGATTGATGTTGACTTAAGTCTACAAACACCTCGCTTGATTTGTCGGACGAGATCACGCTTCCTCGTGAAGATGTGCCCACAGTCAGCACATTCCCGATCGTTGCATTCCTGCGACAATGTTGACATGGACTCGCTCGAGATGGGACTGGTATCACCTGAAAGAGAAATCATTCTTTCATCTCTGTTCAAGTCTCAGTGTATTGTTACAACCTACCTTGACTCAACAACTCTAAACTTTCCTCGAGAAGGTAGGGCGTTGGTGATGAAATTGATGCCTGAAATTGAGGAAGATGCTATTAGCCACACGTTTGAGGGAGATGAGAGAGGAAATCTTCAACTTACCATTTCAACGAAATCAAGTTTAAGGTTGATACTTCAACAAGATAGAGACTTCACTCAAATTTGGAATTCACGAGATAGCAGTTCACTTGTACACCTCAAATAATAACAAAATTCGCTAGAGAACACTTCACTTATACGTCTCAAAGACAGAGTGAAATGATGCGGATGTCACTTTACATATATATACTTTCATATTCATCATTCATTGGCTGTTCATTCTGATTGGTTGCTTGTTGATACTTCAGAATTAGAAAACATTTCAAAGTCATTATTCACAGTCAACATGACAAGCCCTCCGACCACACCAAACACAAAATTCTCTTCTCCATGCTCAACATCAAAGGCGCTCGTTGCACCAAACGCTCCAACGAAGGGGAAGGTAGAGAAGGTGTACCGACTGGACAATATCAGAAAGTTGTCATTACCAGCGGACAACGAAGAGAGTGTATGTGAGAAGGAGTGTCCCGACTTAACAGGCGTGAGGTGGAAGTGTCTCCAGTACGATACTGACGATGTGATGGAGATCACCAGCACCAAATTCCTCCACCAATTATGGGAGTGGTACACCCCTAACTCCCAGCCACGAACTATGGCGGAGTGGGAGTATATCGACAAAGTGAGGCTCGCAGTGGAAGAACGATTGAAACAAGTGAACTGTTTTTGTGATCTATGTGAAGCCAGACTCTGGGACGATATTGAAGATGAAGACCTTTTGAAATACATGCCATAATAAATTTTTATTTCATATTATCTTTGCTTTCATACTGACTTACTTGAATGGGGCTTCAGTGGATGATTTAATCATGTATACTTTTTCATTTGGAAATAGTAGCACGCTTAGTCTAACTTGTAAATCTTATAACATTTCATATGGGTGATGATGGTAGATGAAATAGTGTTAAATAAAATTAAGATAGCTTACACTTCTGATACAGGGATAGCAATCGACTGCGATCCATGTGTAAAGAGCTTGTTAGACTATGGAAGAGAGAAGTGTGTTATGTTGCGTGTGGCGCGTGAGTGTCCTCCCATTTCATTCCATTCATCAATTCGTCTCATTGATAGAGACAGGTAGAACTCATGGTTCTCATAACGTATGCAATAGAAAGTTTTAGGCAACCTTCGACAGTTGGCTAAATGTCGCCCTGGCGCGAATGCATACTACGTTGAGACAGAGGCAATCACTTGCAAACATGACGCAGAGAGGTTTAACAAGATTGACCATTGCCGAATGTCCCTTGCGGTATACATAGCTACGGGTTTCACCGCCGCCCTTTACAGGAACGCCCGTCGAAAGGAAGTATTACACCGAACTTCATTTGCAACGTTCAAGTTGACTGATAGCAGATTCAACTTAATGATAGTATTCGCCAGTCCGAAGACTGCCCAGGGCAAACCGCGTGGAGGTTCTATCATGTCTTGCCCCATGGTGGCCCTTAAGAGAGCCGGTGGTTCGTTCTCGGGGTGTGTGGTAGGGACTCAGGCTTGCTGTTTCGACTGCGGCTCCGGCAACGGGGCGGGTGGTCGCTTCTCTTGGATGTCTGTAAAGAAAGAAGTAGTGAGTTATCATCTTACATTTTAATTTAGTCATTTTTACTTACAGATCTTCTCGGACGCTTCCTCATAAAGGAAATTCGAGATCGGATCACGATGATCGCAGGTGAAGTGTAGACACTCCACCCCTTTCTTCACCCGAGAGTAGCATTTCTCCCCTCTTCCACGCTCGTACAAGAGAGGAGTTTCTGCTACTCTCCCCTTTCTAATAGGGATGTGCAGACGACTGGAACGCACCCTTCGATCGCGATCCACCAGCTGCGCCGAACGGTGCAGCTCGTGGTTCGTCTCGACCACCTTAGCCATCTGCACACGGAGTCTCTCCACTTCCTCCTGCAACCTTCGTATCTCCTTCTCCCTACTTTCCCTCTCTGCTAACAAAGCCTCTTCTCTGGCTTTCCCCTCGAGAGTCTTGAGCCTCTCCTGCTCCAACTCGCCATCCCGCTCGCTTAATCTCTCCTTCACCTTCTTCATCTCTCCGGCTACGTTCTTTAGGTCCTCATACTTTGCCTTGTATGAGAAGGCCTCCTCTTTCAACTTCTCCACCTCTTTCTTTAGTCTATCCCGTTCGGCGATCACCGGCGGGCGCTTGACAAAATTGCGACATTGTGTTGCAATTCCGCTCGCTGTCACGGCTGTAGGGGTCTCGCGATCGAGGTCGACGTCCTCGATAGGTTGCGACTGTAGCTCTCCCTCCTCCTCCTCACTATCGCTGCTGGACAGCGAGCTCTCGCTACTAAGCGAGGATACAGCGGCAATCGCTTCAATGGCGGATTGTAGCTCAGTGGCCTCAGTGGTGAAGAGTGAACTCCGTTCTTGCCCGTTGGCAGATTGTAGCTCCAAAGAACGGAGCTCAGTGGCGAAGAGTGAACTCCGTTCTTCTTCGCCTACTTCGCCTGTTTGACACTCGCTGTGTTGTGAGTGCCAATCCTCCAGCCGCTCACTTAAGCGACTGACTTTGTGGGCTTCGCAATAGTAGCGAGCGACCCCTATCTGTTTCTTGTTAGTGCAAGCGTGTTTCTTGAAGGCGTCAGCTCGGAATACCTTCCGGCATTGACACAGTTTGAAACTGGTCTTCATATTATTTTATTTCGGCATTTCTGAAGCGAAAAACGGAAAACAATAATTTTACACTTAGTGAGGAATGATAGATTTCAGTATAGTGAGTGGCACTCGATCCCGTCGACAGCCCGAAGGCCTTGTACTGATCACTAGGGAAGTGAGAGATCTTCCCCGATACCCGCTATTTACAGCTGAAGACATCATTGTCACTGCCCCGAAGTGGTAACAGCAACGCCGAGTCGAAGGTAGTGAACAGTTGCTGGGATCTAACCCCTCAAAGCTGCCTTAGACTTAGTTAAATTTGAAATCTGATAGCACATTTGAACTTAGCATACTTGAAAACCTTGAGGAAACATCCCAAGTTATTGCTTGGATCAGCTTGATAGCAAGCCGTAGAGAGCTTGATTCACCAGCGTTTTGCAATGGAGATGTTTAGAGGCCACCCATGACAAGATAGCTAAGACTCAACCGATTGGCGTTCAAAGTGCTACGTTGAGAACTGTGTCAAATGCCCAGCATGAGACATGAGTTGTCCCAGCGGTTACGGTCTAAACTATGACACACTCCCTTGCCACACTTATCACTACGGCATCGTCCGCCGTCCCGAAGGAACACCCTGTCAGTGGAATATTACAGCAAAACTCTCCGTGTCTTGCTCGCTTTCAGTGAAAAGCCGCTTATACCATGAGAAGACTGGCTCAGACATCATTAAAAATGCTTTCATTGACTTCAGCAGGGTCGAAAACCCCGAAAATTGCCAAAAATAGCGAATTTAAATTTTTCAACTTTTTAGCACTACATATGAAATTTTATAAGTAGTCTGTCACTTAGAACAGGTCAATAGCGACCGAACCTTTTTTGAATCAAGTCAAACGGACTTGTAGAAGCAAAGTTACAAGCCTTTAAAGTTTTGGAGTCTTTTATGGCCTGGAGACGAAGGCCATCTCCTGGCTAACCTCTAAGTCTGACGCCTTAGCTGAGTTCAGCAATGAAATTTTCTAAGTCGGTTTCTTACAGAAACACGGAATTTGGAATGTCCGAAGCTATCGTCGGAGCTCAGAGAGACGACCTACCTCTGACAATCGCTCTCGTCTTAATGACAAGTCTCTCTCGGTTCCCAGCTTATATAGTGTGTGGCGATCAGCTGATGACGTAATACCCATCATCCAAACACTAAAAACCCGTCTATCTCCGGTTCTAGTGCTCCGATTGAGCTGGAAATACACCATTTTTCATGTAAAATTTGACGCTGAATCCGAATCTGGCCTCCGTTTTCCCATCCGATGCTTCGTTTTGGCTCTACAGTAGGCAGCCATCGAAAAAATTCTAACTCGTTTTTTCGAAAAATGTTGAAAATTTTTTCTCTCCGATTGACTTGAAACTCACCATGTTGATAGAGAATTTGACGCTGATTCCAAATCTGAAATCCGTTTTCCCATCCGATGCTTCGTTTTGAAGCTACAGCTCAAAACGTCCAAAATTCTAACTCTGTCGTTTTTCGCCAATGTCCCAAAATCTTAAATGGCGTCTCACATCTAAACGAAGACAGATATGAACAAGCCGATTCTTTCAGTGAATTTGTCTCACTCTTAGCTTTCAAACGAGCTATGGCACGACAAAATCCGTCCACTAGAAGCAAAGTTGGAAGGTCGGTGCAGAGGGGGGGGACGTCAGCGAAAATTTTTCTCTCCGATTGCGTTCAAATTCACCATACCGATGCAGAATTTCACGCTGAATCCGAATCTGGCCTCCGTTTTCTCATCCGAGCACTCCTTCCACTCGAAACAGCCCATTTTACAACCCAACATTCAGCAGATTGCACGAAAAACATCACACACTATAGCCTCAAGACTAATCCTGGCGGTCGCCCAAGTCCACCACGACACTCTGTCGTTCCAGAGGGGGGGGGGAAGTCAGCGAACATTTTGTGAACGTGAACCAACCTGGCCGGCACACCACGACAGACTACAACCTCTGTCGTTCCAGAGGGGGGAGGGGAGGGGGGCGCGCCGGTCGGGTGTTCGCCGTTATATTACTACTTATGTAGTTCTGTATAGTACCATAGATAACCTGAACAATGTAGAGATGTTGGACGATAAATGAATTTAGAGTCCAACATAGCATTGTTATCGATATTTCTATGTTCAGAATAATCAAGATGAAAGTATCCAGACAATGAAATTCAAATCCAGTATCTATGTTATTGAGATAAGCACAGAAATAAGAAGTAATCATTTATCAACATTAACGATATCTGGCAATACGATGGACGTCGACTGGGATAACATGCCTATAATTGATTTCAGTCTATTTCCCAATAGCATGATTACAAATCTAGAATTGAATGAAATAAAGGAAATATTGAACGAACCAGTAGAAAGAAATGAGCAACAGTGTCAAATTCCAGAGGATGCGATCGCGGAAATGGATGCGTTAGAAATCAGAATGAAATCTGCATCATCATCGAAGCAAGAGAGAGAACATTCCAAAAGATTTATGGACTTTTTAATAGAAAAACAGATCGAAGTTGATTTAAAGACCATTTCTGAAGAAAGACTGAATGGCCTGTTGAGATGATTTTATAAAGAGCTAAAGACTAAAAAGAACGAATATTATAGTCCACAAAGTTTACGATGTATACGAGCTGGCATTCATCGTTACCTCACTATAGCACTGAATCAAAATGTCAACATAATAAGCGGAGAAGAGTTCAGTCAAGCAAATCGAATGCTAACAACGATGTCAGCCTTATGGTTATCAAATGGAGGAAGACCAACTGAATATGTTTCAATTGAAGAGAATGATTTAACAAAAATTAACAAGTCATTTACACGAAAAACAGCCGATTCCCTTCAAAACGAAGTCATTTTTTCTATTCTCTATTTCCTTGGTGCAAGAGGAAGAGAAGAATTTAGGCGACTTCGCCGAAGTGATGTTTCTATTTGTACCGATTCTGAAGGACAAAAATTTGTAGAAGTATCATCAAAAGACAGCGACAACATAAGGAAAAACACAAAACCCAGTTTGAAATTGAAAGAATATTCATCCAAACGAATTGGCAGAATATATGATACTCGAGCTATCGAAGCCATTGAAATTTACTTGAAGCTGCTGAGCCAAGGAACTCCAAATTCAGACAATCTTTTCCCCCGACCATTGAGCAACAAAAATAACAAACTGATTTTCAGCCGAAGCCAAGTTCGAGGGGAACATTGGTTGGGCGATTTTATGAAAACTTTATCAAAGAAATTGGAATTGTCAAAAATGTACACCAACCATTGTATAAGATGCACGACCATTACCAAAGGAAAAGAAAAGGGTCTCACTAATCAGGAAATAGCGTTGCTAACTGAACATAAGGATACAGCAAGTATCGATGGATATGACCGGCCGTCAGACAGCCGCATAGCAAGTGTTTTGTCAAATAATGAACCAAATAACCAGAAAAAGCATGAACATGAACCCGAAGAAACAATTACGAGAACAGTAAACACGGAACAAATAAACCAGATGATGAACATGGTGGCGCAATCCACAGGAAATACGATCCAAATATTCAATAACTGTACAGTGAATTTTTGATTTTAATATTGTCTGGACACTTTTTCTCATTGTTTGGATATTTTATGAGTTATATTAAATGCATTTTCAGATATCATTGAACCTTTTTACATATATCACAACAGGGAAATGACGATAACAATGTAATTATATATGCCTATTTCTCGGTCATCAATGATCCAACTGTCGGTCGCGACCTCCAGTTGGATCATTGCTGACCTCTAAATAGGCATATAAATAGAACATTGTTAATTTGCCCGCCAATCATAGAGATAAAAGTGGCATAGTTTAAAACGGTTAAAGGAGGATTCAATGATATTTACTGAGATATCGACCTCATTATTTCACTAAGTATCAATAAATCCTCCTTTAACCATTGCAAATCTAAAAAATCCCCGTTTATCCATTACTTATATCTCTTACATTGTCTACTTATATTTCTAAATCTATGGTGTATAATAATATCGAATAATGGCAGTTTGTACATTGCTGCCTGCTGTCGGCAGGCATGGACACCTGGACTGAAAGCTGAAATTCCTTTATATCTAGGAGAAAGCATAAACTTTATTGTGCGTAATCATTTGCACAAAATGGCACAAAATACGATATGATGAAAGATATAACAAACAGTAGGCTAAGTGAGATAAAGTTAAAGAAGGTAAGTTAAAAATGCTGATACTGATACATTGAGGGTATGATGTTAAATGGAATCTCTAATATTGATGCTTCCTCTTTCAGATTTCCTCGATAACCTCTGACAGCAATAAGTGTGCCCTTCAGGATAGCAAAACTTATTCGCTTTCTAATATAAGCAATGACATCAGAATATCTTTCATTTGTCCTTGTTGAGATCTTTTCGGCCAGGCGTTTATGATATTTTACAGCTTCTGGTCCCATGCATCCATTAGTCGTAAAAACCAAAGGTGTGAACGACGCTTTCTCAATGTTAAGGACTCGTTCCTCGTACTTTCGTTTTTTCTCTTTTTCATGGCATTTGAGTATATCGTCAATATTCTTGTTGTCATACGAAGTCGAATGAGGATTTGTCATCCTTATATCTAAGAAGTTCTTCGTCATCGCACCCCACAATCCTATTGCCGATATGTCTAATCTTGCCTGATCATCAAGAATTCCAGATTGAAGGAAATCATCACCTTCAACTGAAATCAATTTCGGCTCTGTCACATCTTTGCAAATATCTTTCAATAAAGCTGCTTCAGCATCTCTCATGAAATTATGGCGTAACGAAATGAATCCACCAACTTTACAATTGACCAAATGATTCAGATCATTTCGCTTTCCGCGGACCAGGGATGCGGAGTCGGAGTCCTATCATTTTTGTAGGAGTTGAAGTATAATACAAACAAATTATTTATCCTCGTGCATAGTTGTCATTGTCTTGATGTCAACTTTCTCCGTCAAACAAAAGTACAGAGACACTGCTGCATGCAAAGCTTGTATTAGTTGAGTGAATGAACCGTGAAAGTGAAAAAAGGATTGTCTTTTCACTCGGCGATTTAGCCTTCCTAGCCTCGATCACACCGACGCACCAAAGGTCACATCAGAGACAAAAATGAAATACTAGTTTGTTTGAGAACATTACCTCTTTACCAAACGTTTATCTTGTGTGATGGCTCCAAAGCGCATATTAAAATCGAAAGTGTACTCATATTTTTTGAAGAAGGATGGAGATTTTCCTGCCTGGTAGAGACTGGAGAAAAATCGTGTGAAGCACACATAAAGGGAGGAGCCGAGTCGTATACATACAACTGAAAGCAACTTTTGATAAGCTTTCATTGAAAATGATTGATAATTGATACAGCAATGATCACTAAAGATAAGTTCTGGTAAGCCTGTAATGATCTATGATGTAGGTTACCAGTTTTTTTAAAAAAAACTAGGCTTTACATACTGGCAACCCGGAGTCGGAGTCGTATCAAAAGCCGGAGTCCTATCAACCCCCGGAGTCTGAGTCGGAGTCCTATCAAAATGAGGACTCCGCATCCCTGCCGCAGACACATGAAGTTGGAATATCATTTATCTTCCAATTATACTTTGAGCGTATTCCATCGATGAATTCGGTTTTATTTAAAAGAAACCGACTGACTTGATAGGCAATGCGGTTAACCAAGAGCCACAACACTTATTTTGAATGAAGCTCATTGTTCTTTTCATTTTGTTTTCAGACAAATCAATGATAATTGCGATTTCATCTTTTAAATATTTTTCTTTTTGTTCGCTCAATTCTTTGATGCGAAAATTCATTTCTTTTTGATCGAAATCTTGAAGAGATATTTCTTGGTTACTGATCAAATTTTGCAATTGATCTGTGATTTGCATTGATGCAATAAATTCTCTGTTAGCTATGAGATTACAGGATTTGTTATTCCTAGTCATCTATGTTTGACAGGAAGAGTAAGCAGTCTTCTTTCTATGTCTGATACATGACGTCCAGTCACAGTGGGAATAAACCGATTTCGGATGACATATTCCAATGATTCAAAGTATTGATAGGAATCAGGAATAGTTCTTTGTACGAACACCCAGCGATGACACAATCCTTTTGTGAAGCCGCACAATGCAGCTTGGGGATCGTTTTCAGCAATATCACTTATTTGGTTGACATCTGCAATCCACTGATTGACTTTCTTTCTTAAGTATTTATCCTTCAATTCATCATTACCAACAAATGCTCCGAGGTGCTTGTCATCTGTTGAAATGGGCTTTATCTTTGTGTCTTTGAAAATTTGTTCTGCTTCAACCATTTTATTTTCCTTTTTCACCACAAGCATAGTTTTTGATTCATTTGGATAGTAGCCGTACATTGGTCCACGATGATCAAGCTAAGTTTTGATCGCTTCAAGTTTTCCGATGTAGCAGCTACCGTCTGCATACCAAATTTGCTTCGACTGAACGTCATTGTCACTTTCCAAATTTGCAAGTTCTCTGATTAATGGAGTTATACCAGGCTTGCCGTGGGAATGGGAATTCCCATCCCATGGGAATTCCCATGAGATGGGAATCTTGCTTCAGATCATGGGAATCCCATGGGAATTAAATGAAAATTTTGATCACCAAAATAAGATAAATTTAAATCTTATTTGAAAGTATCAACTCTTTTTTGGTTTGCAAGGGTTGTGAGAAAGCGAGAATGTAGGCTGTAGTTGCACTCATCTTACTGGATGACTAGGCGAAGCCGCTCATGAATGACGCGCAGATTGAAGTGAAAAAACAACATTTATATACATGTACATTATACAGGTGTGTCTACAGTAAGCAGGCTGTCCTTGTCTGAAAAAAGCATGATTCTGTCAGGGTGACGAAACACGGGTCGGTAACCATCATCATAACAATTCTTTTCTTGGCTTATCAATCTTATAAGAAGACTAATATCGGTCTTGAATGAGAGAGAGAGAGAGAACCTGGATTATGTAATTATCTGTTGAGGCTGTCTGTCAATTTGCATCGTCAACCGACGGGAGGAGAATCAGTATCTATGTCAGTGACCGACCGATTCTCTCGCCCAGTGCGCTGCATGATCAATTTCACTTACGCAACTTTTGACAATTCAAGTGAGGGAATGTGAGCTCGCAAAACATTCTTTTCCCCTGATTGACGCTTGGCGATGATTCATTAGGCTGCAGACCGAAGAGGAACCGAGCTATATGATGCAATTAATAATCGTCTGCAACTTCAGTTCCCACTCTGAGGCAGGTCGTTGCTGCGATGTCTTAGAACAAGTTCTTCGAAGTAGACAAAAAAACTCTGCAGCAGCACATTTCTGCTGCTCGTGTATCTTTTGTTCCGCCACCGAAGTCATTAACCAGTGGTAGTGCCAATCTTGATTCGAGGATAAAGGCCGTGCAAGTGGACATATCACCGGTTGCCGAGAGCTCAGGAGACGACAAGAAACCATTGTTGGCCCCTTTCCTTTATTGTGATGCCTGTAAGAGATTGTTTCTTTGGTTTAAGAAGACAAGAGGACAGTGGGTCAACCAGAGTGGGGTCAGTGCAATAAAGCGCCATCTCGAGAAAAACTGTGCACCGGCGACGGCGACGTCCAATCAACTCACCATTCACCATTCACCGAAGTTTTCAGTGTGCTCCATCAACAAGCAAGCTTCCGCTTTCGAAAGAAGCAAAAGAACAATGGCAGCAGCATGTAGTGAAGCTTGTTTGTGCCCATCCGACTGTGTCCATCAACGCCATGGCTCAAATTGCATCTTCTTGCGCAAACTTCGCTTCTTCGGTAACGCACAGAAACAACAAGATCAATGACTATTCCATCGGACGAACTTACATTTCATCGGGGTTAAT
Organism: Prostheceraeus crozeri; assembly: GCA_907163375.1. Taxonomy (NCBI): domain Eukaryota; kingdom Metazoa; phylum Platyhelminthes; order Polycladida; family Euryleptidae; genus Prostheceraeus; species Prostheceraeus crozeri. Next base: position 46,575 of record CAJQUW010000195.1, on the reverse strand, counting down.
GACTGAGGGAGAGCAATCCCATGCGAAGTTGCAACATCATTTTAGAAACAGTCTCAACGATCCGAATGCTGGTGTATCATGCATGATTGATTTTTGGTCTGGAAGACATGAACTTTCTTATTTTGCTATTGTTGCTTGTGGACTCGATAAAGATTGGCGTTGGTTCAGTTATCCACTTAAGATTTGTGATTTGGATGATGTACCACACGACGCTTCGTTCACTTTCAAAATTCTCGAAGAATGCATTAAGTCACCGGATGATGAAAAAAAGGGTGAGCTCCCTCAACCCATCTTTATAGTTAGTGACAACGAACCGAAAATGGTCGCAGCGTTCGACGGCCGTTATCCAACGACGCTGAACTTGGGTGGTAGAATTGGTTTACCGAACATGCCTTGTCGACTTGTGTCAAAGACGTTTTCGAGAAGTCTCCACCAGAATTACTAAGTGGCATGCTGTCTAATCTGACTTCTGTGGAATCTTTCTATAATGTACGCGACCAAAATGCGAAGCAACTGAAGCGTGCTATTCCTGATAAAAGCACGACTCGCCCATGGAGCTTTCAACATTCTCGACTTCGATCTGCGGTGGACAACTACACTGTATTTCTGTCAGAAGAAGACTGCCATGCATCTGACAGTTTGCCACCTTTACCTTCACTGAAATCTCTGTTGGATATTATGGAAGCCTTGACGTGCTTCTTTGACAGAGTTGAGGTTGATGAGCCAACTTCTCATCTATCTTACCTGAACTATCTTACTTTGGATATTCACTTGTTCCAAATGCAGATTAGTGAAGAAGTGCCTGCCATCGCTCGGGAGACTTGCTGCCTTCTACGAAACCAGATGAGAAAGAAGCTGTGGCCATATTGTGGTTCATCATTTGCAAAAGCGGCTTGTTGTTTGTCAGGCATTGATGTCTGCAACACGGCTTTGGATATGGTGAAAACTCTTAGATATTCCAGCAAAAAGACCCGAGAATTGCAGGTGTTCATGAATGAATGGGAGCAGGAGATGCAAGGATTCAAATCGAGTGTTGTGAACTATTTGAATCAGCTGCTTGATTCAATGCATATATCTGATACCCCCACGGACAAAGTCAGTGATAACCAGGAACGTCAGCCCTCGACATCCAGCGATCCGTTTGAGACATTGTTTTCTCCACGCCCAAAGCGCATGAAGACTTCGCTTCATGAACAACTTGAAACAGAAATGTTGCTTTTTGAGACCATTCGTGTGGCCTCCAGACATCCGACCAAGGATTTTTGGAAAGAGAAAGGACCACAAATGAGACTTTTGTCAAAGTGTGCAAAAATTCTTTTTTCCACCCCAGTGTCATCGGCTTCTGTAGAAAGACTATTCAGCGAGGCGGGGATTCTCTTATCAAAGCTTCGAAAAGGGCTCAAGCCTGACAAGCTCAGCGCTATGATTTACACAAAATATGCTTGTAAGTTAGAGACTGTATTATAATTCAGTTCCTAGGTTTGCATGAACATTTGTTATTCATTTGATATATTTCATAACAACGTTTGTTAATCCATTGCATTTTTCTAGTGCATCGGCTATTCTCTAGATTTTCATACCGGTAGAAACGTTTGTTAATCCATTGATATTTTTCTAGAGCATCAGCTATTCTCTTGATAGCCTTCATTGCCGCATGGTAGCGTTTTGCGTTTGTTAATCCATTGATATTTTACTTCAGTATCTGCTATTCTCATGATTGTTTTTATACCCGCATTTTGTTTGCTGATCCATTGATATTTTCTTGAGTATTTGCTTTTGCCTTGATGGTTTTCAAAGTGACGCTTGTTAACTTTCGATCCTAATGACGACACGTTGTCGTCACGTCATATGCGCTATGACGACAAGGTGTCGTCATTTACCATATTGCCCTATATGTAACCTTGAGTTATTCCGGTGGATTGAACTGTGTTATTAATTGCTTTTAGCGCTTAATTTTTAAAACCATACTATAGTTTAGCAATGTAAAACGGCAACCATACTATGTTAAAACGTAATATATATAAAACGCATGAATACACATGTTCACGAAAGAATACCCTCTATAGATGGTAAGAGAACTCCAATGAAGCGCTGTCGTGTTTGCTTTAGTGGCGGAATAAGACGTGAATCAAGATACTGTTGCAGCTCGTGTCCAGAAAAGCCTGGCCTTTGCTTGGGTGAGTGCTTTACTAAATTCAATCATAACTAATCCCACCATGAGGGAAGTCACGAATACGCTGTGTGTATATGGTAGAGAATATAGAGTATTTTGGATAATTACAATTGTTTTCGTTTGTTTTTGTGAAGTCAGAGTAATATTTGACATATTGATCATCACAATTTGTGTTATTTAGTGTCATGACAGCAATTTTTAAGCGAATACACACTAATTAAAAAATCATGAAATTTCGGATTTTTAGAGTCACATAGGGGGAGTCATGAATGAGAAACAGGATCGAAAGGGTTAATCCATCGATGATCTTCATCGATGGCATCACGCGGGTCTCTAAGTAACGGTTGTTAGTCCATTGATAATTTATTGAAGATCTGCTACTCCTAGATTGTAGTACTGTCATTCGTAGGCCTTTATACATAATAGGGCCTACATTGGAGAGTTTTTATAATATGTAGCTTTCATCAATCCATTGATATTTTTTACTGTTTGATACCTTTTTAGCAGCAACGTTTGTCAATCCTTGGACAAAATTTCAATGAACGTTTGTTTCTCGAATATAAATTTGTCTGTTTGCATTTGTGGCTTTATCATCAAAGTTAGATAGAATTGGAATTACACCGTACCTAAATACATGGGATGCGAGCGAGCGTATTGTCACATATTCATAAATCAGTAGTTGTTTTCTGTTGATAAGTCATAGAAATATGCGTAGGCGAAGTATTGACTTCATTGCTTGTATACAGACACTGTACTTGTATTGTAAACTTAGATATGATATTGCGATGAGCTAGAAGTTTGCCATGTTCATCACAAGTACGGCACCGCATGAAGTGAATCAGAGTGAATAGACATGCGAATATGTGTATTTATAGGCCTATATGTAATCGAAGACTATTTCGATGAAGTCGTCTTTATTGATTGACTATCCCTGAAACAAAATGATAGATATTTTTGATAATTAGTAAAAACTTGCAGTTTTTGGAAATTACAAAATAAGATAGATTGATATGCCAATACTTTTTCATCCAAAAGGTAGGTCAACTATAAGCGCTTAATCTCATCAGTTCAATTACGAAAATCCGTTAATCGACTTTTAGTCCGAAAGAAGAGAACCATAAACCGTATATAGGAAGAGCAATGAGCCATGGGAATTCTGATGGGAAATACTGAAAAATCCCGTGGGAATTCCCATCAAAAATCCTGTGGGAATGGGAATTCAAAATCAATTCCCACGGCAAGCCTGAGTTATACCCAATGCATAGAACGCCATAGAGCAGGGATCACCCTGTGTACATCCTTCTTCAGAAAGCAAGAAATTGTCATCATTTTTTGGATCATCAATATAAAACTTTACACTAGTTTGATATGTGTTATTTAGATACTTGTAGAACGGCAGACAAATTTATTGGATATTGTGTAATGCAGCCTCACGATTTAATTAATTAAATGCGTTTGTTGCGTCTACCATGAGTATGGCTTCAGTTCCCTCCTCATCATATACTCTTCTTGTAGCGTGTATGGCTGCTTCAATACCCGATTTCAGACCAGCACATGTTTTGGAGAGGACCGGCCGCATTCACAATTTCAGATTTTAATGTCCATGCTACCATTTTCCCAATAATCCTGCGGAGCACTTCGCCAACATCAATAGGTCGCACACCTGGATTTTTATTCAATGCAATCAAACGACATGCGTGATGCTGTATTAAACATTGTGGTTTAACATTTTCAATGCATAAGCGTTTTGCAGTATCTGCAATTGCTTGACAAAGCATATTTGACGCATTACCAAATATTTTGGAGCACTGTAAAGTTCGCCAACAGTCAGCATTTATCTGTGTTGGACCTCCTGAACCTTGAACATGCTTGGCAGCCGATTGAACGAGTGAAATATTGAAATCTTCAAAAATCACAGGTTCTACCAGAAGATCAGCACCTTGTAGCAGAGCGATGTGTCGATTCTCGTTTTGGATGCCTATCTTGTAAACATTTTTTTACATCTGGTGTCATATCAACTATTCCATGTGTTATACTTTCTGCATTTATGCATTTCATTGCTTGTGATACATTGTTCTCCTGAATTATTCGACAAAAGCGTTTGTTCTTTGATTCATTCTCCAATTTCTTTGACTTCAATCTTTTTGTATTTCAATCGTTTCAGACATCAGCGAATGGAGATCACCTCTTTTCCATTTTTCTAGTCTGGAAATAAGATATTTTGCATTATCTTTTGGCTTTGATTTAATTGACGGTTTTTGTAGCATTATTGGCATATATACATGTATCAGCAGCATAGCTATATCCTCCTATGCTGTTTTGAAAATGAATAGATTCATAATTCTTATCAGTTCATGTATAAAATCATCTCCTGCTTTACTCTTCGTAGGGATGAATGTATTCTTTTTCCATCTAGTTATTTTGTGATAAGCAGATTCTAGAGCAGATTGAATTTCTTCTCTGCTTTTTAGTTCACCCCATTTGATACTAGTTATTGGTTGCAGTTTTTTTTCTTCTTTATTGTGGATCATTTGTCGATCTTCATCTCATCTGTTAGATTGATCAGCCCATTGTCTAGCATTTGCAATCACAGAATTTATTACATCATCTAAATGCGATATGTAATATTCTATACTTATTGTGAATGTTGATGTGTTGTTTGAAACAATGAAATATGTTCGGGTGTATTTTTGAGACATTTATGAATTAACGAGAGATACACTTTCGAATACTACAAGAGCATGTTTTACGCTACTGTGACTGAATGAGGGACATTACACCTGGCGACGAAGATAAAAAGGATACAAATAAAAAGCCACCAATCGTTTGCGAAACAATGGGTACGTACATTCCACGACCTGATAAATATACAAATCAGTGTGACATAAACATTTGGTTCCAGCAGCTCGAATTATTCCTCTCACTGTCAAAAGTTGCTGAGACTGACAAACGCAGTGTTCTACTTTCCTATATTGACATCGAAATCGGTACTTCTATTCTTCCCCCCCCCCACATTTTTGTTGTTGACAACCGAGAGTTTTGCATCGTCTCTCGATGCACGATCTTCTCTTGCTCCTATGGGCAGTCTCACTGCTGTCGCAAAAGCGTTGAGGGTATAAAATGAGCTTGTAGAACATTTACAGCCTCAGAACTAGGCAACTGTTCGTCATTGTCTGCAGACAACAATCCCACGAAGTTCATGATCACAGCTAGCTGTACCTTGTATTCTGACTGAGTATCCAAGCCCCAAGGCACCAATCCTTCATGCCAGGGTTCAAGTAAGACTTCTCAGTCGTGTTGTAGTATCACTAAGTGACAGATGAAGTTGATTCTAACTCCAGTGTGACTAAGTTTGACAAAATTTGATGAATTTGGAAAACTTGAAAAATGTGGGGGGGGGAAAGAATAGAAGTACCCCGAAATCTCTCAAGCTACTGTTCCTGGACTGACTTTGAGTTCCTCTACTACTTACGAAGATGTCAAGAATTTTCTACTACAGCGATATTCGACCAAGGACATTTACATCGAAAGAATTTCTCTGTTTGAGAAGACGTATTCCGCTCCGGCTGAAAATTTTGCTGCTCAGCTTAACGCCGTGCTCGACAATTTCAGTCGTGATCCTGCCGTTTTACGTGAAGAAATAATAGTTGCTAAATTTATTGCTTCAATTCCGCGTCACATCGCTACTGAACTTCGCTTACGTCGACCTACAACGATCAGTGAATGTATCAAAATCGCTAATTCTGTCACTAGCGAAAAATCTTGCTTCGCTGTCAACAACAGTACTGATTCACATCGACTAAATACGTTCTCACGGAAAAATAAGTTCTCTAATAAATCAAAACCAATGACTGAGCTCAACACTGCTACGCGTAGGCATAACGCCATTCTGTGTTTTCATTGTGGAGATGATTCCCACCTTGCAAATGATTCGAAGTGTCCTGCTCGGAATGTGAAATGCAGCATTTGCCAAAAGATGGGGCATTTACCTAAGGTTTGCAAGAGTTCTACAAGTAAAGTTCGCATTGGTACTGTTCTCCGTACGAATATTGGAAGCGTATCCGTCCGAATTCAGCGACCTGAGATAACTCTGATCATTAACGCTGATAAATCTGCGAATTTCATTGTTGACACAGGTGCGGAAGTGTCAATATTGTCGAAAGCTGATTATATCAAATATCTTCATGATATACCTTTATATGCAACACGTGAAAGTTTTCACAATTTTGACAATTAGTCAATCAATGTAGAGGGTGTGATAAGAACATTGACAATTTCTTATAACGACAAACGTGCTTTTATAGCGTATCCTGGACAGTGCCACCGCAAAAATCAAAACTATAAAAGTACGCTAAGTTTTGATTTTTGGGTGGTACTGTTCAGGATACGTTATAATTTACAATGACCACGCTGAATGAGTAAAACGTGCTTTTGGTGATTTATACGTGGCAGACGTTCCTTTCTCAATGATTGGAGTGGATATCATTTCCGCTCTGCGTCTGAATATTTCGTTTGATGATGGTGATTCTTCCAATCCAAGTAGGCCTACTGATAGGTCTATCTTCGGGGCGTCACATACTGTTGACTCGATCATGGAAAATCGTCAAACATTCGAAAATTACATGCACATCAAGTTGAAAGAGAGTGCTCCTTCATCGATTATTCAACCCTTGCGTCGATTGCCCTTCGCTCTTGAACAGCCGGTAGAAGAAGAATTGCGACGACTCCTAGCTGCCGACATTATTGAGCCAGTAAATTCATCGTCTTATGTTTCACCAATAATTTGCGTTCCAAAATGTGATAAGACTATACGCTTATGCGTCTATTACCGTCGACTAAACGACAATATCATTATTGACCAATTTCCGGTTCCTACCGTTGAGGAGCTATTCAGTAAGATCTCAAATGCTAAGTACTTCACAAAATTGGATTTACAATCTGCGTTTCATCAAATTGAAGTTCATGAGAAGTTGCGTGACTACACTGTGTTTATTACTCATGTCGGACTATTTCGCTTCAAGAGGGTTCCCTTCGGCCTTGCAAGCTCACCTGCAGTCTTCAATCGAATCTTACGTCAAGTTTTATCAAAATGTGCTAATACTATTACTTACTACGACGATATTCTGATTGTTGCTTCTACGAGTAAGGACTTGCAAGTATATACTAATGCAGTCAAAGAAGCTCTCAAGAGACAACACTTTGTCGTCAATGAGAATAAGAGTGTTTACGGTGCAACGGAGATTGAATTTCTCGGTAGACAACTGTCCGCCTTTGGTACAAAGCCACCTTCACATGCTGTTACTGCGATTGATAAATGTCCTCAACCTAGTACAAAACAAGAACTGCGAGTTTTTATGGGCATGATAAATTATTTTCGTAACTTTGTGCCAAACTTTGCTTCTGTCGCTGCGCTTCTGTATAGATTACTACAAGATAACATTCATTTTACATTCTCCGATGTTGAAATTTCTGCATTTCATGAACTGAAGAAACTTTTGATTGATTCATCATTCCTCGCCTATTTTGATACTACCACTCGGGCGAAAACCATTTGCACAGATGCCTCCTCAAAAGGTATAGCTGCCATGTTAAGTCAAAGCATTGATGGCTATGAGAAACCTGTGTATTTCGTCAGCAGACAACTACGGCCAAATGAGACACATTATTCCAGTTCAGAACTTGAGACCTTAGCTGTCATATGGTCAGTTGAAAAATTGCATCAATTCTTATACGGACGTTCATTTGAAATCAGAACAGATCACAGCTCTTTGAAAGAGGTCCTGACTGGTACAAATAAACACAAACTTGCTCCAGCACGAATCACACGATGGGCTATAAGACTCCTTCCTTACACGTTCACAGTTACTTACATCAAAGGCTCGACTAACAAGATTGCAGATTGTCTTTCCAGACTACCACTTCAGTCAAACTCGGAAGACTCAACTTCTCTTGACGATGTTCACATTGCATCAGTCCTTGGAGCTAACTTACCCTGTCTTACATTTGCTGAAGTTAAGTATGCTACAGAAAATGACAATACTCTCAACGAACTGTCAACACTTATTCAAACTGATTGGTCTGATAAGTGCGATTCTCTGAAAGAATGTTTACGTCCTTTTCACCGGTTCCGTGATGAACTTTCTTTACATGATGGCGCAATCTTCCGTGGTGAGAAAATTGTTGTTCCTTCAATGCTACGTGACTGCCTTTTGACCTTAGCTCATGAAAGCCATATAGGCATGAGTAAAACAAAGTCGCGTCTTCGACAGACATACTGGTGGCCTTCCATGGATAAGAATGTCGATGAATTAATTCGAAGTTGCTTCTGTTGTAAATTCTTGCCTCGCGATAGCCCAGTGCAGGTTACTGATTGGAATACCCAACCGTGGAATCATCTATTTACTGATATTGCGGGCCCAAAGTACGATTCCAATGGCAAGACCTTTTACTTGATTGCCCTCGTTGACCATCATAGCAAATATGTTTGTTGCAAGGTTGTGCAATCGATCACATCAAGTGACGTTATTTGTTTTCTTCAAGAAAGTTTTCTACGTTTGGCTTGTGCGCTAAAACCACATCCGATAATGAAACTCAGTTTATTTCTACCGAATTTACGGGGTTCCTTCGCTCAAGAGGTATCATACATGTACGTTCCGCTATTTACAACCCTCAAACTAATGGAAGTATTGAGCGCGTAAATAAAAATCTGAAAAAGTTACTTGAGTCTCTACGGCATGAAGACGAGAATCTGCCAAATCTACAAAGTGCTGTAAACAATTATCTGATGATCTACAATAATACAACTCATTCGACAACTTCTAAATCACCCTCCGAGATGATCTTCAAATATCGACCAAGAACTAAACTTGACGTTGCTGTACCTCTGGAAGTAGCAGAACCTGACCCGGAGATAATACAAATGAAAAATGATGTACAAGACAAGTTGCGGCGGCGGGCGGATTACGCCAATACAAGGAGACGACCAAAGGATAAATTCACATTCAAAGTTGGAGATTGGGTGCAAATACCACCTGGACCGATTCGACAAATTAGGGAACAGTGTGGTGAATACACGACTCACAAACAGACAAATAGACATCACAAACTCAGTGATGGGTATAAAGTGAATGCCAGACACTTGAAATTGATAAAACGACCTTCAACATCAGAAGAGGATTATGTTTCAGTCGATACATCTCAACCAGTGCTGATAGAACGTTATCCATCGCGGGATCGTAGACCTACTGAGCGCTACGGATTTACAGAATAGGAGTTGTGAAATCTCATCCTAGTTCTTATGTCGAGTGTGACTTTTTATATACCCTGACTCCTTCCTCAATACTTACGTAAAGTTTCCTTCCTGTGCCGGGGAAGATGTAATATTCTATACTTATTGTGAATGTTAATGTGTTGTTTGGAACACTGAAATATGTTCGGATGTATTTTTGAGACATTTATGAATTAACGAGAGATACACTTTCGAATACTACAAGCAGGGGTGTAGTGGAGGGGTAACGCGGTATAACGCCGTTATAGGCCTACTTCCTAAGATTCTGGCCGAATCAGCGTTATACTTCCTAAGGTCATCAAATTAACGTCAAAAGATGGTAAGCTGTATGTACGTGTCAAACATTTAATGTAAAAATGTTCATACTTGATGTGCATTATTGATGAAGATCTTATTCAACTTCCTATTTTTGCATTTTGTCATGAGCATGCATGCTTTCATTATTACTTGGATTCATGTGGAAGTCCTTCAATGATAAAGTAATCGTCGAAAGGGGATGAGAGCGGTTGAAAATTCTAAAAGGGCGATTATGTAGCTCTCGAACAGTCCGTTATGGACAATAGTGGCACGAATATGCGTTTTTCAGCTGATACACTAAAAGTCAAAAGACTTGTCACCCTTGCTCATTAGTTAACATTGCATGTGCGACAAGTCTTTTGGCTTTTAGTGTATATACATGTCAAATTTAGCGTTATACGTCCCAAAATTCAGCTGAATTTTTAGCTCTTAGCGTTATACTTCCTAAGAATTTACGACTCCACCCCTGACTACAAGAGCATGTTTTACGCTACTCTGACTGAATGAGGGACATTACACGATATTGGTATATTCTCTTCCATCTCACATCATCATCATCGATTCAGCTAGCGCGGCCTCTGATTGACCCACGTCACTTCAATAAATTGATAAATAGTAAATAATAATTTTTGTATATCTAGTAGTCCATGCGGCAGGCAGCAATGTATGAATACCATCAAGGTAAGTATGCGGCCTCTGATTTGTACATTACTTACCTTGAAATCTCATGTGGTATTTCCATAGTCTACTTATATACATCTACATCTATTCATGCTGCTGCACATGGGGGCCAACGTAGATGGCCAAGATCTTTGCGATTCTGGACTCCCATCTTAATATAATGCATGATTTTGTAAGGCTTTCTATGTCCACAGGTTAGTTCCACGAAGCAGGTAATTATTTTCCTGATTGGAAATAATTAGCCTGGTGCAGACTTCTATGGAAAAAGTCATGCATTATAACAGATAATGCATAGATTTCTTCGGTCATTATTTGTCATAATAACCTCGAGCCTTCGGCTCTCGGTAATTATAGCGAATAATGACCTCAAATCTATGCATTAATTATTTTTTAATTAATTATGCATTTAATTTTTTTAATTATGCATAAAAATTTATTTACTTTTTATTACGGTTGCTGGGTTTTCTGTATTTTATGATATATTTCTTAAGTTGCAAATATGTTTTCAAATTTATTCTAGTAAGCCATAGACAGTTTTTCTTGTTTAGGCAAATCCCCTGAATATCAACACATTTCCCATTGTCAAAAGAAATAATTTGGCAGATGTTAAATTTTTTAATTCAACAAAGTACATGTATCTCGACTAGGCTATATACAGGTAGAAGACATGACTATACAGAAAAGTATTTGGAGTCAGAGATGCTTCTTCTGTGCTTTCGTCTATGTTCAGTTTGGTGATCTTTCCGCATTAGTGTCCAGCAGTAATCGGCTAACATCACTGGAGTCCACTGAGAACTGTACCTCCTCTCCATACTTGCAATAGCCTGGTGAAATTGTTCACCATGCTCATCACTCACATCAAAATTGTTATCAGGGAAAACGTCCAAATGTGAGTGAAGAAAATGAAGCTTCAGGGACATGGTGGCACCAAGTCTTTGAAAATCAAGCAAGCTCAATTATCTCTTTGAAATGAGGATTGCGATTCCTGCCAAGAAAACCGTCAACAACAGACCGGAATGATTCCCAGGCAGCCAGTTCTGTTTCAGAAAAACCTCTGGTGAACGAAGAATCATTCAGGCACTGGCGAATCTGTGGTCCTACAAAGACGACAGCATCAATCTTCGCTGATGAAAGTTTAGGAAATTTCTCCTTGAAAGTAGTGATTGCTTGGCTGCCGTTCTTCTTTAGAGCTTTGACGAACTAACTTATTAATCCCAACTTGATGTGTAAGGGAGGTAAGATGATCTTGTCTCTGTGAACTAAAGGCTCATTGACAATATTCTTTTCGTCAAGTACGAAGCTCTCACGCGGTTTCCAATCTTTCTTGACAAAGTGGTTGGCCTTGTCACGACTGTCCCATTCGCACATGAAGCACTGAAACTTAGGCCAACCTGTTTGCATTCCAGTAACAATAGCGATGACCTTTAAGTCAGCACAAATCTTCCATTGATGATAAACGTATTTCAAAACTTACAAAATTCGAGCAAGGTTTTCATACGTCTCCTTGATCTGAGTAGAGTAGGCAACAGGAATGGATAGAAGTTGATTGCCAATATGGATCAATGCTGCCTTTATGGTATATTTTGAACCATCGATGAAAAGTCTCCACTCACATGGCTGGTGTCTCGTCTTGAATTTAGAGAAAAGTCCGTTGATGTCGTTGCAATAGCAGAGATCGCCTGTAAACAATGAAAATATTGTTGGAATATACTGTATACAGCATTCGTGTTATTTGTTTTGTTATACCTACCTTCCATCGTAAAGAGATGTTTCAAATCATCCGTCCGCCTCCGAAAGTGTGAAATGGTAACACCATCTTCCAGCCATCCCATCTCCTTGAAGCGTGAGGCCGAAATTTCTGCTTTCTCCTTCGATAACTTCATGTCTCGCACGTAATCATTCAATTGGGCCTGATTCCATTTGCGCAGGGAGTAGAATTCTTCATCAGGAAGGTAATCTTGGTCGCTTTCTATATCACCGGTACTAGTCATTGGATCTTCTATGTCTGACAGATGCATTGGGGTATCGGAACAGGTATATCATCAGAATGCGGTACGGGACGATTAGATGAAGTGTCAACAGGATAAGTCACTTTCTTCAAGGAATTTTTGTCTCTATTCCTCGGTTTCTCGACACTGCAGAAATAACAGTCAGAACGGTGATCCTTTTGCTCACGCCACATCATAGGAATTCCAAATGGCATCTTCTTCAACTTGCCGCGATACCACATTGATAAACTGCCATAGCCAACTTTGCAAAAATTTTTAGGTGCCCAAGTTTTGTAACTTTCCTGGTCTCCCATTTGGCATGGATGAAAATAAGCCGCATATAACTGTTGTAATCTTGGGTTAGTCGAAATTGGCCTAAGATCAGCTTCATTTTTATACTCCCCGCATATATAGCAAAAGAACTTGGTCTGATTTACACAATCGTCCCGACTCATTTTCTAACCTGCAATGATTAAGCGGAACAGTCTGTCTAGTGCTTCGGCTACGTGAGATTCAAATTTCAGCCAATAGCAATACGATTTAACTGTGGTTGGCTGATTCACTGCGCATGCGCTATGAGTTGAGATTGAATTAATGAATACAGTACGTAGCTATGAAAATGGCTTCGTGTAATGTCGATTAGGCCCATGCATGCATGTGTACATGGCACGAATGCCCTGAACAGCAGGACTAAAATATAGTTGCGCTGAACAGCTTAGAATCTAATTCAATGCTAATTTTTTATGGATTCAATTAAGGACTTCAACAAAAATCGGGGGCCTACTGATCTGTGTATCAAACTTCACAAAGGTTTTGAAGAAATACATGATTTTACATAAATATTGATGCATTATTTACCAGGGAACTTGATCTGTTGGAGCAAAATGAATATCACCATTGTTCTTAGGATGATTGAAATACCCAGAAAAAGTTGGTTTCATGCGAATAAAATTTTTTTCTTCTGCATTTGTGAATCAGTGTTATTACTTATTTCAGTTTTGTTTCACTCATTTTGCCTTTTATTGTTTCTTTCAGGATACTAAGGTCATTTCGTAAATAAGTTATAGTCGACAGGCAATTTTGCATCATTAGTTTATGTATAATTCGCATGTATTTTTTCATCTATCCATAGACCATAAACTTCTAAATTTCTCTGGACAGATAGGTTGAAATTGGCTTATACATGATCTGGCATGGACTCCTAAATATAGATTACCTTACAAATAGACTGTCAATAAGCATAATCAACATTTTGGAGAACAGGTCGTCTGCCAGCACAGCATGTATGTATATTTATGTACATTAGGAGTTAGGACGCATGAGCCTACACTGCAAACTGTAGGGCACTAACTTAGGCACGAAGCCGAAATCTCGTGCCAGTTCGCGCCTAGTTAGTGCCTTTCTAGTGCCTCGAGGCGCCACCAGGCACTAATAGGCACCAAACGAAATGTTTGCTTATCCAATAAAATCGAAGGAAAAATCAATGGGCACGAACTCGGCACTATGAACTTCGTGCCTACGCGTGCCTAGTGTTGGTTAGAATTGATGCCTAAATTTCGTGCCTAATTCAAGCGAAATTTCGTGCCCTAGAGTTTACAGTGTACACATGCTTATGCGCTAAACGCATGTGCTTTTTTTTTACTGAATTTTCACCCCTAGCACAGCTATGAGCCATGAACGAAGCTAGGGGTTACTCAATGAAAAGTAACAAATTGTTTTATTTTAAATAAATAAAATTAAAAATTAAAAAAAAACAGATCTTCTAATCTGATTAAGCTGTCCCCATCAGAAACCTATTCGCAAGTAATGGGAAAAAGACCGTTCCAGGACACCATAAAATAAAAAAAATTGGTATCTTTAAAAACGACATAAATTCATGAATTTAGATCCTTTTTCAGGTTTTTAAGACCTAAATTCATAAATTTAGGCGTTTTTAAAAATACCCAATTTTTCAAATTTTTCAAAATCTCAAATTTGAGAATTACAATTTTTACTCCCAAAATCATGACCGTTCCAGGACACCGTAAAATCAGAAAAGTTAAGAATCTCAAAATTTGAGAATTACAATTTTCACCGCTAAAATCATGACCGTTCCAGGACACCGAAAAAATCAGAAAAGTTAAGAATCTCAAAATTTGTGATTGTGACATTTTACTTTGAAAATTATGACCGTTCCAGGACACCGAAAATCATAAAAATTAGTATTTTTAAAAATGACTAAATTCATGAGTTTAGACGTTTTTCAGGTTTTTAAAATATATTATGTGTCTAAAAATATTTGAAGGAATTGACATATTCTTAACAATAAGTTTAGGTACTTTTACAATTGTCATTCAATTGTAGAGAACATCTGCTTCTTGCATTTATGAATAAAAAGCATTTCAGTGTAAAGAGCTGTGAACTCCAACTCAAACATTTGAAAGGAAACAATGTATGAAAGAACAAACAGCTGCTACACCCACTTAGACATTTGTAAGACGTGGAATATATAACCAGCAAATCCTACTCCAGCTACAGTGCCGTGAAACAATACACAACAATAATAATCGATATGGCTATTTCAAACAATTGTGCTGAAGACTTATTTAATTAAATAGTGTTTCTTGTCAGTGAAGGTTGTGTCAAAACGCTCTTGTCATATATTTCTCAAAATGAGATAAGATTAATTTGAAGATAGAAGAAAACAATCGTTGCCAGGGAGGATGAGAAAATTACGAGAGGAATTGAAGAGGAATATATTTTGAGAGGCATGAATTTACAGATTCTTTGAGTGATTTCATAGAGCCAAAATGGAGAAGATAATACAATTGTAAACTACGCAAATTCTCGTTGCATGAAAAAAGAAACAATTCACTCAGTGTTATATGTAAAATTTTTATCGGTAAGCACATCAACTATCTTCTATCTCTTTGTGATAATGACAAGACATATTTTTATAGTGATCAATTATCGAAGTTTCATTTCAATTAGGTAAAATTAGCAGACAATTTTCCTATGCTTTGTAGGGTGTCTGTTTCTATTGTACTTTAAAATCACGACCTAACGTTATCGGAAGATTGACTACAAAAGGATGATAATTTTCATTGTGTAAAGCAATTATGTGACATTCCAAATGATTCCATTCTTCTGTCAAACAATGGTGCGTCTTTTAACGACAATACTGCGGTGACATATTCAATGGAATTTGGATGTGTATCCCCGCTTTGTTACTGCGACGGCCGCACATTATTTTTCTTTAACAATGGTGCGCCATTCAGCTAATCAAATCATGTTCACGCGTTAACATTAGACCGCGCTTTGAAGAAAACTTTTCATTCTTGAAACCCCTCTGTTTTATATGCAATGTTATTTCCTGTTGCACATGTACATACAATTACTATGCCATTCAGCTAAAATACAGCGCTTCAACCAATTAGAGCGCGTCCACACGTGGACAGAAATCCCATTGTTTAGAAAACTTGTATCTGTCTGTTTTATATGCAATGCTGTTTCCTGTTTTATATGCAATGTTATTTCCTGTTGCACATGTAAATACAATAGAGTGCTTCAGCCAATTAGAACGCGTCCACGCGTGGACAAATTTACATGTATTTTAATGCATGCAAAGTGGTTGTAACCAAATTGAAATATCCATGTGTTGTTTTTAATTTCACATTTACGGGAATATAATACAAACATTTTGTCTTCTATAAAATGAGTAACATTAGACAAACAAAACGACTACTAATTTCAATTTAAATAGAATTTCAGAAAATTGTATTCAAAATATTTATTCAAAATATTTCTTTAAAAATGGAAGAAACAAAAGTGGATGAAACCTCAAGAATATATCCTTCGTTATCACAATTAAAAACAAGTGAAATTAACATTGAAAAACACAAAGATAGAGTTAGGTATATGAAAGATAAGGAATCTCAATTATTACTTAGACTAGAACATTATAAAAAATTAAGAAAGAGATGGACCAAAGTTAAGAATGTAACACAAGGAATTGGCATATTCTTAACAATAAGTTTAGGCGCTCTCACTATTGTTATATCTTCAGGTGTTTTATTAATTCCAGTAGTTGCTACTGCTTTAACAGGTACGGGTGTTTTTGCAACTTCACTTGTTACAATGTTAGAAAAATCTTTAATAACTAAGAAACGAAAATCATTAAAAACTAAGCATTTACATATTAAAGAAGTCTATGATAAACTACATTACTACTTTCAAAGAGTATGTGATGATAATGTTATAACGTTAGATGAGATTGAAAAATTTGACCAAATAGCTAATGAAGTAAATCAAATATCATTTCAATTACAGTCAGAAAAAGTTGATGATAAGAATAAACAGGATGGCAAAATTTCTAGTGATGATAAAACTTTTACTGATGGTAAAATTTCTAATGAAGAAAATGACAAAATTTTTTTAGAAGAGCTAAAAACTTTAAGCGAAAATTTAAGCAAAACTTTATTAAACAAAACTTTATTAAACAAAACTTAAAACGAGAAACCTTTAAACGAAAAGATGTCAGACAACAAAGCAATAAAAAAATAATTTGTTCAGTAAAATGTTTTGTTGTATTCCAATGTTACCACAAAATTCAAATATTATATTTTAAAAAAATAGATAAAATTAAAGCTGATAATAATAATAACAAGAGAAATATTATAATACTATATTTGTATATTTTTATCACTCGGTAAACAAATCTTCGATCGACTTTCAGTCGGGGCGAAGCCCCTCGAGGCAAAGCCCAGTCAGAGAACAATTGTTCGATAACTCTATCATGAATTTTTTATCAATATTAATTGTAATGAAGCCATAATCTTTTGACCAAGCATTATTACACGAATGTTTAAATTCATCTTTATCTCTTATACATAAATCTCTTAACAAATCACATAAGTTTCTTGCATTTATTTCAAATAGTATAAATATATTTGCATTCTTTCTAATAACACTTCCGTCTAATGAATACATACTTTGTGTTAAGTAAAAAACACTACAGTTATTGTGTCTACCTCTTGTGAAATAATTTCTCTGAACTGACTGATTTTTATCATTAACACAATCATCAAAAATTACACAATGTTTCATTGTTTTATCTAGTTTACTAGGATCTTGCATATTACCACTATCATCTATTAATTGTATCTTTATATGCTTATTTTTATTAGATTCTACTAACTGATCAGTTTTTGCTGCTTCTTCACACCAGGAACTTATTTCTTCTTCATATTCAGATTTTTTGTATTCTTCGAATAGGGAAGCAATTGCTGTTTTTTTAAGATTATTTTCAAATCCATATTTTAAAAATTGATAGACGGGTTGTTCTGCTGTTGTTGTATAAATTATAAGATTGTTATAATCCAAAAAAATTTGGAGTCGTTAAAATTTTAAATAATAAATATGTTTTACCACATCCCGATCTTCCACAAATAACTGACAAAACTTTATTAGATAAATTTGGATGATGATTAAATTTGAGTTTTTTTTATTTAATGGGAGCACTTCACTCATTTTTTAATAAAAATTTTTTGTTTTTAAAGAAGAAGAAGAAGAAAATTAAACTTTTCTAGCTTCACGTAGGAGTTTATACCTCTCATACGGGAGTTTATACCTCCCGAACCAAAACATCTATCATAATCTCTTCACCTCCAAAATTTATTTCTTGTCCTTTCTCATCAGTGATTCTAATGTTAATACTGTTAATAGTTTTTCTTGTAATAGGGAAATATATTAATGTTTGAGGAATTACATTTAGTCTATAACCAATGGGTACAGTAAAAGCTGGAAAACTGAATATTAAATTTGATAATTTACCATTTATATATCCTCCTTCAATAATGTCACAATGTACAACAATTGAATTTATTTCAGTTATTTTTGGAATCTTCTCACTTAAATGATAACCTTGACTATAGGTTTGTTTATTAAATCCTAATAGCTTTGACAATGATCTATCATGATTAAAATCAACTTGATGATTTTCGTCTAAAGTAAGAGAAAATTTATTAACTGCCGGTTCAACTGCAAAATGTAATTGTTTCTTATCTTTAAATGGTATACCTAAATGTCTCTTAATTTCATTTGATATTGATTCAACTTCGTAAGAACCAGGAAGAAAAGTTTGTATTTTCCATGTTTTGCCTTTATCAGTAGAATATCTAAATTGATCATTCACATCTTTTATAACATTTTGAATAGTGTTAAATGTAGGGAAACTAGTCAATGCAATTTGATAATTTTTATTTTGTTCTAAATGTAGAATGGGTTCTAAATTACAAGTGTGTGATGAAGTAGTTGTTATAATTTTTAACGTCGTACTAAATTTTGATGAACCCAAAATCTCTGTCAAATTTTCTAAATGATAATTAATTTTGTCTAAATCTGCTGAACACACTTTTTAGTTAAAATTTTGAATAAATATTGTAGATAAAAATCATAGATAAAAATCATAGATAAAAATCATAAATAAAAATCATAGATAAAAATTAGAAACAACATATTTCAGCTGCACTTTTATAATCCTCTTCATTTAGAATCTTCTTTTCTAACAGTCTTTTCAATATAGCATGAATTTCATTGAAACTAGAATTATGTCCTTCTTTTATTGCCGATATTAAAATATTTAATCTATTTAGTAATTCTTGTGGATCATCCGGTAAAAATACAGTTGTTTCTGTTTTCTGTTTTTCAGATAAACCTTTCCCTACTTTAACTCCCGTTGATAATAAATTTTCTAATTGTTTATAACGTCTAAGAGATTTTACTACACCAACTCTATCTAACATAGCTTTATATTTTACAAGATCTTCTACAGCATAATTTTTTAAATCTGCTCCTCTTAAAAGATCAACAAAATTTCTATCTAAACTAATAGGTGATTTATCTGACGTAAAAATTAACCCCCGTAAAGGTTGTGGAAATATTTCTTTTCCACCAAGATAAAATCTTGCAAATAATTTTTTATCTAAAAAGAAAGTATAATGTTCGAATAACATAGATTTTGGTAATTTTTTATCTATGTTTGCTTCTAACAAACCATAATCATCTAATAGTGTTTTAAATACTGGATCCGCTATATCAACACGTTTTTCATTATTTGTAAGTTCTTTTTCAAGAGTTTTAAATGGTTCGACAGTTTTTTCATAATCAGTTTTTACTTGCTCGGTTTGCTGCATTTTTTCAAACATATCAGATTGAATACCAGCTTTTTTCATTCTATGCTGAAGATGATTTTCTTTCATAATATTTCTTCGTTTTATTAACTCTTCTAATTGTTTTATTCTTTTAAAATTATCGGCTCTAATTTTATCCATTTTTTATATTATAATTTTATATTATATTATTATATTATTTTATATAATTTTATATTTTTATATTATTTTATATTTTTATTATATATATATATCAAATTTGTCTATCTTAGAAATTAGAAAATTAAAAAGGTTCAGTAGTTATTCCATCAGGCAAAATTTTTCTTTTATCATCAAATGGATCTAATGCTAATTTATGTTCCTCTTTTAAATACATTTTATGTTTCTTTGAATTAAGTCTATAATTACTTGCTGTTTTTATTTCATTATTAAATAATACATTTTTATAATCTTGAAATGTTATTTGATTAGCCACTGATGCCTTTGAAATTCCTTTTAATGTTTTATGTGTTTTAATATTATTAGTTGTATTATAACAATAACATTTAGATTTTAAAAATATAGCTTCTGTTATGAAATCTTCATTTCCTTCTAATTCATCTTTTACTTTACATAAATCAGAAGGATGAATGATATCTTTTATTTTATTAATTTCTTCATCAAGTATAGAATTATACGGTATTATTAATTCTAAGAAAACAGAATCGGTATCTGTAAAGTGTAATTTATAGTTTTTGCCATAAGCAGGTGCTAAATAATCATATATAAATCTATACATAAATAGTTTAGCTAATTCTAATATAGTGAATCCTATAAAATTAAACTTATCATGTTTTACGCTGATTCGACGTAAATGTACAGCACATAGTTCATCACTAAATCTGGTAGTTCCTTTATATGTAGGTTTCCTTGTTAAATTTTGAAATCTATCTCTATCATAAACTATTTCAATATTTTGTCTATTACGCACATTTTCTAAAGTCTTACCATAAAATGCATTATTCATTAATTTGAAGAACACGTTTCCAAAATCATCTTTATTTCTTTTAGCTATTTTACGTTTTTCAATATTGAACTCTATATAATTTTTTAACCATTTAGATTTTTGATAAAATAGTTTTCGATGTATTTTGGTGAGAATCATTCCATGATCTAAATACCAATCTAGCATTCTTCCTTCAACAACATACTTTCCTTTATTACCTTGTGTCAACATAAATTTTTTTGTTGGTCTGTATTTCTTAGGAATTATAGACTTTTGATAATCTGAAAAATCTTCTATATTGGGAATCTTGTTTTCGGGACAGAAAGGATAATATTTTGTTGCGCCTTTTATATAATCAGGATATGCTGAATCAACTTCATATATGTAACCAAAATTACGATTTCCATCATGTGTTTTTTGATAATCAAGATTATTACACCATGTCATTTCACCTGTTGGTAATTCTTGTATCATGCAAGAAGAATATAAGCTATTAAAATCATAATATAACAAATAGTTTTCTCTCATGATTTCTTCAACTGCTGCTTGACTATCTTCATTTGATATAAGTCCTTCTTTATTTTGATTAAACAATTTTATAAACTGATCGTTTTCTTCTGGAGATAAAGGTTTCATTATTCCATAATCATCAGGATTTACTTTTTTATTAAAACACTTAAAATATCTATTACCTAAAACTGATGAAACTCCACCTCTAATTCCAGATTCAAAAAATAATAATTTATCATATGTATTTTCTTTATAATGTTTAAGTTTAACACCGGTATGTTTTAATCCTGCTAACCATGTTAAACCCCGTGTAGAATAACAATAACATGGATCTATTCCGTAATATTCTAAACACATATCACGAAAGTTTTCAAAAAGATCAGCTAGTATTAATACATCTATCTGAAGATATTTCATTGTATAATCATACATTGTTTTACAATTTAACTCTCTCCAATTTTTTTCAGCTTCTGCATAGTCTTCTTCAGATAATTGTGATTGTTTTAATGTTGATTTAAATTTATTTATTGGAGGAAGTTGTTTTTCTTCCATAATTTCATTTATTCTATTTATATCAGTCTTCGACTGTGAGCCGCAGGCTATATACTCATACGGAAATATGCCTTTTAAAGGTTTTAAATTATATTTATTTAATATTTTACATTGTTCAGATTTCAAAGTTTTTCCCATAACATCTAATGAATAAGGAGTAAAAAATCTAAATGCATCTAAAATTCTAATGCAACCTAATTGCATTGAAAAATATTCTTCTTCTTGTTTACATAGTACATTTATTTGTTGTTGTTGTAATTTTTCAGATGAAAATAAATCTTTCATTACTAGATGGAAATCATATTTAGAACCATTATAAAAATATAGAGGAACAAAGTTATATTTAAATTTATTAGCATTAAGATTACAAGAATTATGTGCTGCACCTCTATATAATCCATTTAGATGATCATGATCTTTTACCTTATCAAGATATCTACCTCTGCCAGTTTTATAATTATTTGTAAAACCTTTTCCACAGTAAAAACATTTTATTTCATTATAAAAATGTTTTCTTTCTTCATTCGTTAATGGAATCATTGGTATATTTGTTTCAAGCAATTGTGAAAAGCGACATTGTAATTCTTCTACTTTCTTTGTAAACATTTCTGAACTATCTTCACCATAGTATTGATAATATTCTGATTTAAATAATTCAGGATAATTTGAATGAATGTACATTCCCCAACATAATGGTTTTTGTTCAAATAAATATTTTTCTTTACTTTGTTCAGATGCACTTTTTACATGATTATCATTTTCAGAATTATAATTTTCAGAATCGGGCGAAGCCCTGGAACTTTCCGTTCGATTTTGTGTCATATTAACATTATATGCTTCAAAATCACAATAAATAGTAAAGGGTACTTTATTTTTGAAATACCATTTATTGTATTCTAAATAATCATCTTTAGGAAAAGTATTTTCAACTGCTTCATTGTGTTGACAATTCTCCAAATGTCTATTCATTTCTTCTTTAGTTCTAAAACTTGTCATATATTGGAGACAGGGAAAATTAGCATTATCTGAAGTTTTTGTAAATATAGAAACATCTTTACACAATATAAAATGACCCTGATAATATAATATATTCGCTTGTGCTGGTTGTTTTGTTTGTTCTAGTTTTTCAAATTTATCTTTATATATTTCATGTGTTTCGTCAATTTCTTTTGTAAGATTAAATGTATTTCGATGAAAATTTTGATTTAATATTTGTAGCTGTTGTTCATATTCTTTATTATATTGTTCTTTATATTGCTGTTGACATTTTTTTAAACATTCATTTAATTCTTTATTTTCTTCATTATTTAATTCTTCATTGTCTTCATTTTCTTCATTATTTTCTTCATTTAATTTTTGAATTGTTTCTATCTTATTTTGATAATTATGACCATATTCTTGTACTAATATTTTTGTTTGTTGTTGATAATCTGTTTTACATTTTTGTAAACTTTCATTTAAATTTTGTAATTTTTGTTGATATTCTGATAATAGAGATGAATATTTGTAATTATAATCATCATTACGTCCTTTATAATTATTATGATTAATCATTATTGGTGATAGTGTTTTAACAATTTCAAATTTTTCAGTACATATTATATTTCCTTGGTAAAAAATATTATGATGCATGTAATTTCCTCTTTTATTGTATACTATTTCTGATTGACATAAATTTTTATCATTCAAATAAAATTTTTTTGAATCTGAGTAAAGTGGAGTAATTTTACCAATAGAAACATAATTCACATTTAATTCAAAAACATTTACTTCTATTAAATTTTTATTCTTTTTATGAAACTTTATTAACCTATTATAATCATATGGAAATTCATCTAAGCCATCAGAGAGATCAAATTCATTTATGTATTCTTCTTTATTGTAATGACTTAGTCTTTCTTTGTGATATTGTGCAGGATGTAAATGTGCTATAATACTCCACAGAAAACAATAATCATCTTCATTTTTTATGTTGATTATTTGTGGTGAACTGAAAGGCAAAGGAACATAACTACCACCAGTATTATTTTTATATTTATCAATTACTTTTTTCTTAGATAGTATTTTAACAAATCTCCAACCAGATTCACGTAACTGGGCTTCAATTATACAATTTTCTAATTTAAGTATCATCGATTCAAATATGGGTTGTATATCATTTACATTATGAATTTCTTGCGAATTTGTAAAATGTCCTTGTATTATTTCTTCGGGAATTCCATCAGGTCCATTTTTTGTATAAAGTACTTCTACATTCATATAACATTTGAAAGATTTCTTAAATATTTTGAAAAAGTTTGTTAATACATTATAAAAAGTTTCATCGGTTTCATTATATTCAACAGACTGATTAAATAAATATTTTATATTTGCTAAGGCTTCATCGGTTCGTTCAGCTTCATCAAATTCATCTATTTCGTTAAATTCATCAGTATCGCTAAATAAATATCTCCCATCTGGTACATGTTCATCTTCACTATTCAAAACTTTTTTATATTCCGAATGTGAATAATCATCAAATATTTTTTTAACTTTTATATCAGTAGGTAATGTTTCTATATAGTTTTTATAATTATTTAATTTCGATGTATTTCCTTCATCAACTCGATCTACATTTTTGAAATGCATTTTACTTTGTAAATGAGATTGATAACTTCTTTTTGTTTGTAACTTTTTTCACATAAGACACAATAAAACTTTTCCATTTTTTTTATTTTTTTAGAAAAAATTTAAGAAAAATTTGTGTTTTAATTTTTAAAGAAAAAAATTCCAAAATATTTTTTTAATAAAACTTTTTAGTAAAAAATTATATTTAATAAATTTTTTAGTAAAAATTATATTTAATATTTTTTTATAAAAAATAAAAAATGTTTGAAGAGTATAAAATAGAACATGTACCAGTTTTTAAAAATTATAGACATCCGACAAATCCACTTACGCCTAAACAAGAAGTTAAATTCTATTATCACCATAAATATATGCAATTTGTAAGAGATTATAACATAAAACATGGTATACCTAAATATACCAAAACAAATGATTTTCCTTTATGTCTTCGAAGCTTTAGAGTATTCTTGGCATTTAATAATTTATGGTGGTTAATTAATAAAGATAACTTAACTGTATATGATTTAAAAACATTAAATAAATTAAATCTTCATCCATATATTTACAATTTTAAAACAAAATATTATAAAAGAAATTAAAAGATAGATTAGAAAATATTTTTAGTTCATTATAAAAATATATATAAGGAAAATATTATAAATATGTATCTGTAAAATTATGATAAATTTGTTTAATTATTAAGTATTTCACTAACACCATTTATTAATGGTTTTATATCATTATATGTTTTTTTGGCTTCATCAAATGTAGATTTGGCATCAGAAAATGTAGATTTAACATCAGATATTATTGGTGTTGCTTTTCTTAAGCCGTTTCTAACATCATCTATTGCAGTTTTCAAGTAGTTTAATGTTTCATTATCTTGTAATCTGTTAGGTATTGGTATACCAAATTTTGTATTTAAATAGTTATCAAAATAAAAATAAAATGTATCAGAAATAATGTTTAGTGGTACTTTTGATTCAGATTCTAAAAAAATAATTATTTGTTCTATAATTTGATTTGATAAATGTTTTGTATTTGCATACATGCTAATATCAAAATCTTGAGAGTTATTATAGATTTCATGTTCAGTATCTACTAATATATTCAAATCTTTATCATATACTTGCATATGTTCACTTATGGTGTCAACACGTATTATTCCATATTTATGTTGTGTATAATATGATAAAGGCATATTTATTTTATAATTTTTATTAATATCATTAAAGAATGCTGCATTATTTTGTGTAGTTGTAAAAAATGTTTGAATGTTTTCTCTAATCTTATTATCTACATCACAAGCTTTATGAGCTAATACAACTATTTGAATATTTTGATGTCTTCCTTTTGTAAATATTTCTGACATATTTTTTTGTTTTGATAAACTTGCAACATCATCTAAAATTAATAAAGATTTATTTTCAGGTGTACCAGCAAAATTTTTCCATATCTTGTAACTCATCTAATTGTTTATCATTATAAACGTTTGTAAAAGTTGGCCATTCAGAAGTATGCATACAAAAAATATATACTTGTGTTTCATCCTTATAATGTTCGTTTATATATTTTTTAATAAACGTAGTCTTACCACTTCCAGTTTTACCGTAAACAATGAAATGTAAATTTTCTTGATACATTCTACCCTGTTTAATATTTTTATTATTAGTTTTATCCTTAATCTTATCCTCATCAGTCTTCCAACCTTTAAAATTTTTTATTTCTTGTTTATAAAAATTTATTCTATTTTGTTCCTCTGTTAGAAAGTAACCCCATTGATTTCCAATACATATAACAAGATGATAAATTAAAAATATTAAAATACATGCAAATAATATTTTCATACAATGAAATTTTAAAAAATTCCAAAGACGTGTAAGATCTGATTGTGGTATTTTTTTATTAGGAGATGAATTATGGAAAAAAATTTTTTTATTATATATATTATTATCTATATTATTATATCTAGGATTATATATAGGATTATATATAGGATTATCTATAAGATTATTATTAATATCTTTTAGATTCGGATCTTGAGGGGATAGTGTATCTTGAAACTCAGTGTTATTTATATAATTATTTATCATTTCATTTAATGCATTAAGAGATTTATGCCGACTTAGATTACTTTTATTACTTTTATCACTTTTAATTATAACCGGTGAATATAAATCTTCCAAATTTTCGCTTTTATTCATTTAATATTTTTAAAATAAAAAATTTAGGAAATATTACTTTTTAATTCCGGACTCGCATTCTTACACTCTTATGAGTGTAAAATACCTCTCTAGCACCTCCGGAATGTATATGTATTTTTGGTCCTATACTCAAAAGAAGTATGTTCCGAACCTCTCCTCTCTTCCGGAATACATAAGAATATTTTAATAAAATAATATTTTATTCTTTATAAAAAAATAATATTTTAATATATATAAGACTATTTTTAGTAGAAATACAACTATTTTAATATATAAGACTATTTCAATAATAAAAAATAATTTTATCTAATATAAATTATTATTATTTTGATATAAATTATTATTATTATTATTTTGATTAAAATTTTGATTAAGATCTTGATTAAGTTTTGGACATAGTGTTACATGTCGCGGAAATTTTTTCTTCAATATAATTTTTTGACAACCTCTACATTTTACTTTTTCTTTTAAACAATCCTTACACTGATATTTACTATCATAAAACTCTGTCTTAGGTTTAGTAATTTGACAACTTGTACATTGTCTTGTAGAATTTATACAAGAATTATAATGATTAGTAATTCCTTGAATTGTAAAATATTTATTACAATTACGACATAGCTGATCTTTTAATTTATCTTTTTTATCTTTTTTAACCTCTTCTGGTTGTTCACATAATTTTAAATGACGTGCAAAATTTTTGGACGTTATATTTTTATTACATCCGGAACATATTTTTTTGTTATTACATTCTACAAATTGATTTTTATCAACATAATTATTTTGTGCTACATAATTATTTTGTGCTAAATAATTATTATTATTTTGTGCTAAATAATTATTATTATTTTGTGCTAAATGATTATTATTATTTTGTCTAGGTGTATTTTTTCTAGCAGTATAAAGATTTTGTACTTGATCTGAAATAAATAAATGCTTTAATCTTTGTAATGGTTGCTCCGGTTGAATATTATTATTATTATTAGGTTGAATATTATTATTAGGTTGAATATTATTATTAGGTTGAATATTATTATTAGGTTGAATACTATTATTAGGTTGAATATTATTAGGTTGAATACTATTATTAGGTTGAATATTATTATTATACTGAATATTTTTTTGAAATTGATTAATATGCATACCACATGGTGTGTTTTTCATATGAGAATATAATAGCGTTTGATTTAAAAAACGCATCTTACAAACTTGACAAATTTGAGTCATTTCCATTTTTTTATTTTTATTAGAAAAAATTTTATTTTTTCATTTTTATTAGAAAACATTTTATTTTTATTAGAAAAGATTTTTTTTTATTAGAAAAAATTTTATTTTTATTGTTAAAAAATGATGTTACCAAATGTTGGTGGAGGTGCATATATCCCGAATAATCGTGAATTAGAAATAGAGACAGAAAATTATATTATGAAAACTGGAGACGTTTTATCTGGTCCATTGCATCTTTCTATTCTTCCGCAACAAAATACAGAGTTAACAAATAAACAATATGTTGATACACAAATCAATGACTTAAAGGAAAAATATATAAACGATGTTTTGGTTCCACTGATGAATGAATTAAAGTTGCTTAAACTAAATGACAAATCATTAAACGAAAAATTATCAAAACTTGATAAAAAGGATAGAGAGCTAGAAGCAGATATAGCAAAACTTTTTAAAAAGATTTCTGAACAATCAAAAATTTTAATATTACTTTCTTTAAATTTAAAATCTGCTGTAAATAAAAATAAACATCAGATACAACTATTGAAAGAACAATTAGAAGATGAAATAGAAAAACTACCTGAAAGAATTTAAAAAAATTTAAAGCAGTTACAAACTACATTCCAAAAAAGTGTTGATGAATTGAGTTCTAAAATTACTCAACAAATGAAAAAGATGAATAGAATAATAAATGAAGTAAACTCACTTAATCAAAAAGTTGATGAAATGAAAAATCTTAAAATCAATCTAGAAAATGAATTAAAGAAAAATTTACAAGAAAACTCTAAAGAAAATAAAGAACAGTTAGATTCTGTTAAAAGACAATTAGATGTTCTTAAAATTAAGTTAAATGCACTTAAAACGGCATTGAAGATTAATCAGCAGAAAATGCAAGTTAATAGAAAAGAAATTAAAATACATCACACGCTGCTTGACGCAATAGATAAAGTGCAACAATCAATTAATAAAGTTATCTCGAAGTTGTTGTCTATTCACAAACGTAAATCTTAAACGGACCAAAGGTCCTCAGGTTACTAACCAATCGGAGCGAAGCTCCTCGAGGCTTTAGCCGATCGGACCAAAGGTCCTCAGGTTACTAACCAATAGAACTTTGTTCAGAGGCTTTAGCCGATCGTAAATATTTTTTCCCAAAAGTCAAATTTAATCCTAAAAAATGCCTATAATTTATAAACACAATCTTAAACATTTTGCTTCAAATCAAAGAATTGCTCATGAACCACGTATGAATCCTGTTTATCATTATAACAGTGTAGAAACAATTCAAAAAGAAGGGGATAGTGTAAACAGCGGAGCCGGTATATTTTCTGGTATTGGAAGTATCGTTAACTTAATTAAAAATAATAAAGATTTGATTACATCTGCTGCAAAAGGAGCAGCTGCTATAGGTAGTACAGCTAGTGCAATATCAAATGCTGTTAAGTCTCAAAACGAATTAAAACAACTAGAAGCTATTCGTAAACTTAAGAATGATTCTGAAGAACTAAAAAATTTAAAAAAACTTTCAGATGAAACAAAAAACAAAATTGCTAACATAGCTGTGGAGTCTGATAGTAAACACAATGAAAATAAAAATAATGAAAAAACAATTGAAGAAATAAGAGGTAATGGCGTGAGCAGCGACCTTCGGTCTAACCAGCAAAGCTGTAGCGGAGCTGGTCTAGCAAAATTCTAAAATTATATTTTAATAAAATTTTTTCTATGTGTGAGAAAAACAAAAAGTCAAATTTTTTTTAAAAAAATGTCTTCCTCGTTTGAAAGAAAATTTAGATTAGACGATCCTCCGTTCGTCAATTATAATCAAAAAAAGAATGACTATATAAGAATTGCTATGAATCCCGGATCTTCCAGTAGAGTAAATACTGGAGGTGATTTAATTTTTGAAGTTGATAATCAGCAGAGTTATATATATCTACCTGATTCCTTTTTACACTGTGAATATTCTTTATATAGTGATGCCAATTTTACAACACAATTACCAGATACCGATAATATTGCATTAGAGAATATTTTTTTTCCAAAATTATTTACACAAATGCGTTTAGATGTTGCAACTCAAAATATAGAAACAATAAGTGATTCTCCAGGTGTAATTGATACAATGCTTAGATTTGTAACAATTGGTGAAAATAATAAAAAGTATGAAATCGAAGGTTGGTTTCCTGATACTAATGATGGTATAATTGTTGATGATTTAACTTACGCTGGAACAGATGCCGCAGGAATTGCGAAAGATGTAGAAAATATTGCAAAACATTTAAATAAAACAAATAATGATGCATATAAAGAAAGACGTGAATTTAACAAGAAAAGTAAACAGACAGTTAATTGTTCATTGTCTCCATTATTTGGATATTTAGATTATGATAAAATATCATATCAATTAAAATTTAAGTTAATAATTCATCGTACATCAAATAATGAATTAATCTTTTTTGGTAAGACTGGAAAAAAAGCATATTTAAAAATTGATAGACTTGAATGGTGGATAAATCATATTACTCCTAGTTTAGAGATTGAAACAGCTATTGCAAATAGATTAAATACTAACAAACCAATTCCAGTAAATTTTCTAAAGCGTACTGCTAGTTCAGTAACTTTTTCCGAACAAAGATTTAACTGGCATTTTACTATAACTGCGAATACTCCAAGATATTTATTACTAACTTTTCAAAGAAATAATTCTCCAAGTTTTGATAAGAACAATAATCTTTTTCATATTAATACAATTCGAAGTTTACAAGTTTAATCAAATCAAACCCGATATCCAATTGATCCATTAAGATTCGATGATACCAATAATCAATTTATGGAAGGATATGATTCTTATCGAAATCTTTGTATAGAATTTGGAGTTGAACCACAATTAACTCCTGGAGATTGGAGACATTTATATCCTGTTTTCTGTTTCGATTTAAGTGCACAATCAGAAGATATTATTAAAAATGGTTGTGATGTAACAATTAATATTGAAAAAAAAGATTCCACAACTTCATTGATGGCTTATGGTTTATTGCTAGAAGATGCAAAATATTCTATTGAAGTTCTTAATGGGAAGATGGCTAGAATAAATTAATTTAATTTTTTTTCATAACTAGAATAGATTAAAAAATTCTTAACTAAAAATTTTTGATAACTTAAAAATTTTTCATAACTAGAATAGATTAAAAAATTTTCGTAACTAAAATTTTTTTATTAAAAATGTCGCAAGCGAAAAGTAATAATAATAAAACTGTTGAATTAAAATTACGTAATATTGTTGACAAAAATACCCCTAAAACTTACTATTAATAAAAAAAAGTATTACATAAATAAACCAATGATAGAGAATATTAAATTACAAGAAGAAAAGAATGGTGGAATTCTCCCATTAATTCCTCTAATAATAGGAGGCATAGCAGCAGCAGGAAGTGTTGCAGGTGGGACAGCTGGTATTGTCCAAGCAGTAAATAAAAATAAATCAGAGAAAGCAGCATTAGAAGAACAAAAACGTCATAATAGAGAGCTAGAGAAAGTTGCTAAGGGAGAAGGAGTTGTAGATAATTTATTAGTAAATTAAAATTAGTTGATGAAGGAAAACGAGTTCTTAAAAATATTCTCCACAATGTTGATGATTTAATTGAAATTAAAGAAACTAAAGATGGTTCTGGAATATATCTAAGTCCCAGTATGATTCGGTAATAACCTCAGGACCTTTGGTCCATAAGGTAAAACTTTTATTTTATCTTTTAAAATTTTTTTATCTTTAAAAATGAATTCTACAAATTCCGAAAATTTAATTAAATTAAAAATTGCTAATTTAGACTTATTGAATTATCTATTAAACAAAAATAAAAACTCAAACTGTCAGCATATTGGAGGTGACATACAAAAAACATTAGAAAACTTTCCTGGATTTATTTGGAGTAAATATTCGAAAGAAAAACATCTTCCTGGTCATTCATATACCGGTCCAGGAACTCGATTAGATGTAAGACTAGATGAGAATAATAATCCAAAACCAGGTGAAGAACCAATAAACAGAGTAGATGAAGCAGCTTACAGACATGATTTAGCTTATCGAAATCATGACCTAAGTTCTCGACATGTAGCTGATAAGAAGATGATTCAAGAATTAGATAGTATTCAAAATCCTACATTTAGAGAAAAAATTGAAAGAATGTTTGTTAAGAAAGCTTTACAAGCTAAAATATTGCTCGGTCAGGGTATTGATTCGTCAGCAAATGAAACGACAGCAAAGCTGTCTGAAAGCAACGCTCGAACCTACGCGTCTGAAATGTCGAATGACCTAGATCGGCATAGTGAAACTTATGCCTCCGAAATTCATAAAGAATACAGAAGGCCTAAATATTTATTGAAAATAAAAGTATTTAATAAAGATGATATTTGGAGTGCAGATCTTATTCATATGCCTAATGAAAGGGACTACAAATACGCATTGACCGTTATAGATTTATATACACGATACGCTTGGGTAAAGCCTTTAAAAAACAAAAGTGGTCTATCAGTTAAATATGCGTTTGAAGAAATCTTTAAAGAAAGTAATAGAAAGCCAAAAAAATTGTTTGTTGACAAAGAATCGGAATTTTACAATCGAAATGTTCAGCCACTATTTGAAACTGTGTATTCCACAGAAAATGCAGGAAAGGCTGTAGTAATAGAAAGACTCAATCGGACGTTGAAAAATAAAATTTTCAAAAAATTTACTCAGCAAGGAAATCAGAAATGGTTGAAGATATTACCAGGAGTTGTAGAAGAGTATAATAATAAAGTTCATTCAGGTATTGAAGAAACCCCAAAGAATGCTTCTGACGACCCTGATTTAATACGAAAGAAAATATTCGAAAATAATTATTCGAACGAAAATAATTATTCGAATGAGAGTAATCCGAATTTGCAGAAACTTAAGCCGAAATTTAAAATTGGAGATAGAGTTAGAATATTTAAATATAAGAATAAATTTGAAAAAGGCTTTGTTGGTTATTGGACAAAAGAAATATTTGAAGTTTGTAAAATAAATCAAACTTATCCGATTACTTACGAAATCAAAGATTTAGATAATGTAGATATCAGAGGCCGTTTTTATCAAAATGAATTACAACGAACTGATTTTTAATTATCATTATTATTATTATTGGAACTAACGGCTCGGGAATTAAGTTCCCTTGTTAGGCGTAGCCATAGAACCTACGGTTCGTTCAATTCTAACATAATATCTAGAAATGGAACTCCTTTTTGTAATTTCAATAAAACATAAAGACATAATTGACCACAATAAGTAGTTCCCGGTTTTTGAATTTGAAACGTATTATAAGTTCCATTTCCAAGTAATTCTTTGACTTCATTTGTAGGTGGAAGTCCATAAGAATCAAAATAG
The DNA here is from genome assembly GCA_907163375.1 of Prostheceraeus crozeri. Lineage (NCBI taxonomy): Eukaryota > Metazoa > Platyhelminthes > Polycladida > Euryleptidae > Prostheceraeus > Prostheceraeus crozeri. The sequence goes on along the minus strand of CAJQUW010000195.1, from coordinate 13,523 downwards.
TAATTATCTCCATTTTTATTTCTATGGCCCGCTGACCAATGTACTCCTTTTTGATCTGTTGTGTGAAGATTTGTTATGAAATTTATAGTTATAACTTTGTTCCGGGAACTGAAGGTTCCTGTTGGCTTATTTTTGATCAATTGTAACTCGTCTCTCATTAGAACATGAAAATTCTTTATTCCTAATTGATTTGCGATTTTCTTTAGATCAAAATTTGTAGTTGTTTGCGGTCCATATAATTTAAAAAAATCATTTATGTTGCTCATTTTATAATAAAAAATTTCTTAAGGGACCCCTAGAAGTTAGAAGGGAGGGGGTAGTAGAACTACGTTCATATGATATTGAAGGATATATTCTTGCTGTTTCTTCCACTTTTAAAGAAATATTTTTAGACACATAATATATTTTAAAAACCTGAAAAACGTCTAAACTCATGAATTTAGTCATTTTTAAAAATACTAACTTTTATGATTTTCGGTGTCCTGGAACGGTCATAATTTTCAAAGTAAAATGTCACAATCACAAATTTTGAGATTCTTAACTTTTCTGATTTTACGGTGTCCTGGAACGGTCATGATTTTAGCGGTGAAAATTGTAATTCTCAAATTTTGAGATTCTTAACTTTTCTGATTTTACGGTGTCCTGGAACGGTCATGATTTTGGGAGTAAAAATTGTAATTCTCAAATTTGAGATTTTGAAAAATTTGAAAAATTGGGTATTTTTAAAAACGCCTAAATTTATGAATTTTGGTCTTAAAAACCTGAAAAAGGGTCTAAATTCATGAATTTATGTCGTTTTTAAAGATACCAATTTTTTTTATTTTATGGTGTCCTGGAACGGTCTTTTTCCCATTACTTTCGCACGCCTCTTGAAAGTATCAAGATTGTATTGGTCAGGTAAAGTGGTCTGGGGAAGCTGATTCCAAAGCTGTGCCGTGCGAACAAAAAAGCTTTTCGAGCGACTCACAGTACGTGCGCGTTCTGAGCTCACATTATAGCATATGAGTGCATTAGCTCTGCGTGTGCTTCTGGAGAAGATCTTAGGTTTGGGTACGCACTCATTCACTGCAGAGCTGCTTCTACCGAAATAGTACCTGTAGAAGAGACTAAGTGAAGCAACATCCCGTCTGACGGAGAGCGGCTGCAACTTGCTAGCAAGTTTTTCACCCATGAGATTCTTGACACGTTTCTCAACCCGTTCAAGGAGGTTAAGATGCGTTTGTGGGGCGCCTGCCCACAGATGACAACAATACTCCATCAGAGGACGAATAGTGGACTTGTAAAGATAGCAGACAGTCTGTGGTGGAAGATAGCTGCTGGCACGATAGAGACTACCAATGCGTTGAGCTGCCTGCTTGCTAATGGATTGGATTATGGTTTCCATGACAAGTCTTTCGTAACCGCCAATCCAAGGAAGGAGATGGAATCTTGTTCTCTGATCCTATTATCTGACATTTTAATGCTATGATCATCATCTCCTTTAAGTCGTGAGTGCAGAATACTCTGAGTTTTTGAAGGATTGAAGGAAACAAGCCAATTGGCGCCCCATTCAGAGACCCTGCGTAAGTCTTCATTAAGAACGTCGCATAACTGCTGACGTTGCTGAGTGTTTTTAGCGAGTCGCTCATTGGAATTGAAGAGTGTTGTGTCATCTGCATACATCACCAATTTACTCACAAGGCAGTCTGGGAGGTCGTTGATGTACAACAGAAAAAGAGTGGGTCCCAAAATTGACCCTTGAGGAACTCCTGCATTGACAAACTTGGTGGAAGACTTTTGGCCATCTAAGACGACAGATATCTGCCGGTCACTAAGGAAAGAAGCAAGAAGTTTGTGGAGTTGATTAGCAACTCCAAAGGACTTTAGCTTCATAAGGAGTCCCTGATGCCAGACTTTATCGAATGCCTTGGAAATATCCAAGGCAACTAATCTCGTCTCACCTTGTCTGTCAAGGACACGACTCACATGTTCAGTGACATATGAAAGAAGATCTGCAGTTGATCGAGAGTGCCTGAAGCCATACTGTTCTTCTGATAGAAGGTTCTGAGTTTCAAGGAAGTTAACAATGTGTTGGTTAATCACTGCTTCAAAAATCTTGCCAGCAATTGGAAGCAGGCTGATAGGACGGTAACTAGATGGAAGAGATGAGTCAGAACCTTTCTTTGGAACTGGAACCACGGAAGCTACTTTCCAACAAGAGGGAAACTCACCGGTGGATAGACATCTACTGAACAGTTTAGATAAAAGTGGAGAAAGCTCAGGTGAGAGATGCTTGAAGACCGAAACCGGGATGCCATCTGGTCCACTAGACTTAGAGCTATCGAGACCGACGATGATCTTTTTGACGTTTCGGACTGTGACTGAAGGAGGACTAACTGTCTCATCAGTGCGCGTGGGAATTGGAGGTGGAATTCTACCTCCATCGTCTAATGACGAATTCTTCGCAAACTCCTTGCAAAGAAGCTCGGCTTTGTCTGCTGAGGTTGTCGCCATAGAAGTACTGACTTCGGCATGACGGAGTGCTGGGATGGAGGATTTGTTCCTATTGGTGACACTGTTGTAAATCCTCCAGAAGTCCTTGGAGCCAAGCTTTTGGGTAGCAATGGATTTCCGTACATACAAAGCGTAACGGCTTTTGGCCTGATGTATGGTTTCCTTGCAATGTCTACGTGCGGTTTTGTACAATTCAAGATTGCCAGCGCTACTGTCACGCTTATACTTATGGAAAAAGTGGTCACGCTGGCAACTTGCAGCTGCACATTCTGGTGTAAACCAAGGTTGTGAGTGGGGCTTCATTTGGAAAGTACGGTGAGGAATGTAGGCCAACATCCCTATCTGAAGCCACTCTATCAGTTCTTGCGCCGACTTGTGGACGTTCTCGCTCAGAATCAAATTCTGAGCTTGAACTTGACTAAGAAAAGTGCGGAAGCCACACCAGTCTGCTTTGGAGAATTGATAAACTGTTCTATGGAAGGGTGCAGACGGTGTGGAGCAAATTTGTTTGCCAGAAACTGTGATAACACAGTGATCAGACGTACCGAGGGGAGAAGTAACCTTGTGTGAAAAACAAGTTGGATTTGAGGTGAGAAACAGATCAAGGAGATATCCAGTATCCCCAGCTCGGTCAGGCACTCTGGTAGGACAAGTGACAATTTGACTAAGGTTGTGAGAGACAGCGAAATCCTCGGCTGCCTGACCGGAGAGATCGGTGGTGCGTGAGTGCACAAGCCAGTCAACGTTGTGCACGTTGAAGTCACCAAAAACGGCAACTTCAGCGCTGGGGTGCTCTTGTAGAAGAGAATCGATCTTGTCAGAAAGAACATTGAAAATATCCGCATTAGTTGATGGAGAGCGGTATAGGAAAAATAGAAGAAGAGTAGTCTTCTGCAGCGGCGCAATGAAGGCAAGATACTCATGCCTTGGATCCTCTGAGCTACGAAGCCTTCTCAAGGGAAGGCTTGTCTTGGCATAGACTCCAAGACCATGACAAGGTGCTTTATCCATCCGGTGAAATATGTATCCATCAGGAGTAACGTCGCTTGATGACACACTGGGATCTAACCTGGTTTCCGACAGGGCTAGAAGATCTGGTGACTTACCTTGCAGGAAGATGTTGATGTCGTCGTAATTGGACCTCAGTCCTCTTACGTTGCTGAAGCTGATCCTGAGAGGGGTTTTGAGCTTGACTACGTTTCTTGTGTGTCTTTCTCATTTTCATAATTTCTCATAGAATATCAATCAAATAAACGAAAATTATACTGTACAACAAAGTGATACAAGAAACTTTGGAAGGCATCAGAAAAACGTAAATAATAGCAACAAAGCTGCAATAAATAATACGCAAAAAAAGACACTTATAGGCACAGTTCATGTCGCAAAAGCTTGAAGAAACCCAAATGAGAACCCCTTTGCCGTAACAATGGGTACAAGTCAGGTAGGCCACAGAGGAACCGGATACAGCTACACGGGCTAAACCCCTCAGTAAAGCTACCCACGCATGTCCGTGGCAGTGGAACTGTACCGCCTTTTTTCGAGCAGTTGACCGGGCCTGCCTCCCAAAGCATTACCAGTGGGTTCGGGACCCTCGAACTACCTGACGCCCGTATGCCGTGAATACGTTGGATCTGTCACACCTTAACCTGCAACAAATGGGGAAGTGCAAAAGAGAGCAGTGGAAGGAAGTTCAATCACAAATGAGCCAAATAAGTGCCATGCCCAAAAACCTGATTCAACAACATGAAACATCTGATGACTGTTCATATCTCGCAAACCAGGGGGTGGTGTTAATTGGGACGGCCGAAGCCTACCACACATTTAAAATAAACAAACGTGGAGAAAAAGAATGAAAAATTAATCAAACATAAATAAATTCAATGACCAGTAAAATAAAAATAATATTCCAGAGCCTGCTAGTTAGCCGGAGCACGGTCATAAACCGCCGACAATAAACCTTTCCGACAAGGTAGAACCCAACGAAGCATGAGCTTCAGACGACAAAGCCTTATTGCGACTCCGTTTTCACCCTTTCACCGCTTTGAGGCCGCAGGTTGAGTGAGAAAGGGGACACACCTCCGCGTTATTTGCTAATTTTGCGATTTTTCTTCTAACAACTTTCTCAGAACTGAGGCATTTGAGATTTCATGAATAAATTTCTTGCGCATGCTGTTGAAAAATGTCATTGAAAGTAGTAAGTAAAACTCCACTTCTGGATAGCGCAAGATGGCCGCCATCGCTGACGTCCCCCCCCTCTGGACCGGCAGCGTGTCGTGGTCGGCCGCCGTGGTGTTTCGGGTCTGACGTCCCCCCCCTCTGGTCGACCGTCGTGTAGCGCGCGGTGATGTGGTGTCTAGGTTGGCGTGGTGTGCCGGCCAGGTTGGGAGGGGTGGACTGTCGTAGCTCACCTGAAAAAATCCTAAGTGTTAGAGTGGCTTTGTATGGGTAAAATTTTGAAAATTTTCCAAAGTGTGGAATTTCGACCTGGGACCGTCACCAAAACATTTTTCATCAAATTTCACTGACCTCCCCCCCCTCTTCTAACTTTGGTTCTAGTGAACGGATTTTGTTCGTTCGAGTTTCATTGGAAAGAGGAGAAAAAACTGCTCGACAACATTTTTTGTTGCGAGTCAATCGGACCAGTCGTTCAAAAGTTAGAGCGGTTACAAGATTTTAGGTCGGAGCTCGCTCACCTGAAAAAATCCTAAGTGTCAGAGTGGCTTTGTATGGGTAAAATTTTGAAAATTTTCCAAAGTGTGGAATTTCGACCTGGGACCGTCACCAAAACATTTTTCATCAAATTTCACTGACCTCCCCCCCCCTGGACAGCTAGCTTCGATCTTGGCTTCTAGTGGACGGATTTTGTCGTGCCATAGCTCGTTTGAAAGCTAAGAGTGAGACAAATTCAGTGAAAGAAACGGCTTGTTCATATCTGTTTTCGTTCAAAAGTTAGAGCGGTTACAAGATTTTAGGTCGGAGCTCGCTCACCTGAAAAAATCCTAAGTGTTAGAGTGGCTTTGTATGGGTAAAATTTTGAAAATTTTCCAAAGTGTGGAATTTCGACCTGGGACCGTCACCAAAACATTTTTCATCAAATTTCACTGACCTCCCCCCCTCTTCTAACTTTGGTTCTAGTGAACGGATTTTGTTCGTTCGAGTTTCATTGGAAAGAGGAGAAAAAACTGCTCGACAACATTTTTTGTTGCGAGTCAATCGGACCAGTCGTTCAAAAGTTAGAGCGGTTACAAGATTTTAGGTCGGAGCTCGCTCACCTGAAAAAATCCTAAGTGTCAGAGTGGCTTTGTATGGGTAAAATTTTGAAAATTTTCCAAAGTGTGGAATTTCGACCTGGGACCGTCACCAAAACATTTTTCATCAAATTTCACTGACCTCCCCCCCCCCTGGACAGCTAGCTTCGATCTTGGCTTCTAGTGGACGGATTTTGTCGTGCCATAGCTCGTTTGAAAGCTAAGAGTGAGACAAATTCAGTGAAAGAAACGGCTTGTTCATATCTGTTTTCGTTCAAAAGTTAGAGCGGTTACAAGATTTTAGGTCGGAGCTCGCTCACCTGAAAAAATCCTAAGTGTCAGAGTGGCTTTGTATGGACAAAATTTTGAAAATTTTCCAAAGTGTGGAATTTCGACCTGGGACCGTCACCAAAACATTTTTCATCAAATTTCTCTGAACGAGGGGGGGGGGAGGGGGGGAGGTCAGTGAAATTTGATGAAAAATGTTTTGGTGACGGTCCCAGGTCGAAATTCGGAAGTTTTAAATTTTTCAAAATTTTCACCACACTGGAGCTCTCACACTTAGAAATTTTTTCACTTGTGGCATGTTACATGGACATGTGCTGACGGACCAACTTCCCGTGGTCATATGAGAATGGTTCAGGTGTCATATCATAGAGAATGATGAGACGAATCGTTTGCAATAAACCGCATGTCGCTACGATGAATACTTTCGGAGATAGAGCCATTTTAAGTTTTCTTCCGAGCATATAGAAACCCCCGACAACGTAAGTCTGATCACTTCATCGAAAGACGAGGTAAGCGACGGTCGTCGCTCTGAGCTCCCGATATCGGGTGTTTCAAAGGACTCTATCTTTTGAAGTAGGCAAGCTATCTTCTTACTTCAAAGTTTGTATGATAGAGTTTGATAGTGTCTTTACTACTGATAAAATTTTTTAAAAGTAGTATGAGTAGTAAAATGCGGAATTTTTTAAAAATTCTTAATTTTCAGTTTTTTCAAAGTTTTAACATATAGACTAAGGTTTTCAAGTATGCTGAGTTCAAATCTGCTATCAGATTTGAAATTTAACTAAGTCTAAGGCAGCTTTGAGGGGTTAGATCCCAGCTACTGATCACTACCTTTGACTCGGCGTTCCTGTTACCACTTCGGGGCAGTGACAATGATGTCTTCAGCTGTAAAGAGCGGGTATCGGGGAAGCTCTCTCACTTCCCTAGTGATCAGTACAAGGCCTTCGGGCTGTCGACGGGATCGAGTGCCACTCACTACACTCTTTAGGAATATGACTGTACTACATGATTCCAAACTTATACAAATTTCATTACCTTACAGTTAACAATAAAATCAGGCATGGCTAATGACAGGAACCGCAAATACCATATTAAAATGTGCACATGTGGGCGAGTTAATCGCAGTGCGGACGCCAAGGCTCATGTCAAGAAGGCGGGCACCGGCCACATGATTATCTTGAATAGGGTTGCGTGCGTGAAGTGTAGAGTGCTGAAGGGTGATGAGGATGAGGCGCGTTTTTACAGAGTGCATGCTGACTGTAGTGGTGGTTTAGTGACTGATTTGAGATTTACGCAGTTGATTGTGGAAGAGAGGGAGCGAATGTTGGCGATCGAGCGAGAGGGTAAGGCTGAGAATGTTGTTGAAAATGTTGTTGAGAATGATGAGTTGGCGAGAGCGGTTGCGTCGTTGGAGGGTGAGATTGAGCGAAAGAGAGTGCTTGAGAGTGATGATGAGGATGATGTGGATTTAGATAGGGAGCGTGTGAGGAAGCGTGTGAGGAAGTTGAGCTCTTCGTCATCGGAGGTGTCAAACATCGTCATCACCGACCCCCCGAAGAGCTCATCTTCCCCAAAAGTGAAGAGTGGTGGGATTCGTGTGCAGTCGGCGAGGTGGTTGAAGGATGAAGAGAAGAGGCATGTTTCGCAGCAGATGGCGCATGATTTGTTGATTAATAAGTATGAGAGTTTGAAGAAAGTGAAGGATGAAGTTGTGAAGGAGTTGGATGAGTTGAAAAAGAAGGAACTGAAGTCGAAGGAGGTAGCGGATGAAAATATTAGAATGAGGCGTAGTGTGACTGATTTGAAGAAAAAGACGCGAGAGTTGGAAGAGAAGAATGATGAGTGTGAGAAGAGGGCGAGTGCTGCGGAGAGAAGAATGAGAGATGCAGAAGCGAAGTTTGAGGAGATGATGAAGGAGATGAGTGTGTTGAGAGCGAGGAATGTTGAGTTGGAGAGGACTGTGGCTCGGCGGGTGATGAGAGGCAGGCGTATGAGAAGTTGGAGCGCATGAGGGATGAGTGGGAACGTGTGAATGAGGATCGTTTGTTTGAGTTTCACATCCCTATTCGGGATAATCATTTGGCCGGCGAAGTACTCGTCAATCAAAATCTGGACGAGTCCATCCTATGTTATAACGGCCATCCGACGAAAAAATGCCTCCACGCCAGCCTACGAATGCGCGGCCATCTCCACAAATTTTCGATTCGGAAACGCGCGAGACTGCCAAAGGATGACTAACTTGGTAAGTGAAAAAGTAAATAAGATAGTATATCCTATTCTAATACATATCATTTTCATTGCAGATCTTTGCCCGCCTTCACCACCCCATCAATTCACTCCCGAGAACGAACCATCGGCTCTCTTAAGGGCCACCTAGGGGCAAGACATGATAGAACCTCCACGCGGTTTGCCCTGGGCAGTCTTCGGACTGGCGAATACTATCATTAAGTTGAATCTGCTATCAGTCAACTTGAACGTTGCGTCGCGTTAGAGGGGTATATAAACCACTGCCTCTCATTTCATTTCATTTCAATCATGCAGACGCCGAACAGTCAAGTCAGCTCTCCTCGCGGACCGCAGTTAAGGCCGCGAAATTTATTTGAGGAGTTTGTCAGGCTAGAGGAGCAAGACAGAGTTTTTAATAATCTTGCTCGGATTGGCAATCCGATGACAGCAACTGCTGTCAATCCAACGGAATGGCGCTACATTCCACTTTTTAGCCATGTACCAGTTAGTGTGGAAGTCGACAGTGCTACCAAAGAGAGAGTCAAAGACTCTCTCAGCAGAATTGGTAGGGTGTAAGATGACGTTACTCCCGAGAATGAACCATCGGCTCTCTTAAGGGCCACCATGGGGCAAGACATGATAGAACCTCCTCGCGGTTTGCCCTGGGCAGTCTTCGGACTGGCGAATACTATCATTAAGTTGAATCTGCTATCAGTCAACTTGAACGTTGCAAATGAAGTTCGGTGTAATACTTCCTTTCGACGGGCGTTCCTGTAAAGGGCGGCGGTGAAACCCGTAGCTATGTATACCGCAAGGGACATTCGGCAATGGTCAATCTTGTTAAACCTCTCTGCGTCATGTTTGCAAGTGATTGCCTCTGTCTCAACGTAGTATGCATTCGCGTCAGGGCGACATTTAGCCAACTGTCGAAGGTTGCCTAAAACTTTCCATTGCATACGTTATGAGAACCATGAGTTCTACCTGTCTCTATCAATGAGACGAATTGATGAATGGAATGAAATGGGAGGACACTCACGCGCCACACGCAACATAACACACTTCTCTCTTCCGTAGTCTAACAAGCTCTTTACACATGGATCGCAGTCGATTGCTATCCCTGTATCAGAAGTGTAAGCTATCTTAATTTTATTTGACACTATTTCATCTATCATCATCATCGTCCATATGAAATGTTTTAAGATTTACAAGTTAGACTAAGCGTGCTACTATTTCCAAATGAAAAAGTATACATGGTTAAATCATCCACTTAAGCCCATCCGTAGTCTAACAAGCTCTTTACACATGGATCGCAGTCGATTGCTATCCCTGTATCAGAAGTGTAAGCTATCTTAATTTTATTTGACACTATTTCATCTATCATCATCGTCCATATGAAATGTTTTAAGATTTACAAGTTAGACTAAGCGTGCTACTATTTCCAAATGAAAATGTATACATGGTTAAATCATCCACTGAAGTCCCGTTCAAGTAAGTCAGTATGAAAGCAAAGATAATATGAAATAAAAATTTATTATGGCATGTATTTCAAAAGGTCTTCATCGTCAATATCGTCCCAGAGTCTGGCTTCACATAGATAGCAAAAACAGTTCAGTTGCTTTAATCGTTCTTCCACTGCGAGCCTCACTTTATCAATATACTCCCACTCCTCCATAGTTCGTGGCTGGGAGTTAGGGGTGTACCACTCCCATAATTGGTGCAGGAATTTGGTGCTGGTGATCTCCATCACATCGTCAGTATCGTACTGGAGATACTTCCACCTCACGCCTGTTAAGTCGGGACACTCCTTCTCACATACACTCTCTTCGTTGTCCGCTGGTAATAACACCTTCTCTACCTTCGTTGGAGCGTTTGGTGTTGAGGATGGAGAAGAGAATTTTGTGTTTGGTGTTGTCGGAGGGCTTGTCATGTTGACTGTGAATAATAACTTTGAAATGTTTTCTAATTCTTAAGTATCAACAAGCAACCAATCAGAATGAACAGCCAATGAATGATGAATATGAAAGTATATATGTAAAGTGACATTCGTGTCATTTCACTCTGTCTTTGAGACGCATAAGTGAACTGTTGTCTAGCGAATTCTGTTATTATTTGAGGCGTACAAGTGAATTCCAAATTTGAGACGTATTATTTGAGTGAAGTCTCTATCTTGTTGAAGTATCAAGCTTAAACATAATTTCGTTGAAATGGTAAGTTGAAAATTTCTTCACTCATCTCCCTCAAACGTGTGGCTAATAGCATCTTCCTCAATTTCAGGCATCAACTTCATCACCAACACCCTCCCTTCTCGAGGAAAGTTTAGAGTTGTTGAGTCAAGGTAGGTTGTAACAATACACTGAGACTTGAACAGAGATGAAAGAATGATTTATCTTTCAGGTGATGTGAGTTCCAGCTCAGGACTCTCGCGACAAGGCAACGAGTGGGAATGTGCCGACTGCGGACATATGTTTACAAGGAAGCACAGTCTCCTTCGACACATCAAACAACGTGTGTGTCAACGCAAAGCGGCGTCAATCTGCGGAGGTGAAGTTGATTCTGACGATGACATCTCCTTTCCTTGCGATTTGTGCCCTCTTTCTTTTGATAGTCACTTTCAGCGATCTTCGCACAGACTTCAACACACGCATGCAAATGATCACTACACCAACGGTACCTCTACCATCTCCCTCATTAATGTTTCACATAATAATTTAGTACGCGACTACTGCATGGAGTCCAATACTCAAATAGTAGATTTTCCTGAGTGGCTCCTTCAAAATTCAAACATTATCGAAGCGCTCTTCAACAATTTAGACAATTTTAGAATGAAGGCGCTCATCTACCTTAAACTAAAATATATTAAGATAGATTTTCAAACGGGTCAAGTGACGGAGAGAATACAGTTTCATGTTCCTTCCTCTTCCGCAACCGAAGTTGTAGACTGCGAGTCTTGGCTAAGTTTTCACATTCAATGTTTAAAATCAAATGTAGATAAATTCAATCAACGCGACAGCTCTCTCATTTTTGATGGTGTGGACTCAGCCATATTCAAAATTTCACTATTAGAAAGTCATGCAGCTCGAGGTACATTTAAACTACCAAAAACGTTGTATAATAAGAAAGCTGTCATCAATGTCGATTGTAAATCACAGTGTTTCAAATATGCAGTCCTATCCATCCTTCACTATAATGATATCAACGCGAATCGAAATCATACCTATAGCTATAGACAGTGGGAGGATGAACTAGACTTTGAAGGTTGTGATAGTAACAACATGAAAATCAAAGATGTAGAAACGTTCGAAAAACATAATAAGATTAAAATTGTCGTTCACGTGTGGGAGAAGGGGTTGAAGGGTGCCCGCTATAATTCACGTTCAACTTGTTATGAACATGTAGTCAACCTCTTATTAGTAAAACAAGATGATAGCGAGGAATGGCACTACTGTGGTATTCCCAAAATCTCTCGCTTGTACACTCACTTGGGGCACTCTAAAAGAGGTGAACATTTTGTATGCGACCGCTGCATCCGCTCCTTTTGGAGTAAAGATAAATTTGAAACTCACTATGAATGGTGCAAGCGAGGTAGATTACAAATGGAACGCATGCCCAAAGATAAAATATTTTCACATAGGGATAATGGTGACGAATTAAGTCCCCTGCGTGTCATTTACGCAGACATAGAATGCTACATTGATGATATCATCCACAAGCCAGCAGCCATATCCTGCTATGAAGTATTGCATGACCCCTTTAGGAATAGACAAAACAAAATGCATACTTGGCAAGGTGAAGATTGCATTTCAAAATTTCTACAATTTCTCGATAAAGCTGCTAAATTTCAACAATCATATGATTCCCAATTGCAGCGTAAGTCACTACATATGTCAGATGAAGACAAACAGAAATTTGAAAGTTGCACATCGTGCCCTAAATGTTATAAAACGTTTGATGACGATAAAATTAAGAAAGTGCGTGATCATGATCACATCACTGGTAAATTTAGAAACGCACTCTGCTCCAAATGTAACTTTTCACTTAGGTTGAGACGTCGTACACTACCCGTCATTTTTCATAACTTTAAGGGCTATGACAGTCATATGCTCATAAAAGGAGGGTTGAGCCAGATGAAATTTTGGCAGTTTAATGTAATAGCACAAACGAGAGAAAAATTCATGGCAATGACAGCAAAAGTACCAGTAGATAAAACTAAAGAAAATAAGACAGTCTTCTTCGAAATAAAATTTTTAGATTCATTCCAATTCATGTCAGCGTCACTAGCTTCTCTCGTTCGTAATCTCAAGTTTCTTCCCCATAGTCAAACTTTGAAGAAACACTATCCAAACTTAACGGATGAAATAATCACTCGCAAAGGAGTCTTTCCTTATGCGTATTTTAGCTCAATGTCTAAACTAAATGAAACAACCCTTCCTTCCATTGACAAATTCCAAAACGATTTGACGGGTGAAGATTGTCCAGTAGAAGACTATGAACATGCTCAAGAGGCATGGTTAAAATTTGAATGTAAAACGTTTGGCGATTATATGATCGCTTACTTAGAATTAGATGTTATTTTGCTGGCTGATGTCTTTCAGGAATTTCGACGAGTGGCATTAGAAGAAGACAAATTAGATCCTGTCCACTTTGTCAGTCTACCAGCCATGTCCTTTAAATCAGCCTTTAAAATGACTGGTGAGACCATCCATCTCTTACAAGATCCAGAGATATATAACATATTTGAGCGCGGAATACGCGGTGGTCTCACATTTGTAAATAAACATCATATAAAATCTGAAACAGTAGGTGATGATCATATCCACCTAAAGTACTATGACCAAAATAATTTATATGGCAGTTCACTGTCTAAACCACTACCTCATTCCGAGTTTAGTTGGTTAAATCAAGATGAGCTTGAGTATTACTCCAACCCTTCAAACATACTGAAGATTCCAGATGAAGGTGATTGGGGATATTATTTTGAAGTGGATTTGATTTATCCAAAAAGCATTAAAAATAAAACTGCTGATTTCCCACTCGCACCTGAATCTGGTGAAGTGACTGAAGATATGTTTTCACCATTCATGTCACAATTTCATAATAACTTAACAGAGTGTGGACAGCCAAGGTACAAACCATGCCGCAAACTTTTACTCACCCAATATGATAAGAAAAATTATCTCGTACACTTCTGCATACTAAAATTCTATTTAGAAATGGGCATGCTTCTAAAGTCAGTTCACCGCATTATCAAATTTGGACAGAAAGCCTTCC
>CAJQUW010000194.1:5000-25874 GCA_907163375.1 Prostheceraeus crozeri | reverse complement strand
GGGTAAATCCAATTTTAATTCCGACAACATTTTGACGAAAATGTGTTCTTTGATTGTGTAAAATCCATATTTCTGAACCGATTTCAATAGTTTTTTTTTAATCAAACCGTAAAGATCTCATCTGTTATGAATAATGGCTTTTTAAAATAGTCACAAAGCCAAGACCTTCTTCACAGTGTTTTGCAGGTTTTTTTTTGCCGAAAAAAGACCAAAAAAGGCATGTCCAAAGTTGCAGTACTCTTCACTTTCAAACAACACGGATTTTCGATTAGATACATTCAAATACAACCCACTAATATTTATATCATCTGAAAGAAGAAGATCAGCTCTTTAAGACAGTCTAGTTTTTAAATATTATAATCCAATATTTAACTCATTGAATTTTTTCACTGGTGTTTTCATTGTCCCAATGAAAAAAATGTCCTCTGACCGAGACGTTTTTCTGTCCTCTGACCGATGGGTACCTTTTCTCGAAGGAATATTGATTCTTCCTTAAACGTTTTGCACCAAACGAATCCTCGAGTGTTTTTCTAGTTTATAAATTCCGTTAAGAAAATTCAGTTTGATAGCCGTTACAAGTGTTGCAATATTGGATTTATAAACTATTTTTATCCGTATTTTTCGACCAGAGAATTTGAATATTCCCAAAAAATTTCATATGACATGCTGGAAACCAGAAAATTTTGTCAGGAATCGATTGGAAATTTCACAGCATAGGAGGGATCCATGCTCTTTAACATCTAATGCAAAAGAAATGGTTTTCATTTATATCTATTAACCCTCTCAAAATCTCCAAAAACCACGAAAATGTTCCTCTGACCGAGACACTAAAAAATCCGGTCAGAGGACAAACGTTGAAATTGAAAGATCTCGGTTCAGAGGACGAGGGTTCTCGGTCTAAAGACATGATAATGTGTGAAATTACATTTAGATCACTTCGTTTTACGCGTTCAAGTTATTCGCCCTAAGCTTCCCATCTCTATGAAACAAAATGCTGAAGCCGAGAGAGTTTCCTGTTCGACATCAATTTATCCTCTGACCGAGAACTTAAAAATCTCGGTAAAAACCAAGTAAAAAATCTTGGGTCAACGGTCAACGGACATTATAATGCAATAACAATTATCATTTTGGTTACTTCGCTTTACGCCATGCAAGCATTCCATCCTAAGTTCTATACCAGTTTTTCATCAGCAACCCAAATGCAGAAGCCGAAGAGTTTTCCTATTCGACATACTATCTGACCGAGATGTAGAAAAAATGGGATTTTTTGAAAGATTGCTAGAATTTCTATGGAAAGTATTTATTTGGTGTGGTCGCCGCACACGAGGTTTCGTGTTCAGTCGGCACTTCTCCTGCCATCACCTCATTTGGTTGTCGTTTAATTTTTTTTTTTTTTTTTTTTTTTTTTTTTTATTTTATTTTTTTTTAAATTCTTTTTTTTTTTTTATTTTTTTTTTCCCCCCCCCCTTATAATTTTTTTTTTTTTTTTTTTTTTTTTTGTATTTTTTTTTTTTTTATTTTGTAAAAAAAAATTTTTTAATATTTTTTTTTTTATTTTTAAGTTTTTATTATAAAAATTTTTTTTTTTTATTTTTTTTTTTTTTTTTTTTGTATTTTTTTTTTATTTTTTTTTTTTTTAATTTTTTTTTTTTTTTTTTTTTTATTTAATTTTTTTTTTTTTTTTTTTTTTTTGATAAAAAAATGAGTATATATGCAAATTTTCACGGAAATCTGAGACCCAAAGTTGAAAAGACGGAAATGTTGTGGAATAAATTGGATTTACCCAGAAATTTGTTCTGAATTCATATCTGCATCATATTACCTCCTAGCTATTCCGAACATTTGAGCGTTTCTTAACTTATATTTGCTCTAAGCATGTATAACACACATAAATCACTTTAAATGGTCGGTCAAATGTGAAATCTATAGCCCACAACAGGTATCCCAGTGGTAACGGGTAGAGAGAATATAGTTCGAAAATAGGTAGAAATTAGAAGTAGGGGAGAGAAGTTAGAAGCGAAAAACTGTGTAAAATCAACGAAATTATCAAATGAAATTTAGTGTGGTAAGACGTAATCCTCGTTTGCCTTAAAATTGTTTCGCGAGTTATTGGCATTGAAATGAGAACAGAGGGAAAATAGAGAGAATTATTCTCCTCTACATACTCACTATCAGTTTTGGAGGGTTATTGAAAAACGTATACATTTCCTTTCCTGTAACATATTTTCTAATTCCACATCATATAGGCAGTTCGTCCACAAAATAGAACACGTTGAAATGGAAGGTATTTGTCAGTAACCTTAGCGTTGTTTTTGTGATAATAGAATATGCCACGATCTAATGTTTTTTCGTTGAAATTATTATTATGTCAAGAAATGAGTAGTAAGTGTGCCAAATTCCAATCGTAATTTTATTGAATGACAACCGTTTTCGCATTACTTTTTCTTGAATTTAGCTTGGCACTTTACTGCATGAACCCACGGAAAAAATATGGACATACCGTAAGAAGAAACTTACAGCATAGAGTAAAATAACAAAATAATTTACTCTATGGGTTTAGAAATATGAGTCGTTTGAATGTGCTAAAATTTTTTCACTCTGCATTAAAATCATATTGTTCAAAATTGCGAAATAAATTTGTCTAGCGTGGGTTCAAATATTCCAAAATTCTTTCAATTCAATTATTTTTTGCAGGATATTGAGTTACGATAAGGAGTTCACGACAGGGTAGGAACAAAGCATGTAAGAGGAGGCTTTCAAGTTACTTCGACCATGAAGGACCCGCCGCAGAAAATGATTCAGTGCAAGTTGAGCATCGAACACCTGGTGAAGAAAATGAAATTGGCGATACTGATAGATTGCGGACCGACGAGATTCCTTTGTCAAGTACTTTGTTTTCCAATGTCGCCGCATTGGACAACTTATTGGAGAATATTGCGTTTGATGAAATCGGAAGCTCCTCCGATGATGACGATGGTAATGACGATGAGTCATTTAATGACGGATTATCCCTTACCGAAGGTCTTCTTCTGTACATGATTACCTTCAACGTCAGTCGGCGCTCAATGGAGTATCTACTGTCACTAATTAGACGTCATAGTTTGGATGTGCCAAGTTCTGTCCATAACTTGAAAAAGAATGGCTAGCAAGAAATCGTTTACCCAAAGTTGATATTGAAAAGTGGAGAGTTTGCCTACTGTGGAATCTGCGGATAACCTGTCTTTTTGTATAAAGAACAATTTTACTGAAATTGGATGGATACGGACAACTCGATAGAAATGCATATAAATATCGATGGTTTACCATTATTTAAAGGCTAACATCTATCTCTCTGGCCAATTCTGTGCTCATTTAAGAAATGCGATTACCCCAAAACCACTCCCTATAGCTGTGTTCTGTGGATTTGGCAAACCAAATCTTGATGTCTTCCTGCAGAAACTTGTCAGTGAATTAGACCATTTTATGTCCAACTTCGTTCTGTGGAGGAGAAATTAGTAAAAATAGTTGACGTCGTATTTATTGCTGATGCACCAGCTCGCAGCTACCTTCAATGTATAAGAAGTCATAATGCAAGATTCGGATGTGGGTACTGTGAAATGAGGGAACTTATATAAATAACAAAATGTGCTATCTTTACTCTACAGCATGTGATTTGTCATCCTATGAAGAGATTAGGCGAACGATACAACAGAAACTGTGAAAAATAATCAAACTAGTTTGTCCCCTCTGACTCGATTATAGTACATACGGAACAATATTCCAACCAGAGTATATGCACCTCTGTTTGCTCTGGGAGTGTTGTACGAAAAATGTGTAAATATTTCTTTTCGTATGTCAAGGGTGCACGCTTACCATGTCGACTATCGTTTTCAGCAGAAAGAAGAAATCAACAAACGTATAACTATCATAAGAAACATATACCATCAGAATTTAATAGGAAAATCAGGACACTTAACGAATTTGATCATTTTAAGGCTTCGGAGTTCAGGTCTATTATTTTGTATTTTGGACCAATAATATTGAAAGACTTTTTGCCCAAGGCATTTTACGATAATTTTGTTTCTCTTCATTTTGCTATTTACTCATTTTCTTCATCACTGTATAGTGTTAAGTATTTCGATAATGCAACAGCATGTATTGAAAAGTTTTGCATGCAAGCTGAAACTCTATATGACAAGCATATTATGACCTATAATATGCATGTAATTCGTCACATACCAGAATTCGTTTAGAAGGTTTTTATGGTGGTTAGATTCATGGTCTGCGTTTTGTTACGAGAATTATCTTGGAATCCTGAAAAGGCGTTTGAGATGTACAAGAGGCATGTTTAAGCAAACCATGAATAACTTACAAAATATAGCATGTTATTTGCATCTCATCGAAATATAACATTTACTTTTTCGACAAAGCTCCCAATAATTGTGCTATTCTATCTTGTAACAAGATTGTCTTGATAACTAATACTGTCGAAATTGATGGATCGCTCCTTATAAGTGGTTATGTAATGAAAATGAAGAAACCTCTTTATGAATATCCGTACCAGTCAAGTGCATTTTTAATTGGCATTTATTCTGTTTCTTCTGATTTTATCAGAAATGAATGTCCGAAGTCCAAATGTATAGTTGTCCCTGACAATGGCGCTTATATTGTATTACCTCTTGTACAATCTGAGTTACATGTATGTTAGCGCGAATCAAACGTTTTTTTTGGTAGCATCAGATTATGTAGCTATTGATTTAATAATTTTAGTGGCCATTATTGTCATTTTTGTGTTCACTCATAGCACAGTTGATGACATATTTTTGATGAGAAATGATCTTTATTCGTAGCTACAGTTGAACCCGGTTAATATCACACCGCTTATTATACACATCCGCTTATTGTTCCGGGGCATTGCCGTATGACTCAACACATAAATATTTGCCTTTAGTCACTACGTTTTATTTCACAATCTGCCTATATCACCTCATTGGGTAAAATCAGTGTGACACTTTTTGAACCACACTGTCTATACCTGTATAGGATATGATTCCTTGTACTGTATCTCAACGACTCATAATTTGGCAAAACTTCGGCTGACCCAATGGGTATTTTTTTAATTTTGAGATATTTCTGATTATTTTCAGACAAAATGACGGTTGTCACAAGGTGTCACGAAGTGATTGACAGTCTGTTACAGCATTAGATTTCAGAAAATGTCACTTAATGTTTTTGGTTTTTTTTGTTTTGTCTGGCGTTGATGAAGCGCGCAAACTTGGACGAACGCTGAATCCGAAATTGTATTTTTTGATTTTGACGCGTTTCTGACCATTTTGAAGCACGGTTTTGGGTGTCACAAACTGTTTCCCATGCCTCAGAACTCGATTTTGTTTGAAACAATGCATTCAAAATTTTAGCGTTGATCAAAAGCGTTGCTAACTTGACGGTAATTCAGTATTTTTATTCTTGAGATAAATGTTCTTGAATATCAGCCAAAAATGACGGGTGTCACAAAGTCATTACAAGCCTGTGACAGTATTAGATTTTCAAAAAATTAATTGAAATTTTTGGCGTCGATAAAAGCGTCGCTAACTTGGCAGTAGTCTAAACTTCGTTTCTCGAGTAGGGTGATGTTAACCGGATTCAACTGTATATGTTTTGGTTGATATATCTGTACGTCATGCTTGATATAAAAAATATTTCAGAAAATGTGTTTCGTCTATTTTCATGTACTCATACATCTCCGCCAAGGTTGTTGCTTGGGTGCTTGGGTTTGCTTGGGTGCTTGGGTCGCTTGGGTCTTGGACCCAAGCGCTTGGGTGTCAGACCCAAGCACAACCCAAGCACGACCCCAAAAGACAAGGCCAACTGTTTGCTGTGTCTGTAGACTTGCTCGTGCTAAATTCTTCGACGAGAATTCCCCATAGATTATCCACTACTGATCTAGGCTACCGCATTACTGGTTGCGGCTGGCTGCGATCTGTCGCTTTTCACCCACACAAACCTGTGTTCAGTCAGATTATGAATAGGACCATTCATTCATTCGCAAATTCCTGGAAATATGAATGGGGAGAACAACCAGATAATAGCAGATCAAGTCTAACGGGTCTAAGGCTCTGTAGCCATCGTATGGTCGTTTGTCGTATTATAGGCTAAGCAGGCCTACTACAATCTAGTTTATGGTTCCGGTATATTGTTGTGTTTAAGGCGTTAGCTGGTCTACAATATAGCCTAGTCTCATAAAGCCACAAGAACGGCATCATAAGTAGGCTACAGGGCACTGATATTCAATCAGTAAGGCAGTCTGCAGCTGTAGGCCTAGTTTCAATAGATCGAGTGGAGGTAGGCTAATTGCTATTGGATAGCCTATTAGGCTAGATGCAAAGATGCAATGACGGCTGACCTTCATTGGTGTCATGTTCATTATTTTTTGTTTTTAGAATTATATTATTATTATTATTATTCTGCTTGGGTCATGAAAAATCTGCTTGGGTTGCTTGGGGCTTGGGGGTATACCCAAGCAAAACCCAAGCCGCTTGGCTTGGGGTGACCCAACCCAAGCCTCATATCAACCTTGATCTCCGCTATTCCCTTATAAATTATTGAGGTATTCCACTGAGTAGAATCGATTCCATATGATATAGAGAAGTAATTTACAAAAATTACTGATCATTGATTGTTTACTCATTACTGATCATTGATTGTCTACCCATTACTGATCATTGATCAACCCCTAGCTGTATTACAAATCTTACATTTAGCTTATTACAGCAGAAATTTATCTGCATACATGTATGTCAGCGCGTCTACGGATGCTAGAAATGCCTGAAGAGGAATTAACATTGAAAATATTTCAAATGCTATTTTAGAAACATGCCAAACTCTTCTATGTTTTGTGTCTTCGAGCTGGATAAATCAACAAGAGAATCAACTTTGATTGTGATAATGGAATAGTGTATGTAAAACCTTCATACATGTATAAGAGTTAATAATTTTTCCTGACTCTTGTCGACCTCGAAGACATAGCCTCAGTACTCCCATGATAATGTTGCCACATCATTCCTTCGTCGATTTAATAGTTTATCTTGTCATTTTGCAGTAAACGGTTCCTAAAAAAGAACACAATTACGACTATACAAATCATCGGTGCTGCATCTGCCGTCCAGGTTGTTCTTTAATTGAACTTTAACTTGTTCCATTGAATGTGTTACCGGATATTAAAAAATGTTTTATTGACCTATACGGTTCGGCTCCTTAACTCTAAAAATGCCGCTAACTTTCTTAGTATACCTAAAAAAGAACACAAATACGACTACTATTAATCTATTAATCTTGTACAGATCATTTCTTAAGGAGCATAATACAATATGGATCTCGAGAAGTCAAGCTGGATATCGCAAACATAAAAAGTTAAAATAATAGTGGATGTGTGGTCTTCTCAGGAGGAAGTTATAGTGTGGTCGTTTCCGTTCGTATTTCTGTTTTCTTTCTCAAAACCGGTGAAACCAATCGAATTTTTTATGAAACGAATCACGTTTATCGAGGAATAAGTTTTCGCCTTAGTTAAAGTATCTCTCGCGCAATTCTGCGTCAGAACGAGTGTGTGACTTTCGAGGAAATGGCATCTATAAAATTATTTTGAGCACCGTACGCCGTCTCGAAATCGTCAACAAAAATTATGAGATTATGTTGTTTTGTGGGTAGTTTCTTCATGTCTTAATAATTTTTCATTTTCCTTTCAGAAGCTGTTCAAATGCCTTTCCTTCAAGAATTTCACCTTTTGCCTTGTGGAAACAAAAGTTATGCAGCTATTGAAGGATGCTAAGAAGAAAAGACTTTCGGCTGCAGTACATCCGGTGTTTCGTGCAATTCCAGGAGCTAATTCAAGGAAACGCCGGAAAATATTAGATTCCGACAGTGATGAGTAACACTTTTTGTAAATTTAACTTTTATGAACCAGAGGTAGAGGTGCAGAACCAATATTTCTTCGGTACAGAGATCTTTCAATACCGCAGCACCGAAGAAATATTGACTTTGCCAACATCTGCTAATTATACAGGACTTCTAATGATAATGTTATGATAAGCATCTTGACAATACTTTTGAAGTATACGCTTGACTCTAATACAAATTTAGAAGGATAATGATAGTGTTATGAGATTTCATGAGTTTCACGCTTGGAGGAGTCGGGTTATAGAACTCGCAGGTGCTCTTGAATGCGCTCCTCAAGACGCTTTGCCGTTCTGCCTACATATCTGCATCATGTACAATCAAGATATTTTGATAAACCATAGGGACAGAAGAGGAGAATTTTATCTATTGAGACGCAGACCGGACCACCAAAAGAAACTGTTTAACAGCATCATGACCTTAGCCGATAGGGTACAGCTTAGCACATTGACAAAATGTATGTCACAAAAGACGCGACCTTGCCACATGTGAAAGACAATTTGAGGTTTCGTCTTTTGTTTGACATGTATTTTCGTCAATATAGCAGTTCGTATCCTGTAGCTAAAGTCATCTATAGCTAATTTTTTACTTTTTGTGCTCGATATGCCGTCTCCGAAAGACAAATTTCCCTTCCTGTCCCATCTAATGTCCTCACATGTATATTCTATTGGTCAGTATACATGCGGATGCTGATATTTGGTCAGAACGGTAAAGCGTTCCTTGAGGAGCGCATTCAAGAAAACCTGCGAGTGCCATGACCACACATCTCCAAAACGTTACATTTCATAATAGTCCTACAATAGTTTCATTTTCCTTTTGACTTTGTTATTTAAAAAACCTTAAGGCAACCAAAGTTCATTACAACAAAACAGCAAATTCCCCATATACACATGTACAAAACGCGGTAAGTCCAAAGGATATGAAAGTATGCCGTCTTTATTCACCGAATAACTATGTAATTGTGCACATTTTTATTGTAAACACTGATAGGAAGTATACTAACAACAAAGGCGGTGGTTATTCGTAAATTTATTGGGTGGTACACTATTCACATTTTTCTCTACGTCCTGGTTCTGAAGCATGACTCACTTTTTCTATCTACCCTTTATTAAAGTCTTATTATCAAACATGACGTATGTTCTCTTATCCTTATGCGGGACAGATACTGGCATTCATCTGTTAGATGGAATAGTCAACTCTAAGTAGACGTTGTTAAGATTTTTTCTTAGGTCATAGGGCCTATAGTGATATGCATCAAACCCATCGGTAAGCTCATTAATTAAAAAAATATGTATATGTATATCAATATAATTAAAATTGGTTGAAATTTTGTTGTAGTCAATTCATGGTAACAAACATTAGATGAAGATATTTACATCGAATGTATGAGTCCTTGGAGCGATATATGTTTCCATTTCTGCATGTGTGCTATCACTGAATGTAAGCCCAGTAAATATTCATGCTTCCATTGTGTGATACTAGATATTTGGATAACATTCTCTGGTCAACACATGCCAAAATGTACTTCTCTATATAGAATTGACTAAATACCTTCGAAGTAACTACTGATAAAACGATAACAGTAGCACAATAATCATGAATTATCATTATTTGTCGAAGTAGTGAATTGGAAGAGAGAAATTTCGAACTTTCTTCGAATTATTTTCTCCGGAAACTTGACTAACTAGATGACTGGAGATTTTTCAAACTATATTCTCTCTACCCGTTACCACTGGGATGTTTATAAGACAGCGAATAAGTAGAAGCACTATTTTTTGGAGAAAAAGAATAGTCACAAAAAGAAGAATCACATTAGAAACTGTAAATCCAGGAATTCACGAATATTTCAATATCTATAGCCATATCTCATCCACTTCAATGAGTCTGACAACTTCATGAAAGTAGCTTTATTCCACAGTTCATAAATCCCAAATTTCCATCCAATCAGGAGTCGAAAAAAAATGGTTATGAAAATTCATCCAGGTTGGCAAGCAATCCTGGAAATAAATTTAAAATAAAGTTATAAATATCTGTCATTTACGTGAGAAAGAATTTTTTATCATTAAAGATTGCACATGACAAAAGCTCTGCATGTAATCGGTAATTAATTCAATTCAATTCAATAATTTATTAATTAATTACTTTAATTCAATTTAAAGCAACGATAAGATTCATCAGATGCTCACTTTTTGAAATCTGATGCATCGCTTATACAAGGAAACTGCAGAAATGTAGAATGACAAAAAAAGAAATCAATCAAACCAATAATTTGTAATGCACAATAAGAATGAAAAAGCTTATCACTTGGCCGATATAATCCGTCATCAGTGTTAGATATAATTCCCTAATTGTGGATCCAAACTTCAGTCGCTCCTAGCATTTCATTAGTGCAATTTTCCAAGTTGCACCGTGTGAATTATTTCTACATTAATTTGATGTTTTGATTATTAAATGTTTTGTAATCCATCTCTAGATCAATTCATATTATAGAAATCTCATAATTAGATAAATTTCTCCACGTCTATTCTAAATCATCTCCCATCTAAATCAGATTTTGATGCAATAGGATAGCTACGTGTGAATGAATTATCTTCAGCAAAAGTCAGGAATTAAATAATGATAACGAATTAAGGACAATTAAGGTATGTTTTGATTTTATGGACAGGTTGATTCTTAGTCAAAGCCCTAGTAGCCCAGCCATGGACACAGAATCCATGATCGATGATTCCAATAAATCCATGGAAAATTAAAAATTGAAAATCATTGTTGGTAGGCATGTTTAATGATTGGAAAGCTTATATGCATTGTCAAAATACATCGATTATCATTATTGAACCAAAAATACGCCATTATAATATCTTAAAAACTTGCATTGATGATTCATGCATAAATCTCGGTTAAACAATGATGATAAACTCGCATTGATAAAATAAAAATTATTCTTTTCAACCCTGTGGTAAAGGCGACGTCGGGCCAACGTCGGTCCATCGTCGGTCAGCAAATTTTGGTCGGCTGTTGGTTGGCTACTGGTCGGCCAAAAATATTGTGTTGGCTCATGGTTGGCAATGGTCGATTTATTGTCGGCCAAAAGTTAATGTGGGTGGATTTTAGTCGATTTTTAGTTGGCCAAGGTCGGCCGAAAATGCTGTGTTGGCACATAGTCGGCCAATGTCGGCATATGGTCGGCCAATTATCTATGGTTGGATTGTGTCCGTATTTCAATTGACCATGGTCGGACTAGAGTATTGTTGGCTTCCCAATGGCAAGATCTTGAGAGGGATATCGGACATTATCTGGGAAATTCTTTCAGCATCACAAATTGTCTGCAGTGCTGGAATCCTCGAATGCAGTTTGTACCTGTTCCTAGATTTCATAGAGAATGATGCATTGTAATGAAAAATACAACTGCGGTTTTACATGGGCTGAAGCTCGTTATCGAATGTAAAACCCATATTATGCTCATTGCGTATTTCCGATCTAAAAGCATGTTATTGATGATCTCTATTATTTTTGAATCATCGGTAGTGTGGCTACAATAAAAAATAGACTCACTTTGAAACAATCAATCGACCACTATATAAGGACCTAACCGCGGTTCTACTTCAGTAAGCCTATCGTTCTTGATTTTTGATTGATGCAGTTGTATTCGCTAAACTACTTCACTAGAAATTTCTGAAACTTTAGATAATGAATCAAAAGCAGCTGAATCAAACAGATGCGTTAATATCAGCTCACTCCGTCTGTGAGATCTGATCTGACTGCGCTATCTTTCTATCACTGTAGAACAAATTCGGCGTCAATGCAGTTGTGAAGAATTCATTCATTTGTCAGAACAGTAGCGGTCCGATAATTCCCCGCCGTGGTCCTTGCAACAAAACCGTCTATGACTATGACTCATAGTGTGCGTGGTCTGTCGTCTGGTGTTCCCTGTTTGGTTCATTGTACTCCCGTCAAGTGGAAAGCTGCGCAGTAGCTTGACTGTTTCGTTCATCTCTTGCATGGTCTATCACAGCAACGCGCACAATGAGCTCGGTGTTTTCATTGACAATTATTACCACTAAGCGTCGCCGTAGCAAAGGATATTTAAATACATATATGCGCCTTCCTTTTTTCTTCATCTATCGTCAATTTCGTGATCGCACCTGTGTTTTATGTCATTTGCTTACTTCATCCATCACAGTACATAGAATGTTACTTACGAGACTACCTCACCGAACTACAGCATTATTGACGGTATCGAAGTGATAGATAACTCTTTCAACGATAACTCTTTTAACTCTTTCTCGAAAATTATGAACGTTCGTGTGCAGTCAGTTATCACGTATATGAGAGATTTTCCACGCAAGGAAGCAATCAAATTCCCTCTCAATTTATTTATGCAACAGGATTTAAACCATACATCTCATGTTATTGTGCATCAAACTACATAGAAAGGGTAAGTTTCAAAATGCGAGCTCAATTTTTACTTGCAAGTCAACATGTAGTCTGCATGCAGCAACTTATGCGTTATCATCACCTCCACTTTTCAAATTTCTCTAAAACTTTTAAAATGAACCAATTGTCAAAAAACTTCGTCATGCCAACGTAGTTGGGTATATTTTCCACCCACAGAAAAAGATTTATGCAAATCGGACAAGTAGCCTACTTTTAAACTAGAGACGATAAAGTCAAATGTTCCAATATCAACATGCAGGTTGATCTGACTTCGTCTGTTCGATGCATTTTACATTCGCGTACTGTATACATTTTTTTCTCTCTGTTTTTGTCTCATCCACTGCTATTTTAAATCTTCCACGACCACTATCCGACCACATTTTTTTAAGTTGAATATTTAAGTGTGCGGGATGTGGCTCTGGTCATAATTGTTAATTCACGAATATCTCAAATCTAGTTCTATTGGCTAAGATGATGGGGTCAAAAGAAGTCAGATCAAGCTGTGACATCGCTACATTTCAAGTTATCTTCTTTCAATCAAAAATCTATCAATCAAAATACTTGCGCAATTTGCATGAATTTTGGCATGCATGTAGAAAATATGCTCAACTAAGTTTACTGCAAGATTTGTGACGATTCATTCACTTTTGTTGATTTTACACACATTTCTAAACGTGGGGGAGGTATCAAGTACCAACATGTTTTTTGAAGACTCAAATCAACAAATTTGAATGTTATTTGGATTCATGGATCATGATCATGTATAGACCTTCCGCATCTGCTCCTGATTATCTATATCTGCTCTTGTAATTTCGTAATTGCGACTTTAAAATATATGCTACTAATTAAGTATAGGCTTCATTCTTCTCAATTACTTCATTTTTGAAACTGATTGACGTGCCTTTTAAATTGTGCAGTGTTCAGTGTAATCAATTAAGACTTACTTTTTGTTACAGACCTAGAGTCTGTTAACGCAATTTGGAAAAATAATTTTGATTGTTTTATGATAACTAGAAAGTTTATTTACATGTTAACTCACTGCTACTCTTTCATCTCAAAAAGTGCTTTTTGATCTGAAATGATTATTGGTATTTTACTTAGGTCTAGGTACAGCTGGTGCATGTTTACTGAGGCACCATGAATTACATGTACATCAAAATATGTCATCATATAAACGGTTGTCAAGTGGGTTTGCAGATTTCATTTCATTTTAATTACGTAATAGATATATTAAAATGAAAGTATTATTGAAATTTAACAAAATAAAGCAATAGTGAATTCATTTATCTGTCTAGCCTACGTACTGCCTCCACAAGCAAAGTTGGAATTATTTACTTTTACTATTGACTAATATGATAATATAATATATGATTAAATGTTTAACTTAACCCTTCAAGCCTTATATTTGCAAACTGAATAGACTTGTAAGATATTCTTTGGCTATTCATTACACCTAGTTTCAGATCCTCCAAAATCTGCGAGATTTCGTTCCAAACAATTATATGTTTCTGTATTATTTCTGACAAATATGTCTATTTGGTACAGTTGCCAATAATTGCTTTTGGAAAAATCAACATCAATTTCATAAATCCAGTCTTAGTAACGAAAGATGAATGTCATTCTCTAATTCTGGTGAGCTTTGAGCCTTTTATTCATCATGTGTCAACTTAACGGATTTTCCTTGTAATTGTAGAATAATTTATGAATGAATTTCACATATACCGAAAATGTGCTTGTTGAAATCATATCTTCAGCAAACAAAACCCATCGCGATGAAATCTCAAAACAACCATTTGGAGTCCATTTGGAGTTCGACTCCAGAACACATGACAATCATAACAATGTGAGTGTATATTTCCTAACTTGGTTATTATTATTTGTAGTCTGTGCCATGGGGTTTCACGAAGGCCAAGCCAATTGAGTCGGTGACCACCAGTGTGTCGACGATCAATCCAAGTCAAGCATGTAGTTAGAACAACAATATGTAGTAAGTGTAACAAAAAGCTTTGGTAAAATGAAGGCAAATTTATACAAATTTGGTAAAATATCATTAAAGAACAGATACTGCTCACCGTGTTTTACAAATATGCACGGATGCGCTAATGGTTTTTGAATTATATTTTGACAACATTTTTTCATACGTTTCTGATAAAACTAACTATTAACCATTTGGAGACACGGACGAAAGATAGTTAGTTTCATCAGAAGCTGATAAAAATGATAAAATTTGATGATAAAAATGCATCAACTTTAAATGCCTAAAAGAGAGTGTAATATTTCATTCAAGTTGCATGGATTTAACTCTATTTGGCCACGGCTTTTCATTACACTAACTAGTTATTGTTCCTCGAACCGCATGCTTGACTTCAGATTGATAGTCGGCAAACTGGTGGTCACCGACTCACTGGCCAACTATGAGCCAACGTTAGGTCGATGGTCGGCAAATTGGTGGTCACAGACATACTGGCCAACTGTGAGCCGACGTCGGCTTTGGATCGCAATGCGACCATTCGCCAACCGTCGGCATATCAGCGGCCACCGACTCACTAGCCAACTGTCAACCAACGTCGGTAGAAAGTCGATTTGGCCGATCGTGCGACCTCGAGCCGACGTCGCCTTTACCACATGGAATTCTTATACAGTATTCTCGGGTTGGAAAAACCGAGATAATTTATCTAATATATGACTGATGGTGATAAATTTTACAAATATTGGATAATTGTTTTATAAAACAATCAAATACTGCATATTTGATATTTTTTAATAATTTTTGATAACATTTTTTTTTACTATTATTTGACAAATATTATCATCACGTAAATGTTCATATCTGAAACATTTTACAAATATTTATAAATTAATTTGTCGATGTAACATTCTGCATACTTATGCAATTGTTAGCATTAACCCTATCTGGCCTGGGGAGGGACCGATTCGGCCCCTCCCTAGATACTTTTTAATCCCACAGATGAACGTCTTTGTGTGAGAAGTCTACCTTCCGTGACTTTTAATTGCGCATCTTTTGGGAGTAAAAGATTTAATTTTGGCCATGCGAGCTAAATGAAAACTAGTTATGACGCCAAAAAATCGCTGGAAATTGCTTTCTGCTCTTATTTCAAACTTTTTCTCGAATAAATTAATGTAGTGTTGCATAATAGACGCAAATTTATGATTTGATCACATCAATGCTCTTTATAGTATGATATTGGGATAGTATTTGAATGCGTTTTAGTCTTATATCCTCCATATACTACTCATGAATAAATAGTAGAATAATGAACATTTTCTCATTTTTTACACGAAAAATGAAACTTTTGGAAAAACGCATCATTGTAATAATTGCGTATTTGTCTTCATTTAGGTTTCTTGTGATAATATATTCTAGCTAATGATAGATAGCCAATTTGGAATGAAATTCTCGCACATGAAAAAAAAGATTTTTCACTGTTTCAATGTTTGAAATTTGAAATACTATTCATGCAGCATTACTATACATGTATGAATAAAAGCAATAAATTAGCATTGATATAGCAAGAAACATGCCAGATAGAACACTTTAGCGTTATGTTTTAGTATTTTTAACATTCCGAAGCGATTGGTTTTGCAACAATAAAAAGTATCTAAAATTTGTAGAAAGTGCACTTTCAAATTTTGATTTGCTATTTATAGCATGGAGAAATTGAAGTTTTAAAAAACCGACTCCACCACTGAAAAGATCATGCCCGAAATATAGCATGCATGTAATTTCATTAAATTTGAGCATTTAGTTTTGGAAATCTGAGGGGGGGCCGAATCGGCCCCTCCCCAGGCTGAGACAGTTAAAAAATGCCCAGGTCAGATAGGGTTTTAAACAGTGCAGTAAGCGGAGTTCTGAACTCATCTGTTTAGCTACATGATAACAATGTTTACGTCAAATGATTGAAAAATCACAACTTTTTATCACTAGCCAGTAGCTGGTGTCAAAACGGAACCGAATCTCCACGACAAATACGTGAACAATGGAACTGAACTTGAACAGTGTAACTTGCAAAGGAGCAGTGCGCTGTGTTAATCTTCACATCACATTGAAGTCGATGAACATGCAGTTTGATTTCACAGACAAGCACAATAGCAGCACCCATATTCCCCATACTTCATTAATAATTGCAGCTCTACATTAATATGAGAGTTCGTTTCTTCCTTGCATGCCTTCAGTCGAGGACTTCTGTATACGATCGAGTGACGTCATAACAACATCAATCTTGCCTTACACGTAGGATCATTGCTTTATAGAGTGACTCACGCATAGAGTGCGCGTGCCCTCGCCGTCCATGGCGCGCACTGACTTACTTTGCGTTTCCTTTAACAATGCGTGACCTCACTGTCTGGCCATACTGCTGCGCTCGTTTCGATATGCGCTCCTCAGTCGAACAGAAGGGCTGTGAATTGTAAAGCTTTCACTGGATGTGCCAACGACTTTTTATGCTGATTCTTTACATTGGCAAACTATGATTTCGTGAAGCTTCTTCGAATTAAACGGAATATGATAGAAGTGTGAATCGAATACCTGTGTGACTCAATTTCTGCCGATTCTCTCAAGAGCGGAGGCGACGTAAAAGAAGGTAAGACGATCATTCATGCTACAAGCCAAGTTATTATTCCATGAAGTGCGAGTTAAATTGTATTTTAGCTGTAAGTGTACACCTTCATGGTATCCTTTTTGAAATAATGTGCTTGAGATTGAAAAAAATTTAACATTTTTTCTAGACCTACCGGTGCTAAAGTTTTCGATTTAAAAACAATGAATATTTATCTGAAATTCAGTAGGAAAGTTCAAGCGTCGCATCATTTTCAGCGTGATCATTTTTATACTGTGCTTCAAGTGAGGGTTCCATTTCTTTTTCTCACTCTGACCCGGGTTTCATTCGGGAATAGATATTGGAGAATGTGACACGGCTGTTTTAGACTGGGTAGGAATTCAAAGACAGCTTATGTTTTACTCCTTGTTCATCCGGTAGATGTAGTGCGTACTAGGTTGACAGCATCAAGGTTTCAGGTAGTATCAGGCAAGGAAACTGAGTAGGCCTATTGATAGAGGGTAGCATTATAAATTGGAAATTAGTAAGATTTCTGCAATTTTTTTTAAGTGTCATGCTAAAATCATGAGTTAATGAAATTGAAAAACATGATATTATGATATACTATAAAATGAACCAACACATGAGGTCTTGAAATGAAACCTTATTTTCTCAACCACTGAAACGAATTTTAATGCGCACATTCTGCGGTCATGACTCAAAATAATTCAGAAAGCAGCGCCACTGCACTCGGTTATACAGCATGTTTGAGACGAGTAGTAGGTGGATACTTGCTTTTTTTTAGATGGGGCTGCATGAATCCAAATGGTCCCATCGCCTGATTAAGAAATCGGGCTCAAGCTAGCTACATTAGGCGGCTGACCAAATGGACCTCATTTGTGATTTAGCTGTTTATAAAAGTAAATCGTTTAATTTTCATAACGACTGATATGTCAGAGCTTCCGAATGTTTTGTAATCCTGGATATTTTGTGGCAAATGATATTGATCGCAGTCGCGGGTATAAATGCCTACCCTACTGAGTCTATTGTGAAGTACTTATGTCAGGGTGTCCACACATACTCTATTTCGAGTATATACTCGATTATACTTGTTTTGGGCAAAATATGCTCGATTATACTTGTCTATTTTTATCCGGAGTAGTAAGTATCCCATGTTTGTCCTATTTTTGATCTTCAAAGAAATGAAGTGTGTTCGAAAAATGTTGTCTTTACAACAGTCTTTATGCAGGGTGTCTGCGCACTGGAAAATCCTGAAATGTTGTTATTTGAACTGGAAAACCTGGAATTTTGGTCTCGAGAAGCCGCAGACACCGAGGTTATACTTAAACGTTTTAAATTATGATTATGCATTTTTGTGCTCTTCTTAATCGAAATATGATATTTCAGCTATCTAAATGTTGAAAGTCGTCTCATTGTGAGTGTTAGTTCTTCTCTGAGTTATTGCCGGAGATGAAATGCGCCGTTTGATGTGTAGAGGTTGTCGCCCTTTGATAAAGCATAATCAAAGTGAGAATCAAATCAACATCATACTGATTACCATGAACTGGATCGGCTCCCGACAATGTAATACAACTATTGATGTAGTGTGAAAAGCATTTTTATATAATGTAATAAAGAAATTTAAACTACAATTAAAATCTTACTCTTTGATTGCTATTGCTATGTTTAGTTTCCGATACCACTTACGTTATCCTAATTTACAGTTTGATCGTTGGCAATCGTTTTTCCCGATTTCGTTTCGTCTTTTTGACTTGTTAAAATCGGTGTTTAGACTATGTTTCTGATAGTTGTCAATTGTTGGCGCTGCCATCGCCTTTGTTTCACGTTCAGATTTTCGTAAGTTGGTTTTTTCAATTTGTGATTGCTACATGTACGAAGTGTGGGCAACTTATCGGATATCATTAACGGATTGTCATACGAACAGATACCAAGAGTTACTGTTGAAGTAAATGATGACAGGGATGTCTATGAACCATAGATTGGAATATGTAATTCATCGAACTTGCGAGTATTCTTATGATATACAGTTCTATATACAAGTATAAAAGCATGCGTTAAGTATTGAGAGCTCATTGTCATATTCTATTCAATATCAACTTATAGTAGCAAGTAATTTTCAGAAATTATCATGATCACAGCCTTCATCAAAATTGCAAATTTTCAGCCTACAGTCATTTCACCACACTCAATGAGTCTTTTATCCCGAGCTATCTATGGTTAATAGACATCCCTGATGATAAGCATGTTAAAAGAGGTATCCTAATACATATCAATATTGAGGTGGACCAATATCATAGACATCTCCAGTATCTTTGCAACAGTAGCTTGATAGTCTCTCACCACCTTGAAAATATAGCATAGCCTATTTGATTTAGGAATAGAAATTAATGTCTAAAAGCAGACTATGACTTCAAGCCGTTTTTCCACGTCACATTTTCGATTTAGTAAATCAGCCTTTAAAGTCGTCTTTGAAAATGAGCGAAAAGTTGGCAGAGAGATCTCCTATTCAGTTTCCAGCGGTTCAATTGGTAGGTAAATCTTACATGTGATAGATAACATGCTATACTTGGACAATTTCTTTCAGGCACGGTCTTTGAATCCATCGTTTATGGCTGATGATTTTGAATCATCAAAAAACAAGTTCCGAAAAATGGTCCTTTTGTTGGCAAAGAAAAGTCTCATCGATCCCACTGTTGGAGATAATGCCTTGGTGCAATTTGATCGTTTGCTCTCAAGAGAAGGGAATGAGCTACGGGCTTTGATGACTCCACTACTCGTTTGACATTTCTACTGGAAAATTTTAGGAAACAATAATAATTACAGAGACCTTTGGTTGGTCGTGAGAAAAATTTTAACTCTCTCTCACGCAAATGCAACTGTAAGTTGTAAAATATTGCTATCGCTGTTTTGTGGAGTAATGAGCGAAATGCATTGATGAATATGACCTCACAAAATCTGAAATGTGACACAGCTTCTTCATGAATGTACATATAGTCTTTTGTTCAAAATCTGCGTTACCATTATTTTCGACATCATAATCCATTACAAGTTGAACAGCGATTCAGCATTCAGAAAAGTCAGTTGGTGGAAAACTTGAGAGAGGAGGCGATGGTTTGCCAAAAGAAGAATCTATAATGCTGTGCATAAGGTGGAAGAAGTCCCTAGTATAGTGACCCTAGACCTGATTAAGGTAAGATATGATGTCACGATATAGTTTCAAAATAACATAATTTAATCTACGAATTCAGCTATTACTAGGAATAATAATAATGAAGTTATGCCTATCGTTTCAGGCTTGTCGTCTGTGCACGAACAAGATATCAATTTGCCCTTGAAAAGGAGAAAGGGTGACATTAAGGAAAAAATACAAGATGAGAAACGAAAGAAGGACGCCGAAGCCTGATAGAAATACAGAGGAGGAAGCTCGAGCATCGGCAATACTCCAGGCTGCTACGAGGTGGCGAAGAGAATTAGAACAGACGATGAACTCATGATTTTTAAGAAAATACTTTGCTCGACAGTATATCATAGATCTGTTCATTAAAACTTCTTGTCGAATTTTTGTTTCCTATAGTTAATGTATTCAGTATCTTCGTCCAAAATAAAAGGGAAATCAAGGATATAAATATTTTTGAGGATCTGTTACTTACGCATGTTACTTACCCTACTACCAAGTTATATACTAATGTTCAAGTTATGATTTCTTTCAGCAGAAAATATCATCTAGTACAATTTCATTTTTAGCCACTGTTATGCATGAACTGTGATCGAAGTTTTGATAGAGCTATTTTGATCATCAGATACCTCGAATATACTTGTTTTTTGTTCAGTTACGCGTGTGGACGTTATGTTGCATTCTTAATATATTTTTTGAATTGTGTTTGCATGCAGTACATTATTATAATTAGTCTGCTTCTATTTGTTGAATATCTAT
>CAJQUW010000193.1:0-99826 GCA_907163375.1 Prostheceraeus crozeri | reverse complement strand
CCCTTTGATGATTTTGGGGTCCATTGGACCCCAAAAAATGTTTTGCTAGTCAGATTTTTCCACTTATTTGTATGCAACGTTTTTCTAATTACCTGAGAATTACTATTTTTCCAAGCGCTTATATCCCTAAATGTTTGACAAGGTTAGGGTTAGTGGATTTGAATAAAAATGTGGGTTATTACGTTTCTGATTGTTGGGGTCCAATGGACCCCAAGGTCAAGATTCCACAGATGAAGTGCGAGCGTACATGCGCTGATCCAGGCAATACATGTGAGTGAAAAAAAGATAGAGAGCGCTCGCGCTGCGGACGCATTCCAACATTCAACGCAAGATCAATAAGAGGTCAAGACCATAGCAAGCCGACACCACAGCTACTCTCCCTGAAAAGTCACGCAATCGGATTGGCTTGAGCTGAACTCAGATGACATCTATTTAGAAGTGACCGATGAAATACTTGGCCCGTATTACTGCACTCTTTGTCATGGCTGCCCGTCGAGAGAGACGCTTCAGTGCACTTGTTGCCTTTCAACGAATCGAAGAAGCAATGGAAAATGACACTGTAGATATTGACTCGCAGATATCAGATGAAGAAGAACGTCTTTCTGATATGGAAGAAGAGGAGCTACAACCGAATTTAGTGGAAGAATCTGAGGAATCGGATGAATCCGAGGAGGAAGCGACACTGCCGCGAATCGAGGACCGAACTCACGAGTACAGAAGTCCAGACGGAGAATTGTGGACAACAAAGGCTCCTCGAAGAGGTCAGACACCAGCTCAAAATCTCATTCGCCACCGTCCAGGACCAACACCCTATGCCTCTGCCCGAGTTCATGATGAAGAATCTTCTTTTCTTCAAATTTTTGACAAAAAAATGATTGACACTTTGGTGTTCGAAACAAATCGCGAAGGCCGCGCAGTGCGTGGTGAAGATTTCCTAACAACGAATTACGAGGAGATGAAGGCATACATCGGCTTGTGCATATTGAGAGGCGTTTACAAACGTCACCTTGAAAGTATTGACGAACTATTCAATGAAGAGCACGGTCGTAGTATTTTTCGAAAAACCATGACATTGACACGATTCAAAGAATTACGAAGATTTCTGCGATTCGATAATCGAGCGATACGCACTTCGCGATTGCAACGAGACAAGTTGGCTGCTGTGCGATTACTTCTTGACGGACTAACACATAATTCTCAGCAATGCTACCTTCCCGGAGAAACAATAACTATCGATGAGCAACTGTACCCGTTTAGAGGCAGGTGTCGATTCATACAATATATTCCGTCGAAACCTGCGAAATCTGGATTGAAATTTTGGTGTCTCAACGATTCGACCTCTGCATACTGCTGGAACATTGTTATGTATACTGGAAAGGATGAAACCAGAGAGGACTGTCCACTAGGAGAGCATGTCGTGCTGAAGCTAACAGAGCTCTTCGTGCACCAGGAATTGGTATAACAACGGACAACTTCTTTTGTTCTCTCTCACTTTCTCGAAAACTCTTGGAGAGAAACATGACACTCCTGGGAACAATGAGGGCAAATCGAAGGGAAGTCCCCCTGGAAATCAGAAGTCATAGAGGTACACGATTGCATACTTCTCAATTCCTATACACGAGAGATAATATTCAAATCGTGGCGTACAAAGCAAAGAAGACAAAGATGGTCATCGTTCTCAGCAGCGAGCATTCCTCGCCGACCTTGAGTAATGCTGAAAACCGAAAGCCATCAGTGATTATCGATTACAATCATCGTAAAGGTGGCACCGACAGGATGGATCAAATGATTGCCTCGTATATAACAAAGTACAAGTCCCGGAGATGGCACGTGCCAGTGTTTTGCAACATCCTAGATATTGCTTGTCTGAATGCCTTTGTTCTTCACAAAGAGCTCTTTCCACAAGTGAATCAGCATAAATCAAACCGGCGCAGACTGTTCTTGCTGAGTTTGGGATTCGCCCTCGTACGGTATCAACAGGAATCGAGAACACGTGCTCAGGAATTACAAGCATCGCAAGTTCCTCGAGTACAAACTTCAGTGAAAGGAAGATGCTTTTCTGCCAAAGATCTGCAGATAAGAAGACGCGCTCCACATGTACTTCTTGCGGACGATTCATTTGTTCATTGCATTCAAATTTGGTGTGTTTGTCTTGTTTATCCGGACAATGAAACAGTTGATCGATGACCCTATTCTTTTATATTGCCAGTAGAAACTGTATATTAGAGTAATCAAAGGTTGAATTTGAGAAAATTTACTAATATTATTGAACTTTCCGAAAACTTTTGTGCAAACACAGGTATTTCTGGTTGGGGTCCATTGGACCCCATAAAAACATAAACAGGGTAGTATTTTTACAATCATCAGAGGGTTAAAATGCATTTAAACTACTCCGAAAAGTATCTCTTTGTCCTTTTATCAAATTTGTGTCGACCATGAAATTGTAATTCGAGGTTTTCAATGATTAAAAATAGAAACCTTTATCTCTCTCTATAAATTTGAGATGTGCTCACCCTTGTATCTTACTCAAGCTGCTGATTTGTTCATTTGGGTTCCTGCCTTTTTCTCTGTAAGCTCACGAAAGAGATTTCTGTATGCTTATGAGATGATAAAGAATTTTGCTCGCATACTTTTCAGTGAAGTCAGTGAAATAAGTATTGTGAATATAAACGCTGATTTTCTCTTTCCCGCGAATTCATATCCTGCAATCTTTCAGGTGATTGCGTATTATCACAGCATTGTTGATGGTCTCATTTATCATCCATCTATCAGCAAATTGTGAGATGTTTTGTGGACCTCCTTCATCAAGTAAGCAGCAGGGAGATGAAGTGTCACGACATTTGTCTTCAGTGTTCTGTTCAAGCGTGATAATGACAGACACAGAGATTGGAGGGTTTAGGTCTGTATGCATATTGAAACGGTGTCAGACGTTGAAAGAAGTTGATTTTTGAAGCGTCTGTTGAGGAATTGTCAGTAGAGATATTGACGGATGTCATGTAACTTTGCAGTGATTTTCTAGAGGTTTATGTATGTTTCAGTGTTAGAATAAATGATGTATGTATTGGAAGTTGTCAGTTTTTACTTTCAGTGTGCATGTATCTGTTTTGCGTCATGTTGGTGTAGGCGCTGACAAAGTAATGACTACTGAGGTAAAATGCTTTTCTAGTTGGCTCTAGCGACAACCAATGAGAAAGACGCATTGCAAATGAAATTGTTCTTCAAGATAATTGCCAGCCACATTTACAAAAGTGACCGAAAAAGTGTGAAGGGTGTTTGAAAAAGATTTGAAGAGTTTTCTTCAGTTTTTCTGTATTTGGTTTATTGGATCACGTTGGCTACCAGCAATTGGCTATGCGGATCTTTAGATCAATTGAAAATTACATTCAAATAGTAGACGTACTGATAAATTGCAATGTGAAATGAAAGCTTTTTTTGATGAAATGCTTTTGATGAAATTATTTCCATGAAGTGCACTTAGTTGCTAGTATAACTGTACAGTGATACTGGTTTAGCACTAGCACAAAATTTGAACACCAATGGATAAGGCCTAAATGAAATTACTATAAATAGAAAATACCTGTGTAATTAATGGGACCTACAACATATATCAAGAGGAAATAATCGCTTAAAAAATGAGATATTTGTTTCAGCAGAGAACGTGTCCCAAAATCAAAATTAATTGATAAAAATTACTCAAGTAGGGCCACCAAGAATAATTG
This sequence comes from Prostheceraeus crozeri, assembly GCA_907163375.1. Taxonomy (NCBI): domain Eukaryota; kingdom Metazoa; phylum Platyhelminthes; order Polycladida; family Euryleptidae; genus Prostheceraeus; species Prostheceraeus crozeri. The sequence continues at coordinate 96,107 of CAJQUW010000193.1, read as the reverse complement.
TGGTAATATTTTTTACTACAGTTCAAAAGAGAAAGAATCAAACGTCAGGAGCCGAGCGTGAGAAGTTGAATGAACTGTTTGACATGGAGCTACCGTCATCAGACAGTACTCCTCCAATCATGTTCCCAACAGCACCAAGACACACAGGTGCTCCTCCTGGTGTGAGTGTAACATCCAGACGATGTAATCTTCCATCAAGAGGATACGAAGTTGATTTAGAAATTGACTCTGATGACTATGCAGAAATGGGAGAGACACCATCTATTCCAGCAGCGATTATTCCATCACCAACGTACCAGCACCAACGGATCTACTACAACAGCCACCAGCGACACCAATGATTAATCAGATGATTGGTGATATCGTGCAGGATTATCCAGCGCAACCAACCAGTGACACCATTGAAGTAGACCCACAGCCTCAAGTAATGGATGCTCTAGCTCAAGCAGCGAATGCAATATGAAGTCCTATGTCACACACTGAATCCATCTTTGCAGACTTGATGACCATCATTGAAAAGGATACCGCAACATTGCTAAAGCCACAGAGTATCAGAGGAGCGCCAACACAAACACAGGAGGATGTTGTTCTTCCAATAGGTTTCAGAGACACCCGAAGGTGCGGAGTGGAACCCAGAGTAGCTGAATAGTAGCCTCAAAGAATTAAGAAGTGAAATTAGGAAAAGCAAGAACGTAAGGCACTGAGAAAGTAGTCAGTGTAGGAAGGACTTACATGTACGTGTATGATTCACCTTATCCACTTAATGTGCAGTCCTTCTTTGATACAGTGGGGGACAAATAAGTACACTCATGTCCTTTTCATGACATATTCTTAGTATAACCATTAGAGTTATTCCCAATTGCTGTTCCTGAGTAAACCATTCACTGGGTCACACATGTTCCTGGCAAATACAACTCTCAAGTAGTAGATGAGTATTGGCAGATGAGTGAAAGCAGTTGGAAAAAATGAAAGTACGAGGATTGATCGGAAAGTTACAAGTCCACACAGTTCATTCAATAAAACCACCAATATAATCTCCAAGCAAGTGTGTTTTGCGAATTCCAAGAAATTCGTATTCATGAATCTCATAACAAAGCGCAGTCATCACCTCTCAAGTATTGACCTCCAACACGAATACAGAGATTCCAACGTCTTTCCATTCCTCAAAAACATCACAGAAAAATGCGTATTCAAAGAAATGCACAACATCGGTCTCATTTTGAATATCTTCCAGTTTTTAAATACTTCATAATTTTTCCTTTGCAATATTTATTCCGGGAGAGAATTGGAATTTTGCATTGGTGTTGAAGAATTGATATAGCTGACAGTATTATAACCAATTATGAGTCTGAGACTTGATATTCAGCTTAGGCCTATATAGTCATCTTTCACAGTTTTACTCATCGCAACTAAGCAATTCAGGAAGCGTCGCCCTTTCCAATCTTCACTAGCTCTAGTATATTAACTGGCAACATCACAATTTGTTCCTATTTCGTCATGTAGCTGTCGTGATTTCTATATTTTCTCGAATATAACCCAGAAGGCAAGTGTTAAATTAGTGGTCAATTGACCGCGGAAGTGATTAAATTGCAAAGTATTCACACCAATTTGATAGCTAGATCTAAGAGTTCACACTACTAAGTTGATCAATGGATGAATTGTGAATGTCAATTGTTGTCGACTTTTCATGGCTCATGAACTTAGACTTAACGTGGTTCAGTCAATAATCACTTAGACTTGACATCAATATTTACGTCATTGATCCGGTATTGATAATGTGAATTGACAAGGGTATGTAGGTGGCAGTTCAGTGAGTTTCATTCATTGTCATGCTTTATCGCAGCTATAAGACAACTTCAACGCTTGTCATATCTTGCAGATGAGTTAGTCGCTTGAAATGGACAACGCAGTTGAATACCGAAGTGTCATTAAGTTTCTGAACTTAAAGAAAGTCCCACCGAATGAAATATTGCAGCGGTTGCAAGATGTTTACGATGAAGATTCTCCATCACGTGCTACATTTTACAATTCGGCACGAGAGTTTCGAGGTGGTTGAACTTCAGTCTTCAATGACACAACGAAAAGTGGACGTCCAACAGAAATTCCGCAATCGAAACATCAGGTGTGTGCTTCTTTGATCCGTGACAATCGATGTATTCGAATCGATGATCTTGCCGATGCCTTGGCTATTAGTCACGGAAGTGTCCACAATATCCTCAACTATTTGGGCGTGCGAAAGTTGTGCTCACGTTTTGTCCCAAAGTTCATCACATCTGAAATGGCAGAGATTGGATTGGCGTGGAACTTTTCGTGGAACAACCTGGAACTTTTCGACAGACTTGGATACCGATTCCTCGACAACATCATCACAGAAGATGAAACGCCATTAAACCTGTTTGTTCCTTTGAATCGCAGGGAGTCATCTGAATGGCGATTTCCAGAAGAGAGTGCTCCAAGAAAACTCAGAACAGGAACATCGCACGGTCGCTGTTCAATGTTGTCTGTCTTCTGGTGCAGTAAAGGGATTGTCCATCTCGACAATTTGGACTAGTGGCGCACAATGAATGGCTCGCATTACAAAGACCTTTTAGAGACAATGTCCACAAAACTTTCGAGGCGATCTGAGTAGTATATAGTGTGACATCCGGCGCGACGCTTCGCTTCGCTTTGCTTCGCTTCGCTTGCGCCGGATGTCACACTTTTGCGGGTTTTTCAAAAAATCAAAATTTCAAAAATTTAGGTAGACTTCAAATTTCACGTGGCCGAAGGCCGAAGGGCGAAAATTTAAGCGTTTTTAAAAATACCCAATTTTTCAAATTTTTCAAAATCTTAAAATTTGAGAATTACAATTTTCACCCCCGCTTAAATCATGACCGTTGCAGGACACCGAAAAAATCATAAAAGTTAAGAATCTCAAAATTTGTGAATTACAATTTTCTCGCTGAAATCATGACCGTTCCAGGTCATGTAAAACCGGACACCGAAAATCATAAAAGTTGAGAATTTCAAATTCATGAATTTTATCTATCTTTTAGGTTTTTAAAATATAACATGTGACTAATAATATTTCTTTAAAAATGGAAGAAACAAAAGTGGATGAAACCGCAAGAATATATCCTTCATTATCATATGAAATGGATATTGCAAAACACAAAGATAGAGTACGTTATATGAAAGATAAGGAATCGCAATTATTACTTAGATTAGAACATTATAATAAATTAAGAATGTGACACAAGGCGTTGGAGCATGTTTAACAATTTCTTTAGGCGCTCTCACTATTGTCATTTCATCTGGCGTTCTTACAATTCCACTAGTTGCTGCAGCTTTGTGATACAATTAGATTTTAGTTGTACGTTAGGGAAGTTGTTTTAATTCAAGCACGTCAGCACAATCACATGACGCCAAAGCATCTGGCAGCTGTTTTCAATTCTCTCTCTCTCCTGTCATTGTTCCGTGTGCGCTAGAAAGCAAAGTTCTCATTTGCAATGTCTTCCGTCAGCAAACTAGAGAGAGAATTTTGTTGCTTCGTGGATCAAGTTGTGCCTCTTATTTCACCAGACCATCTGGATTTCTTCAAAACGATAACAGCAAATTTTATCAATGAATCACTAAGAAAAAACAGAAGACGAGTGGAAACGAAGAAGATAAAAAGAGAGAAGTGTTTGAAATAATCCGAGATTCATTCAAGGATGTTGACAGCAGCAATTTACCTGTATTTCTCGAGAAAAAGGATATTATAAGTACATCATCGTGCATATCTTCATTGAATAAACTCATTGGTTTTGAGAAAATTACACATCGGAATCTTCTACGCTGCTATGTTTTACAAGGAGAAGTGCTTCAGCGACTGAAGTTATTGTCTAAAATGAATTATACAAAATTCGTGAAAGAGTTGAATGAGACTCATAACATTAAATTTTCACGTTCATATATAACATTATTAATCAAATTGTTCAAAATGTCAAGACATTATCCAAATTTAGCTAGTTCCTCCTTATCAATTCATTTTGTGATGAAGCATTTTACATATCTGGAAGATTTCATTGATCATGAGAAAGAAGAAGAAAAGCGAAGATTAGCAGAATCCATATTTGATTCACCCAATGTGCAACAAACTGAACAACAACCTGCGCAACATATTGGACTCACGCAGGAATTTGAAGACTTGGAAATGTTGGACTCTCTTCATAAGTAACAAGTAGTAACATTTATTGCAACTTATTTGCGTGGAGACTGAAAAGTGACAACAGTGTTGACAATTTGGATTTCTGTTTTTCATATAAATGTTGGACTCTACTTCATAAGTAACAAGTAGTAACATTTATTGCAACTTATTTGCGTGGAGACTGAAAAATGACATTTTCAAATTGGATTTTTGTTTCATTTAAAATGACTGACCTGATCGAGTTTTTTAAATTATATGGAACAGACACAACAACGAATTTTGATCTAAAGAAAATCGCACATCAATTGGGAATAAAGAATTTTCATGTCCTAATGAGAGACGAATTACAATTGATCAAAAATAGGCCAACTGTCAATTTCATAACGAATCTTCACACTTCAGACCAAAACGGCGTACATTGGTCAGCAGGTATCTTTAGTAAAAACGGAGATAATTATTATTTTGACTCATACGGGCTTCCACCTACGAATGAAGTAAGAGCAATACTTGGCAATGGAATTTATAATACATTTCAAATTCAAAAACCGGGAACAACTTATTGTGGTCAATTATGTCTTTATGTTTTATTTAAATTGCAAGAAGGAGTGCCATTTCTTGATATTATGTTAGAATTGAACGAACCGTAGGTTCTATGGCTACGCCTAATAATAATAATAATGATAATTAAAAATCAGTTCGTTGTAATTCATTTTGATAAAAACGGCCTCCGATATCCTCATTATCTAAATCTTTAATTTCATAAGTAAACGGATAACTTTGATTTATTTTACAAATTTCAAATATCTCTTTCGTCCAGTATCCGACGAAGCCCTTTTCAAATTTGTTCTTATATTTAAATATTCTAACTCTATCTCCAATTTTAAATTTCGGCTTAAGTTTCTGCAAATTCGGATTACTCTCATTCAAATTATTATTCTCGAATATTTTCTTTCGTATCAAATCAGGGTCGTCAGAAGCATTCTTTGGGGTTTCTTCAATACCAGAATGAACTTTATTATTGTACTCTTCTACAACTCCTGGTAATATCTTCAACCATTTCTGATTTCCTTGCTGAGTAAATTTTTTGAAAATTATATTTTTCAACGTCCGATTGAATCTTTCTATCACTACGGCCTTCCCTGAATTTTCAGTTGAATAAACAGTTTCAAATAGTGGCTGAACGTTTCGGTTATAAAATTCCGATCCTTTATCAACAAACAATTTCCTTGGCTTTCTATTACTTTCTTTAAAGATTCCTTCAAACGCATATTTAACTGATAGACCACTTTTATTTTTTAAAGGCTTTACCCAAGCATATCGTGTATATAAATCTATAACGGTCAATGCATATTTGTAGTCCCTTTCATTCGGCATATGAATAAGATCAGCACTCCAAATATCATCTTTATTAAATACTTTTACTTTCAATAAATATTTAGGCCTTCTGTATTCTTTATGAATTTCAGACGCGTAGGTTCGAGCGTTGCTCTCAGACAGCTTTGCTGTCGTTTCATTTGCTGTCGTTTCATTTAAACCCTGACCGAATAATATTTTAGCTTGTAAAGCTTTCTTAACAAACATTCTTTCAATTTTTTCTCTAAATGTAGGATTTTGAATACTATCTAATTCTTGAATCATCTTCTTATCAGCTGCATGTCGAGAACTTAGATCATGATTTCGATAAGCTAAATCATGCCTGTAAGCTGCGGCATCTACTCTATTTATCGGTTCTTCACCTGGTTTCGGATTATTATTCTCATCTAGTCTTATATCTAATCGAGTTCCTGGACCAGTATATGAATGACCAGGAAGATGTTTTTCTTTCGAATATTTACTCCAAATAAATCCAGGAAAGTTTTCTAATGTTTTTTGTATATCACCACCGAAGTGGTATGGAACTTTGTTCTTGTCACCTCCAATATGCTGACAGTTTGAGTTTTTATTTTTGTTTAATAGATAATTCAATAAATCTAAATTAGAAATTTTTAATTTAGTTAAATTTTCGGAATTTGTAGAATTCATTTTAAAAGATAAAATAAATGTTTTACCTAATGGACCAAAGGTCCTGAGGTTATTACCGAATCATACTAGGACTTAGATATATTCCAGAACCATCCTTAGTTTCTTTAATTTCAATTAAATCATCAACATTGTGGAGAATATTTTTAAGAACTCGTTTTCCTTCATCAACTAATTTTAATTTACTAATAAAATTATCTACTACTCCTTCGCCCCTAGCAACTTTCTCTAACTCTCTATTATGTCGTTTTTGTTCTTCTAATGCTGCCTTCTCTGATTTATTTTTATTTACTGCTTGGACAATACCAGCTGTCCCACCTGCAACACTTCCTGCAGCTGCTATGCCTCCTATTATTAGTGGAATTAATGGGAGAATTCCACCATTCTTTTCTTCTTGTAATTGAATATTCTCTATCATTGGTTTACTTATGTAATACTTTTTTTTATTAATAGTAATAGTTTTAGGGGTATTTTTGTCAACAATATTACGTAATTTTAATTCAACAGTTTTATTATTATTACTTTTCGCTTGCGACATTTTTAATAAAAAAATTTTAAGTTATCAAAAATTTTAATCTATTCTAGTCATGAATAAATTATAAGTTAAGAATTTTTTTAATCTATTCTAGTTATGAAAAATTTTAAGTTACCAAAAATTTTAAGTTACCAAAAATTTTAATCTATTCTAGTTATGAAAAAATTAATTAATCGACTAAGTCTTGGGCTTTAACCTATCCTAGCCATCTTTCCATTAAGAATTTCAATAGAATATTTTACATCTTCTAGCAATAAACCATAAGCCATCAATGAAGTTGTGGAATCTTTTTTTTCAATATTAATTGTAACATCACAACCAGTCTTGATAATATCTTCAGATTGTGCACTTAAATCGAAACAGAAAACAGGATATAAATGTCTCCAATCTCCAGGAGTTAATTGTGGTTCAACTCCAAATTCTATACAAAGATTTCGATAAGAATCATATCCTTCCATAAATTGATTATTGGTATCATCGAATCTTAATGGATCAATTGGATAACGGGTTTGATTTAATGAAACTTGTAAACTTCGAATTGTATTAATATGAAAAAGATTGTTGTTCTTATCAAAACTTGGAGAATTATTTCTTTGAAATGTTAGTAATAAATATCTTGGGGTATTCGCAGTTCTAGTAAAATGCCAGTTAAATCTTTGTTCGGAAAAAGTTACTGAACTAGCAGTTCTCTTTAGAAAATTTACTGGAATTGGTTTGTTAGTATTTAATCTTTTTGCAATAGCTGTTTCAATCTCTAAACTAGGAGTAATATGCTTAATCCACCATTCAAGTCTATCAATTTTTAAATATGCTATTTTTCAAGTCTTACCAAAAAAGATTAATTCATTATTTGCTGTGCGATGAATTATTAATTTAAATTTTAATTGATATGATATTTTATCATAATCTAAATATCCGAATAATGGAGACAATGACCAATTTACTGTCTGTTTACTTTTTTTGTTAAATTCACGTCTTTCTTTATATGCATCATTATTTGTTTTATTTAAATGTTTTGCAATATTTTCTACATCTTTCGCAATTCCTGCGGCATCTGTTCCAGCGTGAGTTAAATCATCAACAATTATACCATCATTAGTATCAGGAAACCAACCTTCGATTTCATACTTTTTATTATTTTCACCAATTGTTACAAATCTAAGCATTGTATCAATTACACCTGGAGAATCACTTATTGTTTCTATATTTTGAGTTGCAACATCTAAACGCATTTGTGTAAATAATCTTGGAAAGAAATTATTCTCTAGTGCAATATTATCGGTTTCTGGTAATGGTGTTGTAAAATTGGCATCACTATATAAAGAATATTCACAATGTAAAAGCGAATCAGGTAAATATATATAACTCTGCTGATTATCAACTTCAAAAATTAAATCACCTCCAGTATTTACTCTAGTGGAAGATCCGGGATTCATAGCAATTCTTATATAGTCATTCTTTTTTTCATTATTACTGACGAACGGAGGATCGTCTAATCTAAATTTATTTTCGATAAGCGAAGACATTTTTATAAAAAATAATTTGACTTTTTGTTTTTCTCACAGACAGAAAAAAAATTTGTACTAAAACTAAATATAATTTTAGAATTTTACTAAATATAATTTTAGAATTTTGCTAGACCAGCTCCGCTACAGCTTTGCTGGTTAGACCGAAGGTTGCTATTAATGCCATTACCTCTTATTTCTTCAATTGTTTTTTCATTATGTTTACTATCAGACGGAGCTCCGCTCCTCAAGGTTTCACCCTCTACAGCAATGTTAGCAATTTTGTTTTTTGTTTCATCTGAAAGTTTTTTTAATTTTTTTAGTTCTTCAGAATCATTCCTAAGTTTACGAATAGCTTCTAGTTGTTTTAATTCCTTTTGAGACTTGACAGCATTTGATATTGCACTAGCTGTACTACCTATAGCAGCTGCTCCTTTTGCAGCAGATGTAATCAAATCTTTATTATTTTTAATTAAGTTAACGATACTTCCAATACCAGAAAAGATGCCAGCCCCTTCTTTTTGAACGGCACCTGCGGTGCCTAGGAACTTTTGTGTTCCGATTGTTTCTCTATTGTTATAATGTTAAACAGATTCATAGATGGTTCATGAGCAATTCTTTGATTTGAAGCAAAATGTTTAAGATTGTGTTTATAAATTATAGGCATTTTTTAGGATTAAATTTGACTTTTGGGAAAAAATATTTACGTGGCTAAGCCGAGGAGCTTCGCTCCGATTGGTTAGTAACCTGAGGACCTTTGGTCCGTTTAAGATTTACGTTTGTGAATGGACAACAACTTCGAGATAACTTTATTAATTGACTGTTGCACTTTATCTATTGCGTCAAGCAGCGTGTGATGTACTTTAATTTCTTTTCTATTAACTTGCATTTTCTCCTGATTCATCTTCAACGCCGTTTTAAGTGCATTTAACTTAATTTTAAGAACATCTAATTGTCTTTTAACGGAATCTAACTGTTATTTATTTTTTTTTAGAGTTTTCTTGTAAATTTTTCTTTAATTCATTTTCTAAATTGATTTTAAGAGTTTTCATTTTATCAACTTTTTCATTAAGTGAGTTTACTTCATTTATTATTCTATTCATCTTTTTCATTTGTTGAGTAATTTTAGAACTTAATTCATCAACACTTTTTTGGAATGTAGTTTGTAACTGCTTTAAATTTTTTTTAATTCTTTCAGGTAGTTTTTCTATTTCATCTTCTAATTGTTCTTTTAACATTTTTATCTGATGTTTATTTTTAATTACAGCAGATTTTAAATTTAAAGAAAGTAATATTAAAATTTTTGATTGTTCAGAAATCTTTTTAAAAAGTTTTGCTATATCTGCTTCTAGCTCTCTATCCTTTTTATCAAGTTTTAATAATTTTTCGTTTAATGATTTGTCATTAAGTTTTAGCAACTTTAATTCGTTCATCAGTGGAACCAAAACATCGTTTATATATTTTTCCTTTAAGTCATTGATTTGTGTATCAACATATTGTTTATTTGTTAACTCTGTATTTTGTTGCGGAAGAATAGAAAGATGCAATGGACCAGATAAAACGTCTCCAGTTTTCATGATATAATTTTCTATCTCTATTTCTAATTCACGATTATTCGGGATATATGCACCTCCACCAACATTTGGTAACATCATTTTTTAACAATAAAAAAATAAAATTTTTTCTAATAAAAATAAAAAATAAAATTTTTTCTAATAAAAATAAAAAAATGGAAAAAACAAATTTCAAAAAATTATATTCGCCCGCATCATCCTGTTCTTCTTATTCGACGAGATCAACGGGATTTGAAAATAAATGTTATGATAATAATAATAATAATAATAATAATAATAATAATAATAATAATAATACTATTACAAATCCATGTATAGATGTTAATATTTTATTTCAATTACAAGCCGAAATATTTAGAGAACAGACTAAAGGTTTACCTTCTATAGAAACTAATTATTGTTTATTTCCAGGTGATCCATTTATTAAATTTATGGAGATTGTTAGTAAATATAATGATGTAGCTTATGTGGAATTAAATAAAGAAAATATGGTTATAATAGGTCATAATAATGTTTATGGTTTTATTAGAGCAGTTTTGCCGATTAGTAATACTGATTGGATAGAAACTAAAATTATTAATTAAAGAATTAGTTAAAAAATTAAAATCTTTTTCCAAAGAAAAAATTAGATTATTTGTTGATGAACAAAATCAATATAACATTCACATAGAGAGTAAAAAACATAACGAAGAAATATTATGTCAAGTATATTATAGAGATACAATTTATAAACAAGAAAAATTAGAAATGCCGCAAAGATATGATGATGATACGTATATAGGATTATATTCCAACTTAAATATTAATTTATTAAAATCTTATATAAATGATTTAGCTCAACAAGAGAAAATTTATATGTGGACTACACCTTATACTATTAACAATGACCATAATCATAATAAACGAACCGAAGGTTCTAGGGCTTTGCCCGATCTTAAAGAATCTTATGATAATAATGATAATAATATAGATGATAATAATATAGATGATAATATAGATGATGATTCAGAAACATCTGAAAATGGTGTAAATGGTAAAAAAGATTATAAAAATATTAGTAATTATAAAAATTTATCTAAATTTCATTTTCTTACAATTGAAAATAATAATGATGGTATAGTTGAAGATACTGTTAGACAACTATGTGTCGGGTCTACAAAATTTAAATTAGGATTTACATCTAATCAATTTAAAATTTTATCATCTTTAATAAAAACTAAAAGTGATTCAGATTATGGTGGTGTTATTAAATTTTCCAAAAGAGATCAAAGACCAATATTTTTCTCTATTATATTATTATCAGATAAAAGATGTAATTTAGAGTTAGATATTCCAATAAGAGAATGGTATCCTATCAGGGAATGGCATCCTATACCAAAAAGTGTAATTTATGATGATGATGAAGAATCAATTGATGATGATGATGAAGAATCAATAGTTAGTGAAAATAAATTTAAATTATCTTTTGATAAAACATTATATGATGAAACTTAATATGATAAAACTTAATAGAAAATACCAAAATATTCGATAAATATATTTTCATATGTAATAAAATTTTTAGATGTAATAAGTTTTTAGATGTAATAAATTTTTAGATGTAATAAGTTTTTAGATGTCATAAATTTTTTAGATGTAATAAGTTTATATAAATTTTTTAGATGTATAAGTTATAAGTTTTTAGATGTTATAAATTTTTTAGATGTTATAAAATTTTTAGATGTAATAAAAAAATTATTATTCCCACGTGTCATCATCATCACTTAAATTACTCTCACAGATTATTGTTTGAAATATTTCAGCTTGAATATCTTCTCCGTTATAAGGTAACATAATTTCATTTTCATCAGGTGCTTGACGTTTAAGAATATTTATTTGACCAGAAAATTTTTTTTCTTCAGTATTATTATTTTTATCAGGAATACTAATTCCAGTTTCTAAAGATCGTTTCCATGGTTTATTAACTGTAGTCGATAATGTTTTCCCCGAATATAATTTTAGAAAATCTTCTACTTTTACTTTGTTTTGTGAATAACCTTTGAATGTTCTCTTTTCACTAAGTCTCCCTTGTTCATCTACAGTAATACAGTATTTTACTTTAGGTGCAATAAACATTGCAAAAATAATTCCACGATTTCCATAATCATTTTTCCCTTGACACAATTCTCCTCCAACATATCCAGCAGCGTCTAATTTATTAAAGAGCTCATTGGAAATATATATTGAATCAGTATCTGTATAATGAATGTATTTTTCTTTGAAACCATTAATTTCTAAAATAAAGTTATTCATGATTCTTCTAGAGTGAGAAAGAATGAAAGAACCTAAGTGTGATGGCATGAATGACGTCTTCCCATCTTTTACAATATTAGTTTTGAGAAATTCATCATCTTCCATTTCTACTTTCGCTAAATATTGTTCATCATTTAATTTTTCATAATCTTTTACTTCTTGAGTGAAATTTTTTCTCAATGTATTCTCATTCCATAAATGATATTTAGTGGTTATATCTTTTTGCACAGTTTTGCCATATAGCGAATTCATCAATAATTCAATTAACTCATCACCTACAGTATTTCCTTCTGTTTTATATCTTTTTCTCAAATTAAAAAGTTTTTCAATATAATTTCGAAATGGTGAAACTTGATAATTTTTTTCATAAATTATACCATCAGTAATATGTAAGATTTTCCCCCCACATCTAACAATTTCTTGTATGTCTACAGAAGTTAATACATCATAACATATACCATTTCTAAACCTGATTACTTTTACATGAGAATTATTATTTTGATTTTTAACTTTATATTTTATAGGAACTGGTTGGAAAAACATATCATTCGGATATTGAAACACAACAGAGAATATTCCAGTTTTAGGTCTAAATGTTTGAGTATTAAATTTATATACTATTTCCCGCTCTTCTTCTTGACGAAATTTTCTAGCTGATTCAGCTTTAGGGTATTCTGAATTTTCATCATACATAGCTGATGGAGAAATTCATTTTTTTGTTCAAGTAGTTGATTTGAAATTTTCTTACAAATTTCAGTTTTATCTCCTAAATCTCGATACTGTTTCATTAAATCTATTAAATTATTTCCAGGGGACAAAGCCCCACCAGCGTAGCGACCAGGTAAATACTGTTTTAATATTGGTAACAAGATGCTACAAAATGGCGATATGTATTTTCTTATATTTGCAGAAACTCTTCCACCTTTAACAGATTTTCTAATATAATTTCTAGCCCATAAATCTATATGAGAATGAATATTTATATTGTCATTTTGTACGCTTTTCATCCAACCGTTAAATGTTAAAGCAGAGGATGTCAAATTAGTAGTTATATCTTCACCAACTAAATCTTGCATAACAATATTATATTTGTAGATACAAAAAGCTACAGAAAGAATATCGTTAACTAAATATGGTCTCCATTCAATTTCTTTTTCTTTATAATTTTCATGTGTTATGTCTCCAATTTCATAATTTAATTTGCACACATTCGTAGGAATTTTAAAATTCTCACACCATTTAGAAAGACTTGTTTTTACATGTTGATAACTACATTTCATTATAATAGTTTGAAGTGCTAATTTACCTGAAGGTGAATCTTTTTTCATATTGTTTTTAAATCTAAAAGATTTTTGGATGTATCTACTAACACATTCAGTTGTATAAGGATTTTGTAATGAAGCAGTCAATATTCCTCTTGAAGTTTTAAGAGGCGGTTTAGATAATTTAAAATTAGCTTTTATCGGAAAATAGGAATCAAAACCTGATGAATTGTGAGCTATTAAAGTTACTCTCGAATAATTAAATTTTCCAAGAGTTTTAAAAAATTGATGGATCGGACATACATCCTCTGGGTTTCCCCCGATCGAACATTCATCATCCTCAGTTCTCGTAAATATTTTCACACAATTTTGAAGTTTATTAAATTCTAATTCAGTTAAATTATTATACTCATTAATCTGTTTTTTTAAGTTTTTTAATTTCATCTTCATCTTTTGATCGTTTAATTTTAATCATATCACTTAACAAACGTGTTTCTAATTCTTTCAATCTTTGTTTCGGTAAACAACATATAAATTTATTAAAATTGATAGCTCCTACAGCATAAGGAATAGGATGAGCTGTTGAACAGTTAGGATCAGGAAAAGTTTCGAGATCCCAAATATATGTTGAACCATAGTCAATTTTTTTCTTTGTTATGATTTTATATGGACGCGTTGTTAGATTTTCATCAGTAGCTGTTTTATATATGGGTTTGAAATTATTTTCAATTTCTCTAATAGCTTTTAATTTATGAGATTTATTAATTAAACAATAGTGACCAATTGTTGAACCTGCGTGAAAATAATTGTAATAAACATAATTATGAAACGTTTCAATTCCTCTAGGATTTAAATGACGATTGGCAGGGCTATAATATTGAACACATTCTCCAAAATATTTATTGAATTGAGAAAATTTGCAGTTTGACATTACTCCTGTTCTAGATGTGGCTTTCTCTTTATATAAAAAATTATTAAACATTTCTTTCATCATTTCTCCTTGTTCTTCATTAAAACCTCGTAAAACATAATAACATTTAATAAAACAAAAATCTTCAGAAGGAATATAACAATAATCACCGAAATATTCCTTGATTCTATATTTCATATTAATCCCTGCCCCTCTATGCGATCTTTGTACTAACTTCATTCCAAAATCTTCATATTTAATATTACCTGTAAAAATCCATTCGTTAGCATCGGATTTCTCATCCAGATTCGAAAACCATGTTTCAAATGATTTTTTATTATAGAAGGTTACGTAAAAATTTTGAATTATATTTTCCTGATCTTTAACAACTTTTCCAAGTAAATTAATAATTTTACCATTTGCTAAAAGTTTCCGCATATCATTTACTACATTAATAAAAGATACATTTTCATATTTAATTTCATTTGGATTAAATAAATTACATAAATCATCACCAAGTTCATCCTTAATTCTATCATCAAAAAAGATATCACTAATAGGAGTTTCTAATATTTCTTTTGTTCCACGTTTCTGTTTTTTAGTATTACGTCTAATACTACGCCTAGTACGTTTCTGTTTTTTAATACGTTTACTATGTTTAATTTGCGCATCAAACTCAGCAGTTTGTTTCTTGATTAATTCATCAATCCTAGACGTTTGTCCGAGAGACATTTCACGATTCATATTTTTTAAAAGAAAAAATGAATTTTTACATAGAACCTCGGTTCCGTTTTTGCATATACACAGGAATATGTAATTGATGTAATGTTTCTAATTCATGTGCTGTTAAATGTTCTTTCTTAACCAACCACCATAAATTATTATACGCCAAAAATACTCGGAAACTTCTTAAACAAAGTGGAAAGTCTTTTGTTTTAACACACGGTTTAATACCATGTTTTGTTTTATAATCTGTAACGAGCGCTACGTATTTATGATGATAATAAAATCTAACTTCTTTCTTCGAATTTACAGGATTTGTAGGATGACGATAATTTTTTAAAACTGGTACATGCTCTATCTTATAATCATTCAACATATTTTTTTTTTATTTTTATTAACAAAAAATTTATAAGAAAAAATTATTCGGCCACTCCGTTCGGTCACTCCGTTCGATCACTCCTCGAAAATATTTTCTATAACTCTTTCATGAATTTTTTTATCAATATTAATTGTGATAAATCCATAATCTTTTGACCAAGCATTGTTACACGATTGTTTAAATTCATCTTTATTTCTTACACATAAATCTCTTAACAAATCACTTAAGTTTCTTGCATTTATTTCAAATAGTATAAATATATTTGCATTCTTTCTAATAACACTTCCGTCTAATGAATACATACTTTGTGTTAAATAAAACACACTACAGTTATTATGTCTACCTCTTGTGAAATAATTTCTCTGAACTGACTGATTTCTATCATTAACGCAATCATCAAAAATTACACAATGTTTCATTGTTTTATCTAGTTTACTAGGATCTTGCATATTACCACTATCATCTATTAATTGTATTTTTATATGCTTATTTTTATTAGATTCTACTAACTGATTATTTTTTGCTGCTTCTTCACACCACGAACTTATTTCTTCTTCATCTTCAGATTTTTCATATTTTTCATATTCTTTGAATAATGAAGCAATTGCTGTTTTTGTAAGATTATTTTCAAATCCATATTTTAAAAAGTGATAGACGGGTTGTTCTGCCGTTGTTGTATAAATTATAAGATTGTTATAATCCAAAAAATTTGGAGTCGTTAAAATTTTAAATAATAGATATGTTTTTCCACATCCTGATCTTCCACAAATAACTGACAAAACTTTATTAGATAAATTTGGATGATGATTAAATTTAAGTTTTTTTTTATTTAATGGAGGTAGTTCACTCATTTTTTAATAAAAAAATTTATTTTTATTTATTTTTATTTTTTGTTTCTAAAGAAGAAGAAAATTAAACTTCTCTAGCTTCGCGTGGGAGTTTATACCTCTCGAACCAAAAGATCTATCATAATCTCTTCACCTCCAAAATTTATTTCTTGTCCTTTTTCATCAGTGATTCTAATGCCAATGTTGTTAATAGTTTTTCTTGTAATATGAAAATATATTAATGTTTGTGGAATTACATTTAATCTATAACCAATTGGTACAGTAAAAGCTGGAAAACTGAATATTAAATTTGATAATTTACCATTTATATATCCTCCTTCAATAATGTCACAATGTACAACAATTGAATTTATTTCTGTTATTTTTGGAATCTTCTCACCTAAATGATAACCTTGACTATAGGTTTGTTTATTAAATCCTAATAGCTTTGACAATGATCTATAATGATTAAAATCAACTTGATGATTTTCGTCTAAAGTAAGAGAAAATTTATTAACTGCCGGTTCAACTGCAAAATTTAATTGTTTCTTATCTTTAAATGATATACCTAAATGTCTCTTAATTTCATTTGATATTGATTCAACTTCGTAAGAACCAGGAAGAAAAGTTAGTATTTTCCATGTTTTGCCTTTATCAGTAGAATATCTAAATTGATCATTCACATCTTTGATAACGTTTTGAATAGTGTTAAATGTAGAGAAACTAGTCAATGCAATTTGATAATTTTTATTTTGTTCCAAATGTAGAATGGGTTCTAAATTACAAGTGTGTGATGAAGTAGTTGTTATAATTTTTAACGTCGTACTAAATTTTGATGAACCCAAAATCTCTGTTAAATTTTCTAAATGATAATTAATTTTGTCTAAATCTGCTGAACACATTTTTTAGTTAAAATTTTAAATAAATATTTTTTATAAAAAAATTAAAAACAACAACATATTTCAGCTACGGGCGAAGCCCTAGAACATTCGGTTCGTTATACTTTTATAATCCTCTTCATTTAGAATCTTCTTTTCTAACAGTCTTTTCAATATAGCATGAATTTCATTGAAACTAGAATTATGTCCTTCTTTTATTGCAGATATTAAAATATTTAATCTATTTAGTAATTCTTGTGGATCATCTGGTAAAAATACAGTTGTTTCAGTTTTCTGTTTTTCAGATAAACCTTTTCCTACTTTAACCCCCGTTGATAATAAATTTTCTAATTGTTTATAACGTCTTAGAGATTTTACTGCACCAACTCTATCTAACATAGCTTTATATTTTATGAGATCTTCTACAGCATAATTATTTAAATCTGCTCCTCTTAAAAGATTAACGAAATTTCTATCTAAATTAAAAGGAGATTTATCTGGTGAAAAAATTAAACCTCGAAAAGGTCGTGGAAATATTTCTTTTTGACCGAGATAAAATCTAGGTATTGTTTTTCCATCTATAAATGAAATAGAATGTTCAAATTGCATAGATTTTGGTAATTTCTTATTAATGTTTGATTCTAGTAATCCATAGTCATCTAATATAGTTTTGTGCTCTGGATCTGTTATATCAATTTGTTTATCATTATTTGTACTTTCTTTTTCAAGAGTTTTAAATGGTTTCATAGTTTTTTCAAAATCAGTTTTTACTTGTTCGGTTTGCTGCATTTTTTCAAACATATCAGATTGAATACCAGCTTTTATCATTCTATGTTGAAGATGATTTTCTTTCATAATATTTCTTTGTTTTATTAACTCTTCTAATTCTTTTATTCTTTTAAAATTATCAGCTCTAATTTTATCCATTTTTAAAATATAATATTTGAATTTTGTGGTAACATTGGAATACAGCAAAAACATTTTACTGAACAAATTATTTTTTTATTGCTTTGTTGTCTGATATCTTTTCGGTTAAAGTTTTCTCGTTTTAAGTTTTGTTTAATAAAGTTTTGCTTAAATTTTCGCTTAAAGTTTTTAGCTCTTCTAAAAAAAATTTGTCATTTTCTTCATTAGAAATTTTACCATCACTAGAAATTTTGCCATCCTTTTTATTTTTATCATCAACTTTTTCGGACTGTAATTGAAAGGTTTGATTTACTTCATTAGCTATTTGATCAAATTTTTCAATCTCATCTAGCGTAATAACATTATCATCACATACTCTTTGAAAGTAGTAGTGTAATTTGTCATAAACTTCTTTAATATGTAAATGCTTAGTTTTTAATGATTTTCGTTTCTTAGTTATTAAAGATTTATCTAACATTGTAACAAGTGAAGTTGCAAAAACACCCGTACCTGTTAAAGCTGTAGCAACTACTGGAATTACTAAAACACCTGATGATATAACAATTGTTAAAGTACCTAAACTTATTGTTAAGAATATACCAATTCCCTGTGTTACATTCTTAACTTTAGTCCATCTCTTTCTTAATTTTTTATAATGCCCTAATCTTAATAATAATTGAGATTCCTTATCTTTCATAGACCTAACTCTATCTTTGTGTTTTTCTTTATTCATTTTTTCAATGTCCATTAAAGTAGAACTACGTTCATATGATAACGAAGGATATATTCTTGCGGTTTCATCCACTTTTGTTTCTTCCATTTTTAAAGAAATATTATTAGTCACATGTTATATTTTAAAAACCTGAAAGATAGATAAAATTTATAAATTTGAAATTCTCAACTTTTATGGTTTTTGGTGTCCTGGAACGGTCATGATTTAAGCGAGAAAATTGTTATTCTCAAATTTTGAGATTCTTAACTTTTATGATTTTCGGTGTCCTGGAACGGTCATGATTTTAAGGGTGAAAATTGTAATTCTCAAAGTTTGAGATTTTGAAAAATTTGAAAAATTGGGTATTTTTAAAAACGCTTAAATTTTCGCCCTTCGGCCTTCGGCCACGTGAAATTTGAAGTCTACCTAACTTTTTGAAATTTTTGAAATTTTGATTTTTTGAAAAAACCCGCAAAAGTGTGACATCCGGCGCAAGCGAAGCGAAGCAAAGCGAAGCGAAGCGTCGCGCCGGATGTCACACTATATTCTACTCATCTTCAGCGGAAAGTTACAATTACAGACAAATCTTTCTTAAATACGTAGTCACATTGAAAACTGTTCATTCTGGAAGACACGTAATAGCATAGAAATCTTAAGTCAGACAGATAAAATAAAATAAAATAAAAACGCGAAGTTACAACCTACTCAAATAATTTAGAAGATAGTGTGTACAATTCGTAAAATAAGTTACAGATTTAAAAAAAGAGTGTATGATCCGTTCCTTTCATTAGCGAGATTTTCATTACTTTTTATGAATATCGACTCCAGGATAAATGGTTGCTTGCATTTACCAATAATGGAAAAATTATCTTTTTTAGGACGATGAGGGTGAGTAGAGATTTCAGTAGGTGAAGGATAACCCTTCATGTGTTCCTTCATCCGAGTGTCGAGGTGGCGTTTCGTGGCGCCCACGTACCGCATTTCGCAACGGTCACAAGCGTATTGATATACGATAGATGATTTTGGATCACTCGGAATTTTATCTTTATTCGGAAATTGATTTAACAGTTTACAGACTTTGTAAACTGGCCTAACTTCTAAATTCGGAGGAAGCAACTCATTTAGAGAGCGAATTTTGTTTTTCAAATCATTGGTTTTGAGAGCGAATTTTGATTCGGTTTTGAAAAAATATATTCCTCAGCGTTTAGTGCTGAAATATACTTTTCATCTTGTTGAGAAATTAAAAGAATTCACAAACGAAAATCCGAATGCTATCTTTCGTGCTTGTAGCTACTACGATGTTTCGAGTCTCTTTACCAACATTCCGGTAAGAAGAACCATTGATCATATCTTGGCAATTTTCCTATCAAACGTGAAGCCCTTAAAGCTTTACTTGAACTGGCCTGCACCAATATTCTTTTTACCTTTGATAAAAAACTTTACAATCAGGTGGATGGCATGGCGATGGGATCTAGTTTGGGTCCCACCATGGCCGCGTTTACTATGGACATGATCGAAGCGAAGTTTGGTACTACCAGGGGCAGCCTCCCAAATTTTATGGGAGATATGTGGACGATTGTTTGGCCATTTTTGATAATGATGACCAAGCAAGCATTTTTTTGAATTTTTTGAACTCGCTTGATGATAGCATCAAGTTTGCCATGGAAACAAGTAAAGACGATCGGATCGTCTTCTTGGTTACAAAAATTTGCTGCAATTCTGGTATCGATATTGATTTTCACATCAAACCTACCAACACTGGCATCTATATGCCTTACTCTGCCTATGCTCCCATGTCGTATAGGTTGTCTGCCATGCGTTCTTTATTTTATAGATCTTATAAAATCTGCACTAATCGCAGGTTATACGAAGCTTCGGCGGTTGAGATCTCTAATATCTTTATTAAAAATGGTTTTGACAGTAAAACCATCAGCCGTATCAAAGAAAAGGTTGAAAGGAATATTGAGTGCAGGGCTTCAACTGTAAATGATTCGCAAGCTGAGAATGAGCGGGCGCAAGTGAGAAGAGTAGTGTGGTCTGTTCCTTTCATTAGCCAAGCTCAAAATGATTTGAAAAACAAAATTCGCTCTCTGAATGAGTTGCTTCCTCCGAATTTAGAAGTTAGGCCAGTTTACAAAGTCTGTAAACTGTTAAATCAATTTCCGAATAAAGATAAAATTCCAAGTGATCCAAAATCATCTATCGTATATCAATACGCTTGTGACCGTTGCAAAATGCGGTACGTGGGCGCCACGAAACGCCACCTCGACACTCGGATGAAGGAACACATGAAGGGTTATCCTTCACCTACTGAAATCTCTACTCACCCTCATCGTCCTAAAAAAGATAATTTTTCCATTATTGGTAAATGCAAGCAACCATTTATCCTGGAGTCGATATTCATAAAAAGTAATGAAAATCTCGCTAATGAAAGGAACGGATCATACACTCTTTCTTTAAATCTGTAACTTATTTTACGAATTGTACACACTATCTTCTAAATTATTTGAGTAGGTTGTAACTTCGCGTTTTTATTTTATTTTATTTTATCTGTCTGACTTAAGATTTCTATGCTATTACGTGTCTTCCAGAATGAACAGTTTTCAATGTGACTACGTATTTAAGAAAGATTTGTCTGTAATTGTAATCCGGAAAAACAAAGTATGACATGAAGGTAGTTCGCGACAGGTTTAATGAAAAATTCATTGAAGTGGCGCCAAGAGGAGAAAAAATAAGAGAATGGGAAGACAAATTGTTCTTAACGGGTTCCATATTCGATAAAAAGCGCCCTGGCCGCCCCAAAGAAAGATCAAGCAAATTTGCCGATATTGAACAGTCAGTTAGGCGGTCGCCAACAAAAAGTATACGTAGTCGTGCATCTGAATTGGATATGACGAAATCAACACTCCACAATGCCATGAAAAAAGACTGTAATTTTGAAGCTTTCCGACCAACCTCGGTGCAGTTTTTATCACCAGAAGATTAACTTAACAGGGTTGATGCCTGCAGGAAAATCCTTGAATCAGTTCCAAGCAAACGTGATAGAGCTTGTACGTTTTTTAGCGACGAATGTGCAATTTACGCTGATGGTAAAAGAAAATTTTCGTTCTTTTGGTCAAAAGAAAATCCCCAGTATTTTGATCAAATAAAACAATATTCTCCGCAAATAATGATATGGTGTGCAGTATCAGCGTCTCATTTAATCGGACCGTTTGTGTGTAATGGTCGAATTACTGCAACAAGTTACTGCGAGATGTTGGAAACCAAATTTATACCAGCTTTAAGAAAAACACGAATTCGCAAGCCATTTTTTCAGCAAGACGGAGCTCCAGGACACACGGCCTTAGTTACGCGTGAATTCCTTAACAGAACGTTTCCGGATCATTGGATTGGTAAGTTCGGTCCAGTACCCTGGCCGCCACGAAGTCCGGACTTGACAACCCCGGATAATGCCGTTTGGGGAATCTTGAAGAAGAATATTATTGGTCTGGAAATTGCGAGTGTAGCTGAATTGACAGAAATCGCGGAAGATTTTTTAACTGAAATGAATGAAGACAAAGAACTTCTACAAAGAATGTCCGATAGAACATGGAGACGAATAGAACTTGTGATTCGTGTAAACGGTGATCAGGTGGATCCCTATGACAAATGAACACTTGAAATTGTTTTCAATTAACACTTTTTCCTACATAACCGGCTTGTACTTGTATACCTGTTACTATATTTTACAACATTTACTAATTGTTCATAAATACAAATTTTTACGAATCACTTTACGTACATTTTTGAATCGCACCCCACTTCTTGGACGACCTGTATATATCTAATATATATATATTAGAACCTTACCTGTACATCGTCTAATGTCATTTACAAATTGCAATGTCGTAACGATTATCTCTACTGTTAATAATAACCCTCGTCTTTTGGAATCAATTCTTATTAAGAGTACCAGTACTGATGCACTCATGAATGATCGAGGAGGTTCTAATCCACTGGCATTGAATTTGTAAATAGCTCGTTTGGTCACGTCATCATGTACATAGCAGTTTTTGTAAATTTGTCATTTCATCTGATTTTATCGTTAATTGTCCTGTTGTCATATCATTCCATGCCATCGCTTGTAAATTTTACTCATTATCATCTTGTCATATAAAAGCTTGATTTTGTGTTAATTCTGTTAGCACCTGATGAAGGCATTAGAATAAATGCAGAAACATGTTGTGAATTGATTGTTTTATTATATTTTAATATATATATATATATATATATATATATATATATATATATATTAAAATAATTAAAGTGAAAACACATGGAATGCACAAGCGCTTTCTATATTCTTCAGGTGCGCACCTGAAGAATATAGAAAGCGCTTGTGCATTCCATGTGTTTTCACTTTAATTATTTTAATATATCAAACCAATTGCTGAGATTAAAAAAATTTTTTTACATATATATATATATATATAAGAGAGAAATAGCCAATTCTTTCTGAATTAATAATAATTCCTTCTTTTGTCTTTGAATTTCGTATTCCACTAAATCCGACCGAAATTGTTCAGTAAATTTTTTGTTGTTCAAATAGAATATATATATCACAAGAAAGAGCAATTGCTTTGACCGGACATGTTTCAATCATATAATGACCATCATCAGCGGAAAGTAACACAAAAGAGACAGATCTTTCTTAAATACGTATTCACACACATTGAAATCAGTTCAGTTTGCAAGGCACGTAGCATAGGAGACAGTAAACAGATAATGACTTATTTACAAACTACTTACAAAGTTAGAAGATACTATCTGCAAAAGGTAAAACTACATACAGATTCAAACACAGTGTATGAGCCGTTCCTTTCATTAGCGAGATTTTCGTTACTTTTTATTAATATGTATACACACACTAATAATATATAGTAATATGTATATACACTAACCCAAAAATGAATGTCGCACCTGATTTCCATCGATTCAAATAAGATAAAGCAAGAGTGTCTATATTCACATCAGTGCGAGTGCTCATTTGTATTCTATTTGCTTCAAAACAGTTGGGGTGGAAGTAAAACATATGAAATATCGTTTTCAAAATTACAGATGCTCAGAAAAGTCAATAACGGGTAGGACCGTCTCTCACAGAGATGACACTCCTCATTCTTCGAGGCCAACTTAATATTAAATAGTCAATCGTCTCTTGTGGAATAGCATCCCACTCCTCTGAGACAATTTTATTCAGTTCAGCAAGATTTTCAATGGAATATCTTCTGGAAATTTTTCTTTTCATGGCCCAGCTCTCCCTTAACTTCGTGTGAGTAGTTGAATGAAGAGGAGCAGTAAAAGGACACTTTTTTCTCAAATTGACTCAATTGATTGTGTATTGTACACTGCAGTGACACCTTCTTGCAGCAACTTCAGCAAATCTCCGACAGATCTCTGTCGGTCGTAAAAGCAAGCGGTTGCATCTTGTGCTGGTTTTGAGTCTTCTTCCTGTTGATGCTCTGTTGATTATGTCGTTGTGGAAATGTCATCTTCTCCCTCACTGTAGGGACCTTCGACTTACTTTGAGCAACTTGGCAATGTCAGTAATGCATAGCTTTCCCTTTGACAACCTTAGCGGAAAGTCGACATCATGACAGTCAGGATAAACCCATATCTGCAAGACAATATCTGCTGACAACCCGACCGCCAGGCCTCTAGTGCATGCGATTTTATGCTTCTGATGTTCATTAAAATCTGGCTTCATTTAATAATGCCAGGTTCAGTAGTCGTCTACTTTGATCAACAACAAGTAATATCAAATTGTATGAAAAATTCAAATCTCATATTAGCAAAGCTGAGGATTCACAGATAGCTAGCTATCTTGGATTGCGTTTTGTTTTGGCATTGAATAAGGAAGGCTGCATAGAATGATATTAAGATGTGATGTCACATGTAATCAGCAAAAATGCAATTCAAAGTGCGACATTCATTTTTTGGTTGATTGTATATATATACAATATATACAATACATTTTTATCAAAATAGATAATGCCAATAAAAAGGATCTTATTACTGATAATATTTCGAATGCTTCTTTATAAAATCGGATGGAAAAGAAATTACAATTCGATGAATACATCAGATGGAAAATTTGAAATTTATTATTTTTACAGACAAACTGTGCAATCCATACATATTAGGTCAACATGATGTTCATAGCCGGTGACATCTTCATACTGATGTATATTTTGTCTGCCGTCTTTCGTTCATCGCTGTTTTTAAAGTTGCTTTGTAGGATCGATATCTTGATGTTAGTAGTAGTAGTAGGTCTTACAATTTTATGTTTTTGTACAAAGTGTCTGTAAACATTACTTTCCTCTTTATTCAAGTGTTGATGTATTCTTCTTCGAAGAGTGCACTGTGATTCGCCCATATAAGAATCATGACATTCATTGCATTCAACTAAAGTAATAAATATACAACATTTTTCACAAAACAGATTTTCTGGTCGCTGCAGTAGCAATTTTTGTGACATGGTAAATTACTTTTAAATCTCAATTGCTGTGATAACGGTTTTGGGCCGACAAATGTTGGAATAATGTTGACAATCGTTAACCTTTTCAATTCATTGCGGACTTTGCGAGCTCGTATTTCGTTTATGAATGGAATACGACGATAAATGTTGTTTTTCGCGTTATTTTGAATTTTTGGTCTAGTAGCTGGTTTATCTAAATTGACGTATTTTTGAACATAATAATCTGGATAACCGTTGTTGCGAAATCTGTTTTTCAGAAAATTAATGGCATCTATAAGATGATCATGAGACGAGCCGAGACGATGAGCTCTTAGATTTTCGGACTTCAAGAGATTGATTTTGCGCGATAATGGAACATGACTTTCCCATGGTAGTAAATGGCCACTGTGTAGAATTTCAGAATAAAATTTTGTTGAAAAAGAAGACGAATCTTGGTGGTATGAAACAGTACTCGTAGTATCCAAAAAGGATAGCTTGTAATCATTCGGTTCTTCAAGAGTAAAAGAGATACTGTTATTTACAGCATTGGCATCAGGAATAATATTATCAAGTGGTGATGAACAAACAAAGAAGATATCATCAATATATCTTTTCCGGTATTTGAACTTGCTAGGAAATTTTGGCAAAACTTTTGTACTCAATGTCAAACATGTATATAATGGCTAGTAAAGGTGAAAGATTATTACCCATAGCTAAGCCAGAAGCTTGTGGATAAAAGGAGTCATCGAAGTAAATTAAGTCTGAAGTAATAGCTAATTGAAGAAGTTGTTGAAAATCAAAGGAATTCATCGAATACAAACGTGTTTCAGATTTGTGTTGTTCAAAGAAATTAGAAACTGCTGAAAAAACATTACTTGGACCAGTCAGTGGAATTGAGCCATACCAGTTAACAACATCTAAAGAACCAAAGAAAATATGTTCTTCTCAACTAAACAACATATCAGCAATACTGGAGATAAAAGAGAAAGTATCTTGTAAATGGGTTGATACAAATGCTAAAAGAGGAAATAAGCGATCGGCAAGATATTTGGATAATGGAGTGCCTGGAGTATCGACAGCAGAAACAAGGGGACGACCCTGTAACTGACTTTTATGATCCTTTATTTTATTTTATTTTGTAATGGCTTTCTTCCTCTTGAATACCGACGTGTTGTAATCGGCATCCTGATGTTCAAAGCGATGACACATTATTCGGATCATCCTTTGCATCATCTGGTACCCCGAAAACTCAAATTCACGAACAAGTTCTCCATTCCCGAAACCAAACATTCAATGCGTTCACGCTCATTCATTGTGTCAATAGTTAAATTTGTGAATTATGACTTTTAATGTTTTATGCATTCTCTTCATCCCACTTACTTTTGAACTACTGCTTGTATAATTGTGTGAAAAAGTTTCATGAAAGTTTTGGCCTCACGATTGCCATTATTGAGGCTTTGATGAAAGAATAAGCGCCTTCTATTTTATTCTATTCGGGAGCAAAGTGAGACGACTTGGTAGAGGATCACAAGCTTTGAGATGCAAAAGTTCATTTTTAATATTGATATTCTGTCTACTAGCTATTGCAGTAAGCTCTTTGTTAAAGTTCTGTTGTGCAGTACTTGGAAGGATTGGAGAGATCAGTGAATAATTTTGTAAATTTGGAATTGCCAAACTATTACATTGCGTTTAAGGTGTAATCAAATACAAGCAACTAATTTCTTAAAGAAATACACTGCATCTTTCTAGACATGAATCCTAAAAGGGTCGTACATTTCGATGGACTATTTCGGCTTTTTATAAGGTGTATCAACCTATTTTGTATCATTCAATATGGAATATTTGAATATTTCTTACCTATACTTGCTTCATTGCACCTTTCGCTCGGTTTGAAATCAAACATTCTCGCCTGTCATTTAGTATTGCAATTTCAATTTTTACAGTACTTATTTTTGGAAATTTCTATTGCCATGCATAAATTGCCATTTTCGATGCCAATCTGGCCGATATTTGTCAGATATCCTCATTGAGTTGTTATTTTGAAATTTCCTCGGGCTGTAATGGATATCACAGGTGTGGACACATCACAATCTCAACATGCAAACCCTGGTATCATAGATTGCAGTCGAATAGCTGGCTGTCCATGCCCGGTGGACAATTGCCCTGAAATGATTGCTTCCTCGATGGTAACTCGACATTTGGAAAAGCACTGTTTATGGATTACTTCACGGACAAGCTCCTGATTCTTAACTTTTTCCGCATCGTCGTAATATTTGCAAATGCAATCGCATTTTCGTAGAGTCATTTCGTTCTAGACATAACTCAAAGTTTGCGTCTCAACAAGAAAGTCAATCATCTACCACAGTTGAGCCTGTTGATGATTCAAATCACGTTTTCAAGCTACCTTCCCTGGACGAGGTCATGCGACTTCAAAGACCAACACTAAAATTTGTGCCAGCGAAAGCACGTCAAAAATTTGGCTATGTTCTCTCGGAATCCATCAAACAAGTTATCAATGAAAACTCTGTT
The DNA here is from genome assembly GCA_907163375.1 of Prostheceraeus crozeri. NCBI lineage: Eukaryota > Metazoa > Platyhelminthes > Polycladida > Euryleptidae > Prostheceraeus > Prostheceraeus crozeri. The sequence goes on along the minus strand of CAJQUW010000193.1, from coordinate 68,395 downwards.
GATTCGTGGACAAAGCTGCTGATGCTTCCTAAATGCGTGTCCTCCAAACGTGCAGGAAAGAAAGATCAACACAAAACTTCAATCAACATTTTATTTGACAAATGGAGCAACGGTCATTTAGAAGAATTGTGAGAAGCAGCAAAAGCTAATTCGATATCACCATCTCTTTCAAAACCAAGATCAAGAAGTTCTCAAGAAGAAAATGCTGCTACTCGTAGAATTGCAGCGGCCATTGATCAGGCTGAAGATGGACTATATGGAAAAGCGTGCCGCATCTTGTCCTCGAGCGGGTTATGCCCAAATAATAACATTACATGGACAAAATTGAATGACAAGCATCCCAAAGTTCCTCCTTCATCCGTTTCAGAATATTCCAATGAGAATGAATTGTTGCAGTTGTCTGCATCTTTTGCCGTTATGGAGATTTTACACTCGTTTCCCCAGGCTACAGGTTGCGGGCCATCCGGTCTTCGGGCTCAACACTTGATCAACGTATGTGAAGCTGTTTTGCCAATAAATTTAACGGCATCCTTAAGGCATTTGATCAACCTCCTTATTTCTGGAATGTCTCCTGTTGATTTAGCGCCCTCTATTGAAGGTGGAAATCTCACAGCTTTGAAAAAGACGAAAGAGGATAGTTGGGATGTCAGGCCAATCGTCGTGGGAGAGGTTATACGCCGTTTGACAGCTAAATGCATCTGTAGTCTTATACAGAAAGACATCATGATATATTTCTTGCCTCTACAGATGGGAGTTTCCTGCATAAATGGAGCACAAAAGATCATCCATCGTACCAGGGCAGTGACTCGCGATCATCGGAATGACCCTGACTTCGGCATTTTAAAGATGGATATGGCCAATGCCTTCAATTCGGTTTCTAGAAAGGCGGTTCTAGATCAATGTTGCCAGCTCTTCCCGAAGATCCACAAATAGATAATCTGGTGCTATAGCTATCAACCTTTTTTATGGCATTCAATGGGTCGTATCTCGTCATGTCAAGGCGTTCAACAGGGCGATCCGCTCGGTTCATTTCTCTTTGCCTTAGCATTGCATCCAGTTATCAAAGCAATTGAATCTTCTTGCTCATTACTTCATCATTGTTGGTATCTGGATGACGGCTTCCTAGCTAGAGGAAGGAAGAAGTTCTAATGGCATATGCAGACTAAGAAATGTGAGCTGTTTGGTAAAGGCAAGCTTGATGACTTCAGTCCTGATTTCCTAAAATTTAATTCTCCCAATTTCGAGATACTTGGATCACCCGTCGGCGATCACAAATTCTGTTCCGAATTTGTAGAGAAAACGTGCAAAATCCTAGCAGCTACTGACTTACATTTCTCGGTTACAGGATCCACAGATTTCTCTTTCTCTGCTGAGGATATTTACAATGATATGATAGGATGTAAATATGAAAAGGTTGAAGTGGATTACATATCTTTACCAGCAGCAAAAATTGACCTGACAGGATTGATGAATTCTATGTTAGATGAGGTAGTGAAAAAGTGAGAAGTCGTCATCAGTAAAAAAGGAAATCACGGTAACTGTCAAGTTCTGCTCTACTATTTATTTTAGATTTATGATTATTAATAATGAATGCTTCACGTAGTCTTAAATTTGTATTGTCATGATCGTGAGCCAGAATGTCAATATTGAGGTCGGAATGTTTGTTGTACTTGACATGTTCGAGCATGCTGAAATATGGAAGATCAAGGAAGGGTTTGTGGTATGCTCTTTTAAGCGGACGTGAAGAAATCGTATGTTGCTGCCAATATAAAATTCATCACACTTGTTGCAGCTGACTTTGTAGATAATGTTTCTTCGGTTGCATAATCTTTTGTTTTTCATTTTGTAGTGAGCAAGAGAACATGATAGAGTTGTACTTGTTTTATTTTGTTTCAGTTGTTGACGAAGTGTTTTATTGTGTCTTGTTAGTCCAACATTAAGTCTATGCCGTTGAAAAATGCGTTTTATCCGTGAGTCAATGTTTTCTGAAATGTATGGGAAAGGGAAATATGGAACATTTTTATTCATCCATTGATTGTTATCTATTTTTCGTTTTGTTGTTTTCTTGTGCTGTTGTATTTTTGTATTCGAGGATTTTATAATTTGTTCGTTGTATCCATTTATACGTAAAAGGTTGTCGAAATCTTTCTCGTGTTTCATGCGTGATGATACATCTGAACACCAATCAGAAATTCTCTTTTTTTCATTTATTATGAATTTTATTTTGGTCTTTGTTGTAGAGCCCGGCGTACAACGTTCATATTGTGATTTAATTTAAGTAGGACTTTTCATAACCGAATGTTGCAATTTTCGATGGGGCGAATGTCATACGAACATGCGACAAGTGACATTGTAGGTAGAACCTACATAGAACAGAAAGATCGACTGTTAAGGCGAGTTTACATTGACACCGTCCACCGCGACGATCACGTGGTAAAGAAAAGGGGCACTTTCATTGCAATAAAACATTGATAGCTTCGCTGAGTCTAACACACATTCATTTCATCATGATTCGCGGAGAATGATAGCAGCCAGTAATTTAAGTACATGTACTCGTACTTCAATCTTTATAGACGCTTTGCCGCTGAGAATTAGAATGAATTTCTAATGCCGCGCCAGGAACTGATAAAACGGTGATATCGATCAAATCTTCCCGTTCAACCGATAAATTGACTGATGAAATTGATCATCAGATGTCAATTTGTTAATTTTTACAGAAAACGTTTCAACTTAAATTAGATCGCTACTTGTTTTTAGTTAATGGTCAGCCATGAGGTATCTCTGAGCTATTTGTGACGAGTAAGGATAATGGGCGGTAAATTATCGTAGCTACTAATTCCACCAAACATACTTGTATAATGATATACCGTAGGCATACGATATGATATTAACCTAATATCTTAATCAGATAAAATATCGTAAAAAGATACTCGTGTTAAGCATGATTACAAAACACCGATAAAAGTCAGACAGTATAAGGCACAAAAAAGCTCTTCAAATCTACCCGTAGGCCTATGGTCAATAGAAACTTACAATACTTCCATAGAAATAAATTTTCCAAGTTCGTCTTTGTCTTGGCCGATGTGTACATGAATCAATTTCTATGAATACTTCAATAGATTAAAGACTTCCTTTTCCTGAGGACCGGTCCGGTGAAAGTACCCGAAAGCTCACATTAGAATAAATGTCCCAACGAGAACTTTTGTCCTTTGATGTAGGCCTATTGTAGTTGGTGATAGTGTGGTTCTCGAGAAGAAGGAGTGATGTATTATAAATTTAGTAAAAAGCTTTTACATATTAGTATACATGTAAACCTATTACGGTACGTACAAGTAGACATTAGGCTAGCCATCCTAAGCGATTATATGAAAAAATTGATATACACAAAAATGTTAGGTTTATATAGGCCTTCATGCATGTAGCTTCATAACTGTAGCTTCATGCATGTGCACTCGGTGAGTTGGCCTGTAAGATACGGTATAAGCCTATTCAGGCAATTTTTTAATCAAATTTAATCATTTTTAGCATACGTGGTATGCGCCGGCGGCGCCGCCGCCGCCGATGGATTTTGCTGGCTTCGCCGCCGCCGATGAATCTATTATCGGCGTCGGGCTCTAAATGTACTTTGTTGGCATGTGAGAAGCAGAATGCGCAAAATGTTCTTTTTAGGTGCTTCTTTGTAGAATTCGAATGTTGCTTTATTAGATGAAGATACTGTGAGTGGAAAGTCAATAAGACTTAGAGTTTTTTGATTTTATGATATTCAATTTCGAATTTTATATCAGGATGTTGCGCATTCAGGGCTTGCAAAAAGTCTAAAGCTTGTTCCTCACTATTCGTTAAAGCAAAGCAATCATCAACATACCGTTTGAATAAAGGCTTATGTTTTGAAGAGAGCTGCTTTATATTGTTTCAACAAAAATAGATGCTTATAATCCTGATAGAGAGTTACTCATAGGCAGTCCTTTGATTTGCTGGTATAGATAGCAACATGGTAATGAAAAAATCTTTTATGTAGAATAATGTTAAGAAGATCTTCAATATTGTTTAAAGATAAACCTCTGATATGAAGAATATTATTATCTTTGAGCTTGTTTATCACTGCTGATGTAGCGTCGTCGATGGGGATTGAAGTGTATCATTCTAAACCAGCACTTTCGAAGTCGCACACTAAAGCAAGACACTATTCGTTACTAATAAATAATTCTAAAGCAAAGCGTTCTACGTCATTGCTCCCGAGGTGACTTTTGTTGACAAAAAAATCTCCAGAAATAGTATTGATGTTTTCGGATGGAAAGGTATTGATGGTATTAGTACTTCGGAAAGAGTAGTCCGGAAAATTAGTTTTGAAGGAATTGTTAATGTGAGCCATTTTTTCAAATTTGCGGTATTTCCTAATATTTATTGCTTCAATTTACTATTTAGGCTTTGTATTTTTTACGATTTCTAATAATTATATCACGAGAAGGTACAAATTTATGCAGAATAATGATATATGGTACTGTGGTATGATATCAGATTTGTCATTTGTACCTGTTGTATGAACTATGTTGAATGGAATGTGGTATGATGTCATTTAACATAGTTCATACAACAGGTACAAATGGCAAATCTGACTTTGATTTCATCCAATTAAGATGGATAATATGTATAAGAAGTATAAATACAGCATATATAAAAGAAAAATTATAACAAATCTGTATGTTAGCTTTGTTGAGCTAAGTAATGCATTGAGGATAATGTAAATTGATGTTACATATTTGACAACACACTGTGATTCATGATGAATAAAATACATCTCTATGAGCATGGTACAGTGAAAATTGGAACAATGGTAGTTGATACATGATAGGCTTATATGTGTCGACTGTTATACATGCACACACATTGATGCAATTTCCTACCAAAAGATATACGCCTATTGCATTCAGAAAATTTAGAATTCACCCAATGTTTTTCAAAGTCACTGTGAATTGATTCAATGGTTTGCTCACTGAACATTCTAAGAGACACAGTCATCATCAAAGAAAACGCAGGGACGTGAAAAAAGATGGCACAAATTCTGGGAGCAATGGGAATGTCAATTCTCTTAGACAATTTCTGAAATCGATCAATTTTACTTTCAAAGTCTGATTGGAGCTCGTTTCCAAAACACGACTCGACAACATTGTTCAGGGCATCAAATGCCTCTACAAATTCTAAACAGGAAAGAGGACAAATGGCTTGAAGACTGTCTACATTTCTTAGAAGTTTTCTGCTGTCATTACCTGTTAAAGTACCACCATGGAAGTGTTGTAATTCAATGTTGCAACACCGCATCCAGGCATCAGCGCCCGGGCATCTACTCTTCAATTCCTTGAAGAGAGTGCAGATCGCCCCAATGAGAAGGTGCAGTTCGAGAGGATGAATGTGAGATAATACAAGAGAGTCATCTGAACCTTTGATCAAACTGGGATGAACAGCATTTGAAAAGTTTCTTGCTGTATCTTTCCTGATCCTGAATCATAGTAGGCCTACGACGAGAATGATTCATTCAATGTTCCAAGAGTACGTGACTGATCTTCTACATTTAAAGAGTGTTCATCAGCGGTGCACCAACAACACGAATGCAAGCAGCTGTGGGACATCAGTACCGATCAAATATTGCACATTTTGAGATCAGAAGCCATGTGAAAATTATTACTGATGGTATGGACACCAGCTCCAATCCATAAAGCTTTCACGTTAAAATAGTTCTCTTGAACTGCTAGTGCAGTTGCAATTATAAAACATTTTCTTACTCCAGAATCAAGAAATGGTGACTTACTTTTAGCCTGACGATATTCACTAATGATGGATAACGTTACCATCATGAAATTTCCTCAACCATCTAATCCAATTTTGATCCAATAATGTGCGTCAATATTGTTTGGATACCTTTTCTGGATAACGAAATCAATCAATCGGTTAATGTTATAGAATAGAACGGAAATTGTATATTCGATGAGAATGAAAATCAAAACAGTACAAAGGCATGGCAAGCAAATATTGAAAGTGAAGTCAATTGAAAATAACTGTCGTTCAAATGTACATTCGATTATAAAGATTAGTGCAGTAAGGAATGAACGAGGTCGAACGCCGCTTGGTACATTGCTTGGGTATCATCAAATGCTTTGAGCGTGGAAGAACAGTTGGTGTCAGATGGTTGATAATGTTGCTGGGATTTAGCATTCCAAAAATGATTTAATTGCTGTGTGATTCCTTCTGATTTTCAGGGGTGTAAATTTTCCACAATTACACGGTACCCCACACACTATCCTGTGGCAACGACGGCGTATTTGCTCCAAGAGCAAGTTGCACTGACTTGCGAGTCCAACATAAGTTGGTGAGTTGTACTCTAGTACACTGATGACACAAGAGTGGTACACAGCCATGAGGATTTCGTCACTCACGTTGGAATTTTCTTGATCTGCTTCAGCAGGTAAATCCGTTGACTGGATAGTTTAGTGACGCAAGATATGTGCGATTTCCAGTTAAGTTTGTTGTTGAAGGTTATCCCGAGAATCTTCATTTCACTACAAACTACGGTTTCCTTCAATGTCTCTATGTGTTTTGATTTGGTACATATCATGGATTTGGTTTTCTTTTCGTTCAATTCCAGTCCGTTTTCTGCACACCAGGTCTTGATATTGTTCATTTCGGCTTTCAAATCTTCTTCTATATCTACCTCACTCTTGATTTGGTAATACATGCCAAAAGTGACGTCAGTTGGAGTGCTTAAGGTACCATGAATGGAAACCTGTTGACGACGAGATCTCGAATAACTTGCGCACCAGTGAATGAAGGGAGCAGGAAGTTCATGTTCACATAAAGTTTGAATAAAATTCTCATGAGATAAGCGATCAAAGGCATTTTTCAAGTCGAAGGAGGTTATAACAACACCCGAGACATCTTTACGGTCAAGTAGCCGAGTAGCATAATCATGTATATTCACAACCGCAAGTGTTGAGGCTCCAGGGCGAAATCCAAATTGAAGGGGCCCATACATATTTAGAAGTTTATCCCGAATAGAGGCCAGTACACACTTCTCGAAAACCTTGGAGACTATGGGTAGGAGTGAGATGGGTCGTAAGTCATCGATGCTTTTGCAGATCTTCTTTGGCATTGGTTTGACGTGGGAATTTTCCACAAGGAAAGGAAGGTGCAAGTTTCAACTGAAAGGCAGAAAATGTGAGCTAGGGGTGCCGATAATTCTATAGCAGCAAGACGGATCAATTTCGGCGGGATACTGTCACTACCACAAGCCTTATTGGTTTTTAACCGTGTGAGTTGTTGGTACACAGTTATCTCATCAATGTCGGGATGCCATTGCTCAACAATTTCTGGAAGCGATTCCTCAATTTTGGACCACTCAGGAGCAGACATAAATTTTTGTGAAAAGGTATCATTTATTTGATTTGCCGCATCTTGGAGATTATCGAACTGAGTCAGCAACATTGAGAAACTACTTCTATTATGAAAGGTAGCATTTTCCTTTACTGCTTTCCAAAATCCATTTCTTGTACACTTTAAGCGAGTCATCCATCGTCCTTTTGCTTTCTGTATCTCATGACGAATCTTTCCCTTTAAGTGATTATACAGATTGAACTGTCGATTTCTGTAGGCCGTATAGTGACAATTAATACGATGTTTCAGTAGAGGGGTCATCCATTTCTTGTCATTGGGAGACATTTCAACATATGTATGAGGTATATTTTCCATAGCTTGCGTAACAACATCATGAAAGATTTTGCACTTGTCATCAACAGAAATTTCTGCTCTGTAAAAGTCTCTCCAGTTAACTTCGTAAAGATACTCAAGGAACATTTTGACGTTATCAGAACGGAGATCGTACAGTTTGTGGACTTTCACCGGATCAATGACATGATTAAGAGAATCCAAAAATACTGTTTGATGGTCTGAATTCCCAATACTTGGTCCTACGATTATAGGCTTATACATATCGACAAGTGATTGATCAATCAAAATTGTGTCCAGTATAGAATCACCCCTTGTAAGAAATTTCAAAATCTGTTCCGTACCAAGAATTCTTTCCAAATCATTTGTTTTAAATTGATTTAGATCTCCTGCAATCAACAAGAGCGAGACGTCGACCAGCCAGGAGCGAGATCATCGATCCTGGCTATCATCACAAACAACGATGATTTTCTCTTCATTTTCAGTAACTTCTCCTTTTCCATTCGTGTAAAACGACCTTCTTTTGAGATAAAAAAATTATCCAGCGTGTGATCTATTTCAGAAAGAATCACGCACTTATGGCTCAAAGGCAGTGGCCCCCAAACTTCTCGGATTGAACGAGCAGGTTTATTTCTACCACGAAAGTTAAAATTCAAGTCACGTTGGATTTCCGAGATATTGTCAGCGTTTAATTGTCTTTTGGAAATCTACTACTTTCGGTGTTACAAGAACGGTAATCGATTTACCGGCCTCACGTGAGAGCTTCATTTCAACGTTTGTTTTGTAAGATTTCGATTCTAATTTTTGGTCAATGCACTTGGAAAACATTTGATCTGCTTCCTTTCCATCTTTTGCAAAATTTGTTATATTTACCAGTTTAGATTTTAGGAACAAGTATGAGACTTCCCTCTTGAAATAATGCTCAAGCACTGGACACATAATTTTGCCGGTTCCTTCGATATCTCATGAGGAGTGTCAGATGTTGGTCGACCACGTTTACGCTTTTCGACACTAAGTTTGGACGAGGGTCTTCCACTTGTCGTTGCTATTTCACAAATAGTGCAGCAGCAACCATTGTTCGTGATGAAACGAGTTTCAATAATGCGTTCTTGGGCAAGCACAAATGCACGATTGAAAATAGGAAATGAAGTGATCGCTATCGCCGTCTCAATCTCGCTGCTATTAAAGAAGTCAATCAGCTCGCGATCCCTTTGCTGTAAGAACTTTTCAGCCTCGGTTTGAATTTAAATTCTTCCGAATTTGAATCTCATGAAAGGCATGACTTTGGTCTTCATTGATGTATTTGACATACCCACAGACATTTGTAGTCTATTGAGATCAGTCGATGAAACTTGTGGTGGTGAATGGTGCCCTACTGTAAGTTTCAAAGAACGAGGACTAGATGTATTTAGCTCAATCTTCCTAGAATGTGAGGGTAATGACTTTTCTCTAATTACAGTAATTGCCACCATTTCCTTCGTAGCTGCGTCTTGCTTACTGCACGCACATCGATGCCATGCTTTGTCTCAAGCTCATTCAATTACATTTGTGACTTATACCTCTATGAACCGGTGAATAACAGTCACCACAAAGATGTAAAGTCGGACTTGAATGAGATTCACCCTTCGAAGTTGAATCAGATGCATTCGATGGACGCCCAAGCTTTCTTTTCGGAATTGATGTTCCGATACTTTGCCGAGCTACTCTACACATGTGACATTCGCAGCAAGCTTTTATATTATTGCTTCGCGTCACACGATAATATTCGGGGGCGATCTGTGGAAAGTCAAGGACCTCTAGAAGAATGTTCCGCTTTTTCTTTCCACTTGCAATGTCAGCCAAGTCACAGCGACATTTGCCACATATTCCATTCGGCAGACAAGACTCATTGCTATCATAATTGGCAATAAAAATAATCTTGCACCATTCGCCTTTCAACCACCTGTGTTGCAAGATATTTTGCTTTCTGTATGCATACAATACAGACTTTACTTCGATTTTCGTCATGATCTAAAGCACGTTGGCTATGACTCATGGTAGGTACAATGGTGCACCACATGCACAGTCGCAATTAAATGAATGACTGACATTCACGTCATGGCATAACTTCAATAATTGTGTGTAGGACAATTGAGACGCCTACATACGAGACGACCTTTGCACATCTGCTCTCTTTATGCCACGATTTATCAATCAGCACAGTAGAAGGAAGTCACCACCAAACAAATCAATGTCAATAGAGTATTGTCAAAATAAGTAAAATGGTCAGACATGCATGGCAGAGATGGAAACGGGTGTGCGGGTCACGGGTCACCCATCTGGCGTTTTCCTGGCGGGTCAGCCGGGTCATGGTCTGTAGTCAGACGCGCGTGATCCGTGCGGGTCTAGTGCGGGCAGTTGTTTTCAGGCGAATCATTACATCCGTCGTCTTTAGTTAGTGGAAACATATACTTATTAAACATTACAGGCTAGTTTTGGAACATTATAATAATGTTCATCATATAATGAATATGACTTACTACATTATATATGGGTTATATTTTCACTGATAACTTTTCTCAAAAATGATCTAAAAGCTGTTCTATTCAATCGGACGCCAAATACATATAGTTACTCTGTATGCGTGTATTTTTTATTCAAATACGCCTTTGTCCTTGCAAATATATATACTGTAAACCTTATAAAAATCATTAGAGATATATATCATTCAGAAGTTGATAATACGGACGTTATGGGTCACTGCGGTCACACATTTATGTATAGATCATTAAGATTAATTCCTTCAATTCATGATCGTTTTATCATAATTTTCACCGACTTTGGTGATTGTGCTCCGGAAAAAATAATATTTTTTTACTGCATGCACTATCGTTTTCAAAATTACGTGAATTACGGTAGGCCCTAATATGTATAGCATAGCATTTATGCCGGACAATTTCACAATACGTCCATTCTTGAAGAACCAATTTTCTATAAACCTCGACTTTGTTAACTTATTTATTTTTTGAATTAACATAACTAAATGAAGTACTAAGAGGTCAGCCTAGTCACATGCCAGAGGAAAAAATTAACAGTCGAAATATATTGATTTGATTATTATATCTTATTAACTTGATCACCATTTCATTTTGATTATCAATAGGCATTAATCCTTATAAAACAGAAAGTTATAAACTATTTTTGTTAACTTTTAAACGTGGAGGAGACAATGATAGGCCTATAAACTAGCAGAAACGTGTTTGGGCGTCTGTCATTTCGAAATATGGCATGTACTATCAATACGAATATCAAATTATTGGTGGTAGGCTATTTGCTACGTGAGCGTGCACTCACATCAGTAATCTTTTAACAAAGTCTCTGTATATTGCTATAAGATAGATGAAATAAAAGTAAAAGTACTAACATATACTTTTTTTAAACAATTGCGGGTCACGGGTCTGAGGCTTTTGTTGCTGACCCGGACTCCCGGGTCAAATGGGTCACAGGTCTGGAACTTTGAAACTATGCGGGTCACGGGTTGACCCGTTTCCATCTCTGATGCATGGTTGGATGCTTTTCGGTCAGGGGATAATTTGCATGAAAAAATGGAGGACTAGACTGTTCAGTTAGCCTGAGTTTGTTGTGATCAAAGTACACAATTCATTTATCTGAAATCGACAAAAAGAAATCTGTGTTGTTGAAAGTACTATTCTGTCAAATATACGCGCTTTATCAATATGTATCAATATATCAATAGAAGTGTGATGTACTTTTTAAAAGCAGAGAGGAAGGCAATTACTTCAAGAATGTATATAATTGTATTTTTTAAAAATTCAATATACATAATTAATAAGTTTCTCTTAAATAGGTAGTAGAAGACTTTCATAATGAATCTGATTTTGTTAAGGAAGACACATAGTAAAATAGTCTGTCAATATTTAGTGTGAAGTATTTACCTGCTTTGCAGAGGAACGAATGTATTGACAGAAAAGCAATGTTTTATTCCTCAGTTTTTAGCATTTTTCACAAAAATCGATATCAATCAATAATAGTCAATATCTCGAGAATAGCCAATAGATGATTTTGCAACCTATCAAAATGTACTCGGCTACGATGCAGTAACAACACATATCAATATCAAAGCTGAAGTATTTCAGGACACTTAGAGCTTCTAGCCGCCCGGTGTGTGCAGGTTTTCCTGGCTGATTCAATCCTCTTACATTCCAGGTCCCTATCTTTAAGCAGTTGCTTTATGACGATGACTTCTCACCTGCTTTGTCACGACAGACACACCGGATCAGACTACACTGTCCAATGTTCAATGAACCCTTTCCGCCAAGAGCTGAGGTCGGTTTGTTGTGCTGCATCATGGCTATCCTCAGGGGCAAAATAATGCAGACGGGCCCCAGAACCACCTGTAGCGCAGTACAAGAGCCAAAACTGGGATTTCCAGCCTGCCTTCTGCTCTTCTGCAGCCACCGTTGACCTTACGTTTCGGCTGTTCGGTCAGCTGCAGATATTAGTGTTGCTGCTCAACACTATGGACTAGGTTTATTTAACCCTTAAAGTACGGTGTGGGCCTAACAGGCCCCCGTGGCATTTTTAATTGTAGATATTTTAAAAACTTTTATATATATTTCGTTCACGTTTTAGCACTTCTTCAATTTGCAGATGTTGAATATATCTAATCATTTGTCAATCCAATAAACTCATTATAAAGCAATAATCCAAGTGAGATTTAATTTTGTAACAAATAATACGGTGGGGACCTGAGAGGCCCCAAGCAATGCAAGCACGCTCAATCTCATGTCATGCGAGTCATAATGAGCAGAATATCCTGGAATCTACATTTTAATTGACTCACATTCATTGCAACTCCGTTTTTATGTACATATACACTGTCGATGGAAATGGAACTGATTTCCAGGAGTTGATACAAACTTCTAACCTTCCGATTTCCAGGAACTGATACAAAATAACTCTAACGTTGTTCCCCATATGACCAATAACAGCACCAAACAATAATAGCTTTCTGACTATAAACTGCAATCCCTGCGCGGATAAGAAGTCTGTCAATCGTGTTTGTGATCCACAATGTTCCGTGTCAGTTGGTTCAATACATGTTACTGCTATTATATCGATTTTGTTTACGAAATGAATAGACGAAGGCGGTTTGACGTTATGAAAGCGACTGAGCTTGTTCTTAATTCTGACTCTGACACCGATGACGATATCAGTTCCGCACATGGCAGTGATACAGACCATGTAACCGATGACCCTGTATTTTCCAGCGACGACGAAGAGAACGAAGATAATGACTTAGATATGGTAGCTGATGGTCAACAGTCTCCAACTTCAAAGAACGGACAAATAACTTGGAATCGTCGACCAATCTTACGTCATAGGTTCGCACAGCATCGGCGCAGTGATATTCTGCGAGAAACGCCCGGACCGACGCGCTATGCGATCACCAACGGATGCGGGAATAGCCCTTCTGATGCATTCAAACTCTTCGTGAATCATGAAATCATCAGGAAAATTGTGCAGTTCACAAACCAAGAAGCTACGAGGGATGCATGATCAAATACCTTTATTGTCATAGATGTTTCAATGCGTGAAACGTACCATCGTCAGTGAACAGCAACAGTGATACATGCGCAAAGACTTAAATGCATCCAAGAGTTCATTCAAAATGAGCGCTAACAGGCATAACAAATAACAAAGAAAAACCATTTCAAAATAATAGCAACTGAAATGACTCGGTCTGGATGTCCTACGAGCGATGATCAGAACTGGAAATCGACTTCTGTTGACTAAATATATTCATTTCTGGGAATACTATTACTCGCTGGAGTATATCACTCAAATCACGAACCAGTTATACAATTAGGGAGTCGCAGTGAAGGTCGCAGTCCTGGGAGACGCACTAATGATAAACTTCTGCCAATTCGTGACATTGCAAATATATTTACAAAGAGGTGCATTACAAATTATAAGCCGAACTCTAATTTGACAGTTGATGAGGAATTATGCCGCTTTCGTGGTCGCTGCCCATTCAAAATTTACATGCCACAAAAGCCGGGGAAATACGGCATGAAGATTTGGGTGTGTGCTGATAGTGTTAATGCATACTGCTGTAATTTTGAAGTGCACACAGGAAAAACCAAAGTAAGTATATAAGGGAAGTATGGAATCAATGGTTGATTTGTGGCGACAGCTATGATATTACTTTTTCGCCAGCTCTTATAAGCAGTTTTATTTGATATCGCAATTGACAACAGAATAGTATTGAAATATTGAATAGAAGGGGCTGAATATCTATGTCAAAACTATGAAGTAGTTAAAAATTACATAGTTATCCGTAGCCATCTGGAAGACAAAAACATGAGATGAAGAGCCATTTCTATGGTTAAAATGCTAGATTCGATTTGGCATATAAATTAATTGATTATTAAGGTATAGACGACTACAAACCACTCTATACGATTTAAGGACGGGGTACTTATGATTGCATTCATGTACTGTGTATGAACGTGTTTACAAAATTTTGCCCACTGAACATCTGAAAATCTTTGTATCAAATCTAGAAATGCTTCATTTTCTTATTGATAGCCAATTGTACATACATTCATTGATTAGTTTTAAATTTCCATTCATGAATGTATGTTGGAAACATGATAAACCTTACCTACATTATATACTCTGAGTCCTATTTTTTTCATCTGATTATGAAAGCATCCTATGTGAAATTTAACAATTATTTTATTGACATCCTAACATATTATTTTTTTCTTACATCTGAGTATTCCCTCGTATTCCCTTCTATGATCAATAGCGGCATTTGATGATCCGTGTTGAGATGACAATTTATAAAGAAATAGTCAAATTCTGAAATGTTGTCACTAAATTATTGATGTATGACGTAAATGACTGTTTTTGTTAGTGATGAAATAATGAAAAATGATGAATGACGCTCCAGCCTTAAGCTGCAGATACTTTATATTAATTGCATTCGAGTATATTGAGCAATTAATACAATAGTTCCTCGGCTTTCGGCAAATCACTGAAAAGTAAAATTATATTCACAACAGAAAGAGGAAAGCAACACGAAAAATTCAGATGCAGATGAAAACATTTGTGACTCAGATTTGATTTCATCGGTTGGAACATCATAGGCTGCATCAATTCACAAAAGGCCTTCAACCGAAATTTGTGTTATTAAGCTATAGAATAAACCACAAAACGTTTCACTTTTGGTTTGATCACTTTTGCAAATCAAATTTCGAGTGCTGTTCATTCAAGTTTTTGTCTAGACGTTGCGAATAATTATCAATTAATTCCACCGTACATGTTCATCTAACATCGGTATTAAGCATTTCAAAGTGCAGTATAGAGTACTGAATACTGATTGCCTCATACTGCTTCACGATGTTGACAAAAATGCACATATATAGGGATGATCAAAGGTAACTTCCTAAAGCAATATTTCAATTATATTTCAATTTCAATATCCAAGAAAGTAATAGACATGAATAGCATTTTTTCAAGACGGAAATTTACTGGGCATTCAAGTTTATGACAAATTATTTTTGGCAGCAAAATCTCTCAGAATTTTTATTATTTCGCTGTGAATACCCCGCTGTTGCTCCTCTTGCGAGTATGTAGGCTAACTTTATTTTAACAAATTATATTTCACATATAGGCCTACTAATAATTACTTCAGCATGACTTCGAAAATTTTCGGTGCGAGCAGGTGAGTGCACCGCACACCCATAAAAAATCATTGTTTTCATCAGCTAATATCATAAAATAAACTTACATTAGTTATTTTGGACATTTTCAAATCATGATAAATATAAATTTCGGTTGAAGAAACAGCTTTTCTAAATTGATCAAAATTTGATTATTAAGCTTCTGTTAAAGGCTTAAATAAAAAATATTGCAACAAATGTGTCAGACTCATCACAATACAAGTTTGTAGGTATTCGATTCCTCTAACGGCCGATGCAGTACAACCAATTATTGTGATGTAATCAACTAGATCTGTAGGTCATCACTACCACATTGGTTGCCTACCACTGACGGTACTTATGGGCTATCTCCCCCCCAGGTTTTCTAATTTGTCTAAAATCTACTGATATGAATCAATCGTCACTAAACTTCGGATGCACGTACTTAAGCATGTTTTCTACCTAGATGCAAAATTTTATGTAGATCGGAAAGTACTTTTTGCATTAGATACAATAACGTAAAGTGGAGCGATGTCAACAGCTTGCTTGATGTGACATCGTCTGTTCGAAGCATCATTGCTGATAGTGTGTGCATTGTTCTCTCTCCCTCTTCGTCTCATCCACTGCAGTTTGAAATCTTCCCACGACCACTACCTTGCCATACCTTTATTAAGCCAAGCATATTAATATAAGGGATGTGGTCTGGTCATCACGCTTGACGAGTTGTCGTGAAATGACTTTGTTAACCTCAAGTGTTTTCTGTTCAGACGATGAGGTCACTGACAAGTCAGATCAAGCTATCGGCATCGCTGCACTTTAAGTTATCGCTCCTAATTTTAAAATGACCTCTCTGATTTGCCTAAAACTTGGTATGTGGCTAAAGAATATACTCACTTACGTGTGTTTAAAGTTTTGTGACGATTGATTCATTTTAGCAGATTTTAGACAAATTTGAAAACGTGGAGGGAGATAACCCATAAGTACCCCACTGACATAAGTCATCATGTCATAGTGGCTATCATTGAGCAAATAAACAGATTTCTTACCAACAATGTCTGATTCGCCTTAGTTTGCCGCATGTCAAAAAGCTTCATCCGAATAACTATGCAAAGGAATCAGTGCCCGCTTTAACATTTTGAATATGCCTACTCCTACAGATTAAACAAGTGCATCAATTTGTACCTTCTGATATGCCTACCACTGTTCTCAAATATGTTGATTTCACATCAAATTAAAAACTGTGCTATTACTGAAGAATAATGATGATCATGTGGAAATCGCGGACGAGCAGCGACTACGGATTGCCAAGAAGACAGATTCAGTATATCATTACATATATATGCTAAAAATCTGTAAAACTTCCAATAAATTTGATGCTATGAAACTTTGGTAACGTGTTCAGTAGACAACCACTTCTAAGAAGCAATTGCTTAATTCCAACGATGAATGCCTAAATAAATTATGCGGAATATTTAAATCGATCATGCAAAAATGTAACCGCTCAGCAAAGACAGTTACTATTTCGACGAATTGTTGCGTCTGAAAACCTCACTGTATAGTTATGGCTGCTGGCACCCACTTTTACGTGGGAATAACTTGGCCTCAGTTGTCTGGTTATTTACACGCAACATTGCGTGTGAATAACCTCACGTGTTTTGATATCGGATCAAATCAAGCCTTGTTGGCAACTAAAAATTAATTTCATTTTAGCTAATTGAATTAAAGAACCGTTAAGTTTCTTTTTTTGAAAGCACTCTTACAAATAGACTCTCTCAGCTGCCACTACCCTTTCTTTAATAGGCCTACTAAAATTGTTGTTAAAAGGTGTTCGTTATCAAACATAGTAACTTGGAAGAAGCTTTTCGTATAACATTCATTATGCGGTAAACTGGGTTGAATCGGATCAATAGTGCGAAATTGAACTTGCTGCCCAGTCATAATGGGCATGGCGGAAATTATTGCACCTTATACACTTATCGTCTTTACACACAGTTTCATTACATGCCAAAAATTTGATCGACTTACTGATCCAGTTGATTGCATCAAACTTTTTTTTTACAAGATCGACCATTAGACAGAGTGTTTGTCAACCTTGAACATCATCATGAACGAGGTTGTGTGGACTATGTAGTTAGCCATCACTGAGTTGCCACTTAAAAATTATATTTACTTTTAATAAAATGAAATGTATAACTGTGGATGGGTGATATCAACTGCATCAGATGTAGTGACTATACTCGTGTTGCAAAACTTTGAGTTGATTCAATTAACTATCATTAACATCAACTTACCAGACGCCATTTCACGCACAGATCATAATGATTCACTGAACAGCAAAATTTAGAACATCATGCGCCTTGTGAAGTCACAGTAGTGACTGTCTGTCTGCTTCCTTAGTTAATAAAGCAATGAGACAGAGACTAAGCATGACGTCACAACAGTGAATACGTAGAGTGATTTGTGTGGGAACATCTCGCTCAATTATCATGAAGATGGTGGAATCTCCTGCAACTGGTGCACTCAATGCATGAACACAGATATCAGTAAAATAAGAGCATGACGGGCTGTTTTAGGACAAGCGCAAGAGTCACGTGCGTTAACCACGCGGAGGTGATCTTCACTGGCAGATGAAACACTAAAGAACCATCTAAAGCACAAAAATGTTGTTAAAATAGCGAGCAAATATTCCTTTCTTCTCATTCCAGGAAATATTTGTATTAGATGCATCTTCAATATGTAGATAAACAATATCTGAGAGCCAAATGACACGATTTCTCCACTGTTTCATCTACAAAGCCATATTATTCAGAAATGACACGTTCAACAACAAAATTGATGTGAAAAATGAATAAAGCAGTAAATTTTATGTAGGAATCACTAGGATAATGAAGTTGTCACCAAATATTCTAGCCACAGTGTTTTCTTGAAATTGATGAATATGAATATCTGAAAATTATTTTGGCGAAAAAAGATGGCGGATTTGTCGCCACAAAAAATACATTAGAGTAATGGGGAGTTTCCACACTTGATATATTTAAACACTTTGGGAAAAACAAACCAACAACGTGAGATTGGTCAAGAAGCTCGAGTAACCCTTCCGTTGACCGAAGCATGGTCGAATTCAGGTAGACACGTCACTACGGATAATTTTTTAGTGGTATCACATTGGCCAGAGCGCTTCTTGCCAGGAACACGACTTTCACTGGAACCTTGAGAAAAAACAAGCCTGAAATACCCACTTCTATTGTGAATACAACGAACCGGACCCCCTTTCCAGTGACTTCTGTTTTAGCGGCGAACTTACTATGGCTTCTTATTTCCCCAAAAAGGGAAAGTGTGTGGTCATGCTGTCATCTCATCATCACGATGATACATGTGAGGATGAAGAAAAACGACGACCACAGATTATCACCGATTATAATCAATGGAAGGGAGGCGTCGATGCGCTGTACATGCTTTTGGCGACATACTCCTGTAAGCGCAAAACAAATAGATGGCCATTTGCTCTTTTCTGCCAATTACTTGACATCGCGCATACAATGCATACGTCTTATATACTTGTCCATTCATCCGAATTTCCATAACCGGGCAAGCCACCACCGACGCGCTTTCCTCTTGCAACTCGCAAAGGAGCTTCTGCCACAACCTCAAGACCTACCAACATGTAAACAAGCTGTTTCATTACCAAGCAATCCATCTTTGAAGTGACAAAGATGCCACTAATGTCCGAGAAGCATCGAACGGAAAGCGAAATCACATTGCTGCATTTGCGGTAGAAGTGTCTGTGGTGAACATGGAGGACACTACTGTCACTCCTGCGTTCAATAGAAGGTGTTCTATTTCGTGTCTATAATTACAAACTCCTTTCATGTATTTTTTTTATAACTAGCGCATATTCTATGTTCTAGCGCGAGGTCAAATCTTGACAACTTTGTAGATGCTTCTTGATTAATCAAATTTTTTAGCAATAATATTGACTATAAACAATATATCATTGAACCATTTGTTCATATTTTTCTCATTAATGTATTTCATGAATATATACAAAATTACAACATTCAATTATGATGTCTAATGCGACAATATTAGCAACAAATCTAATATATATAGGAAGCCACGGGGCCTAAGAGGCCTCCACCGTATTATTGAGGAGAAATTTTCCCGTAGTTAGAGGGTTAAAGGCGACGATATCCGCCTTCTCATCCTCTTGTCTCAAGGTTCTGAGAGTTTTTCTAGAAACCTATAGGAATAAGTTCCTATGAGTCCTATTTATCGAGACACTGAGGATAAAAGCAACATTATTCTGAAAATTTTCAATAGTTGTTGATTAGATGAGGAATTAAAAAGTAGAACTATAGCACAACTGCTGTACCAAATATATTCTCCTTCAGTCAAAAGTTACATAATGGGTCTACGTAGAACGTAAGCTACTAAATCTGGTGGTCACAGCTTGCTTGGTCAAAAAGACATTCAAAATATTCGACAAGTGGGAGAAAAACGATCCCCCAGTGAGGCGAGAGATAGTCAAGTTTTTCTTCACAGTTTGTGCTCAATATTTCTCTAAATTAACTTTATCTTGTCACTAATTTGTTTTTATCTTATTGATGACTTTCGATAAATGTATGCATCGCATTAACATCTAAATGAGAATTTTAATTATAAGTGATTTCCCCTAAATTATTAAAGCTGATTAAGTGCCATCATAGTGCACTAAAACTGAAAAAATAAATATTTGCAAAACGTTGAGAAAGCAGTAGTTTATAAATATTACTAATACCTTCCAGTGGGCTAGTGCATCGATTTTTGCCATCATGAAGTTCGCTGTCGCATTTGGTGTTATCAAATTATATTTACCTGAAAACCTATTGCTGCGTGAAAAATGATACCCACACTACCTCATTATCCCTACTTTTTGCATTTGCTTTATATAATATTTTGAACAACTTGTCTAGTTGTTTGTCTTTTTCTTATAAATGACCTTTGAACCTGTTATACTTTGTTGGCATTCTGTCGTGCGGCACAAGTTCAAATATTGATTTGCCTATACAAGCATGAGGCCTATGAAATGCGAAAATCTTAGTAAACTGTGCTCAGTGGCAAGCGAATAGCGAATGCAATGATTCATCGTTAATACACTAAAAAATGACACGTTTGAGAAATTAAAAAGTGGCACAGATGGCATCATCAATTAACGACTTCCATCTATACATCAAAGGAACTGATAATAATCCATTAAATCAAATTACGTTGTTGGAATTAGTCTTTAAGTGATCCTTTTGTTTTACACGAATGAATTTTATATTCCCATAGATTCCCTTTTTTGTTAGGATGCCGCACTTTAATCCTTGATATTTCTAATTTCGTTTATAAAAACTCATGTTTTGATGGATATACCTTTGTAATTTCACACGTATTGCAATTGATTGCAATCAACTTCTATGACAACATTGCTGACATGACATTTTAAATAAAAAATAACAGCTTCTGTTGGGTTTCATGAAGTGCAAGGTATCATGCAAAAAATAAGGTATCGTGTCCGAAATTTGCCTACTTATAGGTGTCACGAAATTGCGGTAGCGTTCAAATAGGTCTATAGCCTTCCCGGCTAACAATCCTACGTAGCTGATACGTAGCAATCGGTGCCAAACGTTCCAAAGCGTAGCGTAGCAAGTTGGTTGGTGGCAGTACGCAGCAGCTACGTAGCTAATGATACTTATCCTACATCTACAGTATATTTTCAGCGCTTTTGACGTTTTGCCTATATGAGCATTGCTGCTCGGTTGCTTCTACGCAGCAAATGCGTCGTGGATACGTAGCAGTCGGTAGCTGCTCGGTTGCTTCCACGTAGCAAATAAACGTTGCGGATACGTAGCAGTCGGTAGCTGCTCGGTTGCCTCTACGTGGCAGATGCACGTTGTGGATACGTAGCAGTCGGTAGCTGCTCGGTTGCTTCCACGTAGCAAATAAACGTTGCGGATACGTAGCAGTCGGTAGCTGCTCGGTTGCTTCTACGTAGCACATATGCGTTGTGTTTACGTAGCAGTAAAAAAATGCATAAACCTCCCCTCGATTTCTCTTTTCCTCTTCCTCCTCTCTGTTTCTCTGCTTCCTCCTCTCTCCATCCTCTTTCATCCATCTCTCTCTCTCTCTTCTTCATCAACTTGTTCACTTGCTATTCTACTTCTTTTCCTTCATATCTCCTCATATCTCTCTCATTTTCTCCTTTCCTTTCACTCTTTCTATTTTCCACTTTATCTTCTTCATATTTCTCTCTCTCTCTCTCTCTCTCTCTCTCTCTCCTTTTCCCCTTGTTCGATCCCGTCTCTCTTCTCATTCCTATCTATGCATTTAGATATATTTGATGCATCAAAGGCATTATTGCTATAGTCTCTTTCACGCGTCAGTGTTTTTATACATAGGAAAAACTGTCACACCATCTCACAGGATTGAAATCCGCATTTCACAATTATGTCTTCAAATGAAATGATCTTTGAGTGCTCGCTAGTTTTTAAGTCTTAAGTTTAAAAAGTTTTTAAAGTTAAAAGACTCTCAAGTTTCTTTCTCTCCGCTCTAATTTTATGACGATGAGACCTTGTATGACAACCTAGTAACCAATTATATAGTAAATTCAGTTTGCTTTTAGCAGTATGCTTTGCATCTGAATCTGCAGAAGTGATGTGATTTTTAAAGCTTTACCACAGTCAAGTTCCGTTGCGCAATCTCCCCGCCCTTCTCGCATTAGCAGACACATTCCATCGCTATCCATCCTTCGGTCGCATTCGTCTTTGTCCGGTTTCGCCTGCCGACAGCTACAGAATACAGGTGGATCGATGATGCGCTGACGCGTTTCGCGTGCAACCATAGACAAGCGTGCAGCGGGCATTAAATTCATGGCATCGCAAGGCTGAGTAATAATGATGTTACGTCAAATATAGCAGTGTGGACTTTAACAACGTACGCCATTGCTGTTATATTCTTCATCCGTGTACAGACATCACTTTTCTCAGTGTTGTCTTTTTCATCGGAAACAATATCAGATTGAGTGACACATGGATTAAATAATACAACCTTCGCCGTGGTGAAGAATTCCTCGAACGAAAGCAACTTTTCATCCGCGATAGATTTACATGTATGAAAATGTATATATTTATCCAGTGAAAATCGAAATCAGCAGAGCAGAACTTCTGGTGAATGAAGCCATCAAAACATACTCGATCTCCATAGACAATATGACTTGTCGCTGTTTTCCAACTGCGTGTTTCGATCTCAATACTTCTCATATTTCTTTGTCGATTACTTTCGTCGCAACATGTAAGTATCAGCATGCAAATTCATATTTTAACATGTAATTAAATGAAATAAGGGCTTTATGTATATAAGTGGTGTACAAAAGAATTCATTCAGACGCTAACAATCGAAACACTAGAATTACTGTGGTTATCGGAAAATTCAAGTTGATCTAATTTGAATCAGCTCGATATATTTCAATGGCTCACTGCTATCCTACTCAGGAGCAAAAGATCTATATACTATACAAGAATGTTTACTATGATGGTGATTCAAAATACACAAAGAAATCATAAATCACGCATATCAATTAACACTATCATTTTGAATCACTACCATTCTCGTAATCCTTTGCTCCTGAAGATAATAGCTCTGAACTATTGAAATATATAGAGCTGATGTAAATTAAATCAACTTGACTTTTCCGAAAACTACAGCAGTTTAGGGCCAAACCACATAGAATGATTAATTTAAGTGTAGTATGAATTTCTTCTTTTGTAATTCAGTTCTGTCATCAAGAATTGGGAAAACGCATTGTCTAGTGCTTTACTAATGTGATAAGTTGTGTTGCAGTGGCTTTGCACTATAAACCAAAATCAGTATGGAATTTTTGAAATGATTAAGTTTCTTTTCATATATTCCATATAGGCCTATAAAATACTGATGGTTAAGCCCATTGCATTCTCTACCATATATCGTGATATTGACAAATAAACTGACAATTTACATGCTATTTTACATTTGTCAATAGGCTATATGATCGGCCTAATATGCCCTAGTATTATAACTTTTGCATGTATTTGCATTGAGGCATAATTATATTCATGCAGTAATGCTCATAATTTATTTTAAAACATAAAAATGTATGTTTTGCATATAATGTTGAAGGCTAGGAACAAGAGGTAATTCAATTTTCTTGGCATTGTGCTAAAAACAAGCGGGTCACTCCTTCTCTTTATTTGCCTTCATAAAGTTATGTACAATAAAATTTGAGTAGGCAAAACCCACGGCGCTTCGTGTCACATAGACTACACATCAAAAGGTGGGAGGATCCACTTTTTGATGTGTCTGTTGCATCGGATGAGAAAACGGAGGCCAGATTCGGATTCAGCGTGAAATTCTGCATCGGTATGGTGAGTTTCAAGTCAATCGGAGAGAAAAAATTTTCGCTGACGTCCCCCCCCCTCTGGACAGCTCGCTTCGATTTTGGCTTCCAGTGAACGGATTTAGTCGTGCCATAGCTCGTTTGAAAGCTAAGAGTGAGACAAATTCAGTGAAACAAACGGCTTGTTCCTATCTGTCTTCTTTTAGATGTGAGACGCCATTTAAGATTTTGGGACATTGGCGAAAAACGACAGAGTTAGAATTTGGGACGTTTTGGTGTGTAGCTCCCAAACGAAGCATCGGATGAGAAAACGGAGGCCAGATTCGGATTCAGCGTGAAATTCTGCATCGGTATGGTGAGTTTCAAGTCAATCGGAGAGAAAAAATTTTCGCTGACGTCCACCCCCCCCTCTGGACAGCTCGCTTCGATTTTGGCTTCCAGTGAACGGATTTAGTCGTGCCATAGCTCGTTTGAAAGCTAAGAGTGAGACAAATTCAGTGAAACAAACGGCTTGTTCCTATCTGTCTTCTTTTAGATGTGAGACGCCATTTAAGATTTTGGGACATTGTCGAAAAACGACAGAGTTAGAATTTGGGACGTTTTGGGCTCTAGCTTCAAAGCGAAGCATCGGATGGGAAAACGGATTTCAGATTTGGAATCAGCGTGAAATTCTCTATCTGTATGGTGAGTTTCAAGTCAATCGGAGAGAAAAAATTTTCAACATTTTTCGAAAAAACGACAGAGTTAGAATTTTTTGCGATGGCTGCCTACTGTAGAGCCAAAACGAAGCATCGGATGGGAAAACGGAGGCCAGATTCGGATTCAGCATCAAATTCTACATGGAAATGGTGTATTTCCAGCTCAATCGGAGAGAAAAAATTTTCACTGACCTCCCCCCCCCTCTGGACAGCTTGCTTCGATTTTGGCTTCCAGTGGACGGATTTTGTCGTGCGATAGCTCGTTTGAAAGCTAAGAGTGAGACAAATTCAGTGAAAGAATCGGCTTGTTCCTATCTGTCTTCGTTCAAAAGTTAGAGCGGTTACAAGATTTTAGGTCGGAGCTCGCTCACCTGAAAAAATCCTAAGTGTCAGAGTGGCTTTGTATGGGTAAAATTTTGAAAATTTTCCAAAGTGTGGAATTTCGACCTGGGACCGTCACCAAAACATTTTTCATCAAATTTTGAAATTTCACTGACGTCCCCCCCCCCTCTGGACAGCTCGCTTCCATTTTGGCTTCCAGTGGACGGATTTTGTCGTGCCATAGCTCGTTTGAAAGCTAAGAGTGAGACAAATTCACTGAAAGAATCGGCTTGTTCCTATCTGTCTTCGTTTAGATGTGAGACGCCATTTAAGATTTTGGGACATTGGCGAAAAACGACAGAGTTAGAATTTGGGACGTTATGGGCTGTAGCTTCAAAACGAAGCATCGGATTGGAAAACGGATTTCAGATTTGGAATCAGCGTGAAATTCTTTATCTGTATGGTGAGTTTCATGTCAATCGGAGAGTTTCAAGTCAATCGGCGAGAAAAATTTTCAACATTTTTCGGAAAAACGACAGAGTTAGAATTTTTGCGATGGCTGCCTACTGTAGAGCCAAAACGAAGCATCGGATGGGAAAACGGAGGCCAGATTCGTATTCAGCGTCAAATTCTACATGGAAATGGTGTATTTCCAGCTCAATCGGAGCACTAGAACCGGAGATAGACGGGATTTTTAGTGTTTGGATGATGGGTATTACGTCATCAGCTGATCGCCACACACTATATAAGCTGGGAACCGACGGAGACTTGTCATTTAGAGGAGAACGATTGTCAGAGGTAGGTCGTCTCTCTGAGCTCCGATGATAGCTTCGGACATTCCAAATTCCAAGTTTCTGTAAGAAACCGACTTAGAAAATTTCATTGCTGATATCAGCTAAGCCGTCAGACTTAGAGGTTCGCTTGTAACTTTAAAGGCTTGTAACTTTGCTTCTACAAGTCCGTTTGACTTGATTCAAAAAAGGTTCGGTCGCTATTGACCTGCCCTAAGTGATAAACTACTTATAAAATTTCATAAGTAGTGCTAAAAAGTTGAAAATTTTAAATTCACTATTTTTGGAGGTTTTCTGGGGTTTTCGACCCTGCTGAAGTCAATGAAAGCATTTTTAAT
Organism: Prostheceraeus crozeri; assembly: GCA_907163375.1. Lineage (NCBI taxonomy): Eukaryota > Metazoa > Platyhelminthes > Polycladida > Euryleptidae > Prostheceraeus > Prostheceraeus crozeri. Next base: position 42,430 of record CAJQUW010000193.1, on the reverse strand, counting down.
GATGTCTGAGCCAGTCTTCTCATGCTATAAGCGGCTTTTCACTGAAAGCGAGCAAGACACGGAGAGTTTTGCTGTAATATTCCACTGACAGGGTGTTCCTTCGGGACGGCGGACGATGCCGTAGTGATAAGTGTGGCAAGGGAATGTGTCATATTTGAGACCGTAACCGCTAGGGCAACTCATGTTGGGCATTTGACACAGCTCTCAACGTAGCACTTTGAACGCCAATCGGTTGAGTCTTAGCTATCTTGTCATGGGTGGCCTCTAAACATCTCCATTGCAAAACGCTGGTGAATCAAGCTCTCTACGGGTTGCTATCAAGCTGATCAAAGCAATAACTTGGGATGTTTCCTCAAGGTTTTCAAGTATGCTGAGTTCAAATCTGCTATCAGATTTCAAATTTAACTAAGTCTAAGGCAGCTTTGAGGGGTTAGATCCCAGCTACTGTTCACTACCTTTGACTCGGCGTTGCTGTTACCACTTCGGGGCAGTGACAATGATGTCTTAAGCTGTAAATAGCGGGTATCGGGGAAGATCTCTCACTTCCCTAGTGATCAGTACAAGGCCTTCGGGCTGTCGACGGGATCGAGTGCCACTCACTACACTCAAATCTATCATTCCTCACTAAGTGTAAATTACTGACTATACATTTGTCCTGCTATCAGGTTGTTTTGACTTGGTATCTAGTTGAATAGTCTCTTGCTATCAAGAGATTCACTTCTGCTCATAAAGCACATCATCGCTGTAATACCTCCTTTGCTCGAGCGTTCCTTCGGGACGGCGGGTACTGCCGTAGAGGGATTGTGTTGCACGAGTTGTTCGTCGTTTGTTAGACCGAAACCTCTGAGCCGTTGCTCATGTTGGGCGTTCGACTTCATACTCAACGTGACGTTTTCTCTCGCCAGGTCAGAGTACTTCAGCCATTCGACAAAGGTTAGTCTTTATGATATGGAGTAGAGTGAAATGTAATTCATTAGATGCCCTTCAATGATTGCTCCCATGATAAACGTTGATGAGACAAATGAAATGATTCTCATCTTCCCTTTTCAGTGATTGAAATCTACTAACACACTACCGTATAATCGTCCACTATGGGGCAAGACATGATAGAGCCTCCACGCGCTTTGCCCTGGGCAGTCTTCGGACTGGCGAATACTATCATTAAGTTGAATCTGCTATCAGTCAACTTGAACGTTGCGCCGCATTAGAGGGGTATATAAACCACTGCCTCTCATTTCATTTTATTTCAATCATGCAGACGCCGAACAGTCAAGTCAGCTCTCCTCGCGGACCGCAGTTAAGGCCGCGAAATTTATTTGAGGAGTTTGCCAGGCTAGAGGAGCAAGACAGAGTTTTTAATAATCTTGCTCGGATTGGCAATCCGATGACAGCAACTGCTGTCAATCCAACGGAATGGCGCTACATTCCACTTTTTAGCCATGTACCAGTTAGTGTGGAAGTCGACACTGCTACCAAGGAGAGAGTCAAAGACTTTCTCAGCAGAATTGGTAGGGTGTAAGATGACGTTACTCCCGAGAACGAACCATCGGCTCTCTTAAGGGCCACCATGGGGCAAGACATGATAGAACCTCCTCGCGGTTTGCCCTGGGCAGTCTTCGGACTGGCGAATACTATCATTAAGTTGAATCTGCTATCAGTCAACTTGAACGTTGCAAATGAAGTTCGGTGTAATACTTCCTTTCGACGGGCGTTCCTGTAAAGGGCGGCGGTGAAACCCGTAGCTATGTATACCGCAAGGGACATTCGGCAATGGTCAATCTTGTTAAACCTCTCTGCGTCATGTTTGCAAGTGATTGCCTCTGTCTCAACGTAGTATGCATTCGCGCCAGGGCGACATTTAGCCAACTGTCGAAGGTTGCCTAAAACTTTCCATTGCATACGTTATGAGAACCATGAGTTCTACCTGTCTCTATCAATGAGACGAATTGATGAATGGAATGAAATGGGAGGACATTCATGCGCCACACGCAACATAACACACTTCTCTCTTCCGTAGTCTAACAAGCTCTTTACACATGGATTGCAGTCGATTGCTATCCCTGTATCAGAAGTGTAAGCTATCTTAATTTTATCATATCATACAAAAGTTTTATTGCAACGCAGGTGGATCTATAGTTAGAAAGTTTGATCATCAACGTTTCATTCGTAAGTCTAGTCAGAAACTGTATCATGGTTTGCAAAGTTAGTGTAGTCAAATAATAAAATATAAAATAATAATATCAAACTCCATTGCACTAATAGTGTGAAGCTCGGTATGAGTGAGGGATAAAATCCTCCATCACCTTAGGCGGCTTGATATCAGGCTACAACATGAGCGATGTGGAGATCTTTGATATTATACTTCCTGTTGGTGGGTTTGTACGGCGAGCGCTGCCGCAGATGGAAGGAGGGATATGTTATAGTTAAGAGCGAAACCACTTTGCTGATGTTAGACAACTTTCCCAACGACATCTTTTCTCGTTTGATCATGAGTGCTTTAGATGTCTGCAGCAGGTTTTTCAAATTTTCCACTCATCGTTTGATGATTTACAAAGTAGGGCACATGTCAAGTAAAGTTCTCATAATGATGTCTTAATCAATTCCTCCTTACTGCATGCTTGTCGTTTCTACACTCCGACTCTAACCTTTTAGAGCATACACATGTAGCACATACTATCCGTATCGAGAAAGTCTCATGAGTTCTTTTAAGAACCACTACCTCTTCATGTCACCTGTGTATCACGCCAAACGTATGCAGCAAACACACTTCTCTCTTCTTTAGTGAGCAAGCTCTGAACACATAAGATATCATAGTAAAATCATCAACGAATAAATCATATCGCAATAGGAATGTACATTGACAGATTCAAATAGATGCTCATGCGTTCATAAAAGAGAGTTTGTAACATCAGCATTAATTGGAAGTGTGTGAGCGCACTGGAAACTCCTGATCGTCTTGTGATTGGACGAGACGTCTCATCCATTCACCGCTTAGGAAAACCTTATAAAAGGTAGTGCACCAGCTCTACTCTTCACATTTATCTTTCATAAGGTGAGTGTTGGTGAGCTCCCGCTATCAGGTTGTTTTGACTTGCTATCAAGTTGAATAGTCTCTTGCTATCAAGAGTTTCACTTCTGCTCATAAAGCATATCATCGCTGTAATACTTCCTTTGCTCGAGCGTTCCTTCGGGACGGCGGGTACTGCCGTAGAGGGATTGCGTTGCACGGGTTGTTCGTCGTTTGTTAGACCGAAACCTCTGAGCTGTTGCTCATGTTGGGCGTTCGACTTCATACTCAACGTGACGTTTTCTCTCACGAGGTCAGAGTACTTCAGCCATTCGACAAAGGTTAGTCTTTATGGTACGGAGCATTTCGAAGTGTTGATTGACTCATGTTCATTGAATGACTATTCACATGATCATCATAGGTAAAATGAAATTTAATCTTACGTATCCTTTTCAGTGAATTTGCCTACGACGTCGAATCTAACTACTTTAATCTTCGATATGGATACGAGTATCACGAGAAAAATTGAATCTTATCGCGTCTCTGCCAAGATGGAGGAAACTCTCATTGAGCAATGTAAGTTTTTGTGTGATGGGGCAAGGATGCAGGTTGTGCTAATAAAACTCTTGAACTAACATCATTCGGTTACCATGTGTGTTGAGCATAGGAATTAATTTTCATAAACCTTTGAATAACATCAAGAATGTAAGAATCATATCCTTACTAATTTTCAACAAAAGACCCTTAACGTCTTTTTACTCCGCAATTTTCTAAAATTTATAATGCACTCTAATATCTCCCTTCGAGAAATCTCTCACCAATATCTCCCTCCCTTTTTTCAGTACAGCAGCGCATCATGAACAGAGAACCTATTCCTGAAGGGGCACTTGGTCGAGCCTATGAACGACTGGGAATATGTAAGTATCTTAATGAATGAATGCTGTTATGTGTTCTGTATCATCATGGCTGATAGCATGCATTCTATCATTCATCAATCTCATCTCTTTTCCACTCTACAGTTTTGGCAAGGCAGGAGAAGTGGGAGGAAGTCGCGAGGCGGAAATATGATGATGATTTTCCGACCCTACCCTCTCGCCCATCTACCTCAGCTCCACCATCTGAGCAGCCATCCACCTCGGGTATGGTCATCGCCCAACCTCCACCACCACCCATACCAGCTCCTCGTCGCCGCATCCCTCCAACACCCAAGCCGCGGACTCTTCCACCCTCGGCTCGCATCCCCCTTCTACCTCCTCTTGAACCATCGGTGATGGCGGAAGTAGATTCTCTTGATGGTAAGTTACAGTGATGGTAAAGGGGGACAAGGACTTAAACAAAACGCACGCCACACTTGGAATTGAATAGTCATGTTACTGATCGCTTTCCTTCCTTTTCTCAACAGATCTCGCAACGGTATTTCTGTGCGATAACGTTCCTAACCGCCCCGCCAACTCTCACATACCACCACCGGCAACAGCAGGCGACTTCCCTCCCATCTCCAACAAGTCGGTAGAAATGGAGATCGAGGTGTACGACCACACCATTAAAATTGTAGGTTGAAGATTTCCTCACTCATCTCCCTCGAACGTTTGGCTAATAGCATCTTCCTCAATTTCAGGCATCGACTTCATCACCAAAGCCCTCCTTTCTCAAGGAAAGTTTAGAGCTGTTGAGTGAAGGTAGGTTGTAACAAAACACTAAGACTTTAATAGAGATGATAGAATGATTTCTCTTTTAGGTGATGCTAGTTCCAGCTCAACACTATCGCGGGAAGGTGACGAGCGGGAATGTGCTGACTGTGGGCACATCTTCATGAGGAAACGCGATCTGCTCCGACACATCAGACAACGTGTGTGTCAACCCAAGTCGCCATCAATCTCCCGAGGTGAGGATGACTCTATTGAACACGTCTCCTTTACTTGCGACTTCTGCATCCAATCATTTGAGTCACATTTTGAATTATCTTCACATAGACTTCGACATACACACACGAACGATACCTACACCAACGGTACCTCCTCTATCCGACTCTCTGAAGTGTCGATAAATAATTTAGTGAGGAACTACCAGATGGAATCCTCAGAAACCATTGCTAACTTTGAGGAATGGTTTCATCAAAATTCATCATTGATAGAAGCGCTCTTCAACAATTTAGACAATTTTAGAATGAAGGCGCTCATCTATCTCAAAATAAAATATGTAAAAATCGACCACCATACTGGTCAAATAGTAGAGAGGTTGGAGTTTCACATACCCTCCTCTCCCGCTACAGAAGTAATCGATGAAGATTCTTGGTTAAATTTTCATATCCAAGGACTAAAACTAAATATAGTTAAATTCAACGAACGCGATAGTGGTCTCATTTTTGATGGTATAGAATCTGCCAAGTTTAAAATCAATTTGCTAGAAAGTTATAGTGGGCGAGGCTCCTTTAAACTTCCGAAAAGTTTAAAAAATAAAAAAGCAGTCGTTTCTGTAGATTGTGAATCGCAATGTTTTAAGTATGCAGTGTTATCCATTCTCCACTGCAATGATGTAAATGATAATCGTTTCCGTAGAAGTAAGTATCAAGAGTGGGAAAATGAATTAAAGTTTGATGACTGCAATAGTGAAGATATGAAATTGAAAGATATAGAGAAATTTGAGAAATTAAATAAAATTAAGATAGTGGTACACGTCTGGGAGAAAGGGCTAAAAGGCGTTAGGTATAACAACCGTCAAAGTAGCTATGATCGAGTTGTCAACCTCTTGCTAGTGTATGAGGACAATACTCAACAGTGGCATTACTGTGGTATTCCAAAAATTCATCGCCTTTACAACCATATACAAAAATCGATTAAAGGTGAACATTTCATATGCGATCGCTGCACACGACCATTTTGGTCGAAAAATAAATTTCTAAGTCATTATGAATGGTGCAAGCGGGGTAAACTACAAATAGAGCGCATGCCCAAAGATAAGGAGTTTTCATATAGAGAGAATGGTGATGAACTAAGTCCTCTTCGTGTCATCTATGCTGACATCGAATGCTATATCGATGATATCATCCACAAGCCAGCAGCCATTTCCTGCTATGAAGTATGGCATGATCACTTTAGGAGTAGGCAAAATAAAATGCGCGTGTGGCAAGGTGAGGATTGTATTTACCAATTCCTACAATTCCTCGAACAGGCTGTAAAATTTCAACAAAAACATGATGGTGAACTCTATCGCAGATCATTGCATATGACAGCAGATGATCAAGCAAAATTTGATAGTTGCAACATTTGCCCCAAATGTAGGAAAACATTTGACGATGATAAGATTAAGAAAGTGCGCGACCATGATCACATCACTGGTAAATTTAGAAACGCACTCTGTTCAAAATGCAATTTTTCACTTAGGATGAAACGGCGTACATTACCCGTCATTTTCCATAATTTCAAGGGCTATGACAGCCATATGATAATAAAAGGAGGTTTAGGTCAAATGAAAGAGTGGAAGCTTGATGTAATAGCACAAACGAGAGAGAAGTTTATGGCCATGACAGCAAAAGTACCCGTCGATAAAACCAAAGAAAATAAGACGGTCTATTTTGATATAAAATTTTTAGATTCCTACCAATTTATGACTGCATCACTGGCCTCTCTCGTGCAAAATCTAAAGTCTCTTCCACTAACACAAAATCTTAAGAAACAATATCCAAATTTAACTAATGAAGTCATCACACGGAAAGGAGTCTTTCCATATGCATATTTTGATGCAATTAGTAAACTCGGCGAGACTTCTCTTCCGCCCATAGATAAATTTAAAAATGATTTGACCGGCGCAGAATGTAAGACCGAAGATTATGATCATGCACAAGATGCATGGATAAAATTTAACTGCCATACATTTGGTGAATATATGATTGCCTACCTTAAGTTAGATGTATTTTTGCTGGCTGATGTATTTCAGGAGTTTCGACGAGTGGCATTAGAAGAAGATAAGTTAGATCCCGTCCACTTTGTCAGTCTACCAGCCATGTCATTTAAGTCTGCTTTTAAAATGACTGGTGAGACCATTCATCTCTTACAAGATCCAGAGATGTATAATTTATTTGAGCGAGGAATTCGCGGTGGTCTCACATTTGTAAATAAACATAGGTTAAAATCTGAAACAGTAGGTAATGATCATACCCATCTTAAGTATTATGACCAAAATAATTTGTATGGTAGTTCACTATCCAAACCGCTACCTCACTCTGAGTTTAGCTGGTTAGATGATAGTGAAATTCAGCATCTCTCCAACCCTTCTAACATACTAGCAATTCCAGATGAAGGTGATTGGGGATATTATTTTGAAATAGATCTAATCTATCCAAATAATATTAAACATAAAACCGTGGATTTTCCACTCGCACCCGAATCAGGTGAAGTGACCAAAGATATGTTTTCCGACTTTATGAAACAATTTCATAAAGATTTAGAATCATGCGGTCAACCCGACTATAAGCCTTGCCGCAAACTTTTACTCACCCAGTATGATAAAGAAAACTATCTAGTCCACTTTAGCATCTTAAAATTTTATTTAGAAATGGGTATGATTTTAAAAAGAGTTCACCGCATTATTAAATTTAGACAGAAAGCCTTCCTCAAACCATATATTGATAGCAACAGCCAGAAACGTGCACTAGCCCAAAATAATTTTGAAAAAGATTTTTATAAATATAAGAACAACAGTCTATTTGGTAAGACGATGGAGGATGTTAGAAAGCGCGTAAACTACAAACTAGTTAATGATGATCAAAAGTATCACAAATTGGTCTCATCACCTCTATTCATCGATAGAGACATTATCGATGAGGATCTTATAGGTGTTAAAATGATAAAATCTGAAGTTGAGTTGTGCAAACCCATCTATATTGGTCAAGCTGTTCTAGATTACTCCAAGCTTGAAATGTATCAACTCTTCTATAAAATACTAAAACCGTGTCCTCTCGTAAAAGAGGTTCGTTTGTTGGGTGGTGATACAGATAGTTTCTTCTTAGGTATTACCACTCAAAAAGATTTAAATTTTAATGAAGTAGGAAAATCTTTAGAAAGATATTTTGATACATCAAATTATCCTGCTGATCATCCACTATACTCCATCAAAAATAAGGCAAAACTTGGCTGCTTTAAGGATGAGACAGCAGGGAAGGAGATAGCTGAAATGATTCTCCTCCGCCCTAAAATGTATTCTATGAAATTAAAGGATAGCGACGATAGCATTAAGCGTGCTAAAGGCATATCAAGATCATTGGTCTCTAACATGAAACATAAAAATTTCAAGGGAGCCTATAGAAATAAAAATATAACGTTTGTCAATATGACAATCTTAAAATCTAAGTCGCATGAGATCAAAACTCATACTTTTAGGAAACGGGCGCTTTCAGCATGGGAGGATAAGAGGTGCTGGCTAGAACACAACATATCTCTTCCACATGGACATCCTGACACAAACATACCACCACCCAAAAGAATTAAACTCACACTACCACATTCAGGAGACGTGTAAATAGATTCATCCTTAACTCAGTATTTTGATGTTGATTTCTGTAGATAAACATTGTTGTTTTATGTATCGCATGAGATTGTTTTTTCCTTGTGAATATGTGTCCACATCTGTACATTCCCCATGTGATGACTTTTCCACTGAAAGACATTTTTCCTATCCCTGTATATTTCCACCCTTCACGAAGTAAAAAGACTTTTTGTATATAGCAATGTTTATTGAAGTGCGCTCATGTATATATTTTCAGTGGATGTTGTATAAAGTCTATTGCTTCACATTCATGTACATATTTCAATAAATGTTGTATAAAGACTTCACTTTGTTTTCCGAAACACTAACGTTATGAGGGATTTAGTATCTTTCACGTGGATGCACTCTTGTAAACCATTGGTAATTTTGATAGCAATAGAGGGTATAGTTTGTTTGATAACGGGATGATAGAAAATAGATTCAAACATCTTCTCGACTATTCCATAGGAAGCGTCTTTATCATGAATGAAATCACGTAAAATGTATTCTTTTTTCTCACCAACAGAAATAGGTAGAATCAAATCACTTTGAATGTAAAGGTGCTGTTCATGTTTATTAAGGGTCATTGGTGTTTCTATACCAATCGTATGCGCAGCAGCAAACACAGTTTGTAGCATTGAAAAACCAAAGAGTTTTTTCAAATTTTTACTCAATTGACATTGAATGTCATCACCCAGTCTCAGAACAACGCGTTGATTTTCAATTGAAAACGAAATGTGATGTATCTTTGCATCATCAAGTAACACTTCACACAACTCGCTTGTGCTAATTTTTCTAATGGGGGACAACATCGTTGTATCGTCGATTTGCTAAACGACATGTCTAATAGAATAATACAAACAGCTCTATTCAGGTTAGGAAGCATGTTGCTTACATCACTGTCATTCTTCTTGTAAAGATAGTCACTAAAAATAGCAATAGTAAATTATATTCACAGCTGAATATGTGAGCGTGTGAACGTTTTCATATCAGACAAAGCGATAACCCATGTCTAAAAATGGATCCACCTCATTGTCGTAGATGTCAGACCATTCGATAAGATTCTATTCATCCTTATTGACAGCCTGATCTTTTCCCCATTCAGTGCGTGTGCGTTCCTTTGTCAGTCAAAGTGATGACGCATACCGTTTTCACCTTAACTCATTCATATGATTAGTCGTCAGTGAACGAAGGAAAAACTCAACGTTTAACATGCTTCCATTAGCTATACATCAAACAGATAACACATTAGGAATTTAACAATCCGTGATACTTTATTGAAATCACATAAGCCTGTTATGATACAATGCCCGTTATGAAGGATGGTAATATGTATAGGGTACCACTCGAATGAGAGCAGCAGGAAAGGGTTCAGTTTCATAAATTATATAATGGCTGCTGTTTTTAATATTTGCTAGAACCATTATAGTCTTCAATTGAACAGATACTACCAAATTCTTCAATATTAATACACCAACACTAACAGGCGGAACACCTTCTTTTCAGCAAACGAAATATGCTAATCACTTACAATTTTAATTATTTTACAAATAGCTATACCTTTATTTCTAGCATACAAAAGCTAAAACTCTATTTCTAACGCATACACTATTAAAACTTTATTTTTAACTTGTAAACTGTTAAAAACTTTATTTTTTTTTTTAATATGGAAACTGATGAAACTTTATTTCTAGCATACAAACAGGTAAAACTTCATTTCTAACATACAAACTGTTAGAACTTTATTTCCAAGACATAAACGGATATAACTATATTTCAAGCGTAGAAACTATTAAAACTTTATTTCCAACTTGTACACTATTGAAACATTATTTTCTAATCTGTAAACTGTTGAAACTATATCTTTCATTTACAAATAGTAGAACGCTTAGTCTAACTTGCAAACTATTAAATCCTGCAATCATATTTTACAAACAGATAAAACTCTATTTCTAACATATACACTGTTGAAACTTTATTTCTAACTTGTAAACTCTTGAAACTTTATTTTGATATACAAACAGCTAAAACTTTATTTCTAACGTATACACCATTGAAACTTTATTTTTTAACTTGTAAACTCTTGAAACTTAGTTTTTCATATACAAACAGCTAAAACTTTATTTCTAACGTACACATTATTGAAACTTTAGTTTTTATCTTTTAAACTGTTGAAACTTTATTTTGTTTCTAACATGCAAACAGATAAAGCTTTATTTCTAACATATACACTATTGAAACTTTATTTCTAACTTGTACACTGGTGAAACTTTATTTCTAACTTGTAAACGGTTGAAAATTTGTTTTATTTCTATCATAGAAACAGATAGAACTTTATTCTTAACTTGTAAACTGATGAAACTTCATTTTATTTCTAACATATAAACTGTTATAACTCTATTTTGAAGCATATAAACTATTAAAACTTTATTTCCAACGTGTACACTATTAAAACTTTATTTTCAGCTTGTAAACTGTTCAAACTTTATTTTTTATCTTGCACACTATTTAAACTTTATTCTAAAACTTGTAAACTATTGAAACTTTATTTTTAACTTGCAAACTGGTGAAACTTCATTCTATTTCTAACATATAAACAGATAGAACTTTATTCTTAACTTGTAAACTGGTGAAACTTCATTCTATTTCTAACATATAAACAGATAGAACTTTATTCTTAACTTATAAACTTAAAGAGATAGAACTTTATTCGTAACTTGTAAACTGGTGAAACTTCATTCTATTTCTAACATACAAACAGCTGAAACGTTATTTCTAATGCACACACTATTGAAACATTAGTTTTAACTTGTAAACTCTTAAAACTTTATTTTTAACTTGTTAACGGTTGAAACTTTGTTTTATTTCTATCATAGAAACAGATAGAACTTTATTTCTAACGTACACACAATTGAAACTTTATCTTATTTCTAACATACAAACAGCTGAAACGTTATTTCTAATGCACATACTATTGGAACATTAGTTTTAACTTGTAAACTCTTAAAACTTTATTTTTAACTTGTTAACGGTTGAAACTTTGTTTTATTTCTATCATAGAAACAGATAGAACTTTATTTCTAACGTACACACAATTGAAACTTTATCTTATTTCTAACATACAAACAGCTGAAACGTTATTTCTAATGCACATACTATTGGAACTTTTCTTTTAACTTATAATCTGTTGAAACTTTATTTTGACTTGTAAACTGATGAAACTTTATTTCTAACTGGTAAACTTTTGAAGTTTTATTTTTAACTTGTAATTGTTGAAGCTTTAATTTTAACTTGTAAACTGTTGAAACTTTATTTTTAACTTGTAAACGGTTGAAACTTTGTTTTATTTCTATCATACAAACAGATAGAACTTTATTCTTAACTTGTAAACTGATGAAACTTCATTTTATTTCTAACATATAAACTGTTATAACTCTATTTTGAAGCACATAAACTATTAAAACTTTATTTTCAGCTTGTAAACTGTTCAAACTTTATTTTTTATCTTGCACACTATTTAAACTTTATTTTAAAACTTGTAAACTATTGAAACTTTATTTTTAACTTGCAAACTATTGAAACTTTATTTTATTTCTAACATATAAACAGATAGAACTTTATTCTTAACTTGTAAACTGGTGAAACTTCATTCTATTTCTAACATATAAACAGATAGAACTTTATTCTTAACTTATAAACTTAAAGAGATAGAACTTTATTCCTAACTTGTAAACTGGTGAAACTTCATTCTATTTCTAACATACAAACAGATAAAACTTTATTCTTAACATACACACACACTATTGAAACATTAGTTTTAACTTGTAAACTCTTAAAACTTTATTTTTAACTTGTTAACGGTTGAAACTTCATTTTATTTCTAACATATAAACTGTTATAACTCTATTTTGAAGCACATAAACTATTAAAACTTTATTTCCAACGTGTACACTATTAAAACTTTATTTCAGCTTGTAAACTGTTCAAACTTTATTTTTTATCTTGCACACTATTTAAACTTTATTTTAAAACTTGTAAACTATTGAAACTTTATTTTTAACTTGCAAACTATTGAAACTTTATTTTATTTCTAACATATAAACAAATAGAACTTTATTCTTAACTTGTAAACTGGTGAAACTTCATTCTATTTCTAACATATAAACAGATAGAACTTTATTCTTAACTTATAAACTTAAAGAGATAGAACTTTATTCGTAACTTGTAAACTGGTGAAACTTCATTCTATTTCTAACATACAAACAGATAAAACTTTATTCTTAACATACACACACTATTGAAACATTAGTTTTAACTTGTAAACTCTTAAAACTTTATTTTTAACTTGTTAACGGTTGAAACTTTGTTTTATTTCTATCATAGAAACAGATAGAACTTTATTTCTAACGTACACACAATTGAAACTTTATCTTATTTCTAACATACACAGCTGAAACGTTATTTCTAATGCACATACTATTGGAACTTTTCTTTTAACTTATAATCTGTTGAAACTTTATTTTGACTTGTAAACTGATGAAACTTTATTTCTAACTGGTAAACTTTTGAAGTTTTATTTTTAACTTGTAATTGTTGAAGCTTTAATTTTAACTTGTAAACTGTTGAAACTTTATTTTTAACTTGTAAACGGTTGAAACTTTGTTTTATTTCTATCATACAAACAGATAGAACTTTATTCTTAACTTGTAAACTGATGAAACTTCATTTTATTTCTAACATATAAACTGTTATAACTCTATTTTGAAGCATATAAACTATTAAAACTTTATTTCCAACGTGTACACTATTAAAACTTTATTTTCAGCTTGTAAACTGTTCAAACTTTATTTTTTATCTTGCACACTATTTAAACTTTATTTTAAAACTTGTAAACTATTGAAACTATTTTTAACTTGCAAACTATTGAAACTTTATTTTATTTCTAACATATAAACAGATAGAACTTTATTCTTAACTTGTAAACTGGTGAAACTTCATTCTATTTCTAACATATAAACAGATAGAACTTTATTCTTAACTTATAAACTTAAAGAGATAGAACTTTATTCGTAACTTGTAAACTGGTGAAACTTCATTCTATTTCTAACATACAAACAGATAAAACTTTATTCTTAACATACACACACTATTGAAACATTAGTTTTAACTTGTAAACTCTTAAAACTTTATTTTTAACTTGTTAACGGTTGAAACTTTGTTTTATTTCTAACATACAAACAGATAGAACTTCATTCTTAACTTGTAAACTGGTGAACCTTCATTTTATTTCTAACTTGTAAACTCTTGAAACTTTATTTTGATATACAAACAGCTAAAACTTTATTTCTAACGTATACACCATTGAAACTTAATTTCTAACTTGTAAACTCTTGAAACAGTTATAATTTTATTTTTAACTTGTAGACTGTTGAAACTTTATTTCTAACTGGTAAACTGTTGAAATGATATCTTTCATTTACAAATAGTAGAACACTTTGTCCAACTTGTAAACTAGTAAATCTTGTTCGTCATCGAATCTAACTATTTAAATCTTCATCATGGAAATCAATGTTCCACAGTCGGAGTAAAAGTTTGAGATGATACACTCCTGGCAAACTAACTCATGAAGTAGCTTTGCTGTGATACATTTCTATCTGTAAACATATGATAATATTAAAGTGAATCTAAAACTTTTCAGCTTATTAATTGTTCATCGTTGCATCAATGCTTAAACACGTGAACAGTTATAATTTATTTTTAATTTACACTTAGTCTAACTTGTAAACTAGTAAATCTTGCGATCTTATTTTTACAAACAGTTACACCTTTATTTCTAACATATACACTATTGAAACTTTATTTCTAACTTGTAAACTCTTGAAACTTTATTTTGATATACAAACAGCTAAGACTTTATTTCTAACGCATACACTATTGAAACTTTATTTTATTTCTAACATATAAACAGATAGAACTTTATTCTTAACTTGCCAACTGGTGAAACTTCATTCTATTTCTAACATACAAACAGATAAAGCTTTATTTCTAACACACACACACACACTATTGAAACTTTATTTTCAATCTGTAAACTGTTGAAACTATATCTTTCATTTACAAATAGTAGAACGCTTAGTCTAACTTGTAAATCTTATGACACTTCATATGGGTGATGATGGTAGGTGAAATAGTGTTAAATAAAATTTAGATAGCTTACACTTCTGATACAGGGATAGCAATCGACTGCAATCCATGTGTAAAGAGCTTGTTAGACTACGGAAGAGAGAAGTGTGTTATGTTGCGTGTGGCGCATGAATGTCCTCCCATTTCATTCCATTCATCAATTCGTCTCATTGATAGAGACAGGTAGAACTCATGGTTCTCATAACGTATGCAATGGAAAGTTTTAGGCAACCTTCGACAGTTGGCTAAATGTCGCCCTGGCGCGAATGCATACTACGTTGAGACAGAGGCAATCACTTGCAAACATGACGCAGAGAGGTTTAACAAGATTGACCATTGCCGAATGTCCCTTGCGGTATACATAGCTACGGGTTTCACCGCCGCCCTTTACAGGAACGCCCGTCGAAAGGAAGTATTACACCGAACTTCATTTGCAACGTTCAAGTTGACTGATAGCAGATTCAACTTAATGATAGTATTCGCCAGTCCGAAGACTGCCCAGGGCAAACCGCGAGGAGGTTCTATCATGTCTTGCCCCATGGTGGCCCTTAAGAGAGCCGATGGTTCGTTCTCGGGAGTAACGTCATCTTACACCCTACCAATTCTGCTGAGAAAGTCTTTGACTCTCTCCTTGGTAGCAGTGTCGACTTCCACACTAACTGGTACATGGCTAAAAAGTGGAATGTAGCGCCATTCCGTTGGATTGACAGCAGTTGCTGTCATCGGATTGCCAATCCGAGCAAGATTATTAAAAACTCTGTCTTGCTCCTCTAGCCTGGCAAACTCCTCAAATAAATTTCGCGGCCTTAACTGCGGTCCGCGAGGAGAGCTGACTTGACTGTTCGGCGTCTGCATGATTGAAATAAAATGAAATGAGAGGCAGTGGTTTATATACCCCTCTAATGCGGCGCAACGTTCAAGTTGACTGATAGCAGATTCAACTTAATGATAGTATTCGCCAGTCCGAAGACTGCCCAGGGCAAAGCGCGTGGAGGCTCTATCATGTCTTGCCCCATAGTGGACGATTATACGGTAGTGTGTTAGTAGATTTCAATCACTGAAAAGGGAAGATGAGAATCATTTCATTTGTCTCATCAACGTTTATCATGGGAGCAATCATTGAAGGGCATCTAATGAATTACATTTCACTCTACTCCATATCATAAAGACTAACCTTTGTCGAATGGCTGAAGTACTCTGACCTGGCGAGAGAAAACGTCACGTTGAGTATGAAGTCGAACGCCCAACATGAGCAACGGCTCAGAGGTTTCGGTCTAACAAACGACGAACAACCCGTGCAACACAATCCCTCTACGGCAGTACCCGCCGTCCCGAAGGAACGCTCGAGCAAAGGAGGTATTACAGCGATGATGTGCTTTATGAGCAGAAGTGAATCTCTTGATAGCAAGAGACTATTCAACTAGATACCAAGTCAAAACAACCTGATAGCAGGACAAATGTATAGTCAGTAATTTACACTTAGTGAGGAATGATAGATTTGAGTGTAGTGAGTGGCACTCGATCCCGTCGACAGCCCGAAGGCCTTGTACTGATCACTAGGGAAGTGAGAGATCTTCCCCGATACCCGCTATTTACAGCTTAAGACATCATTGTCACTGCCCCGAAGTGGTAACAGCAACGCCGAGTCAAAGGTAGTGAACAGTAGCTGGGATCTAACCCCTCAAAGCTGCCTTAGACTTAGTTAAATTTGAAATCTGATAGCAGATTTGAACTCAGCATACTTGAAAACCTTGAGGAAACATCCCAAGTTATTGCTTTGATCAGCTTGATAGCAACCCGTAGAGAGCTTGATTCACCAGCGTTTTGCAATGGAGATGTTTAGAGGCCACCCATGACAAGATAGCTAAGACTCAACCGATTGGCGTTCAAAGTGCTACGTTGAGAGCTGTGTCAAATGCCCAACATGAGTTGCCCCAGCGGTTACGGTCTCAAATATGACACATTCCCTTGCCACACTTATCACTACGGCATCGTCCGCCGTCCCGAAGGAACACCCTGTCAGTGGAATATTACAGCAAAACTCTCCGTGTCTTGCTCGCTTTCAGTGAAAAGCCGCTTATAGCATGAGAAGACTGGCTCAGACATCATTAAAAATGCTTTCATTGACTTCAGCAGGGTCGAAAACCCCAGAAAACCTCCAAAAATAGTGAATTTAAAATTTTCAACTTTTTAGCACTACTTATGAAATTTTATAAGTAGTTTATCACTTAGGGCAGGTCAATAGCGACCGAACCTTTTTTGAATCAAGTCAAACGGACTTGTAGAAGCAAAGTTACAAGCCTTTAAAGTTTTGGAGTCTTTTATGGCCTGGAGACGAAGGCCATCTCCTGGCGAACCTCTAAGTCTGACGGCTTAGCTGATATCAGCAATGAAATTTTCTAAGTCGGTTTCTTACAGAAACTTGGAATTTGGAATGTCCGAAGCTATCATCGGAGCTCAGAGAGACGACCTACCTCTGACAATCGTTCTCCTCTAAATGACAAGTCTCCGTCGGTTCCCAGCTTATATAGTGTGTGGCGATCAGCTGATGACGTAATACCCATCATCCAAACACTAAAAATCCCGTCTATCTCCGGTTCTAGTGCTCCGATTGAGCTGGAAATACACCATTTCCATGTAGAATTTGACGCTGAATACGAATCTGGCCTCCGTTTTCCCATCCGATGCTTCGTTTTGGCTCTACAGTAGGCAGCCATCGCAAAAATTCTAACTCTGTCGTTTTTCCGAAAAATGTTGAAAATTTTTCTCGCCGATTGACTTGAAACTCTCCGATTGGCATGAAACTCACCATACAGATAAAGAATTTCACGCTGATTCCAAATCTGAAATCCGTTTTCCCATCCGATGCTTCATTTTGAAGCTACAGCCCAAAACGTCCCAAATTCTAACTCTGTCGTTTTTCGCCAATGTCCCAAAATCTTAAATGGCGTCTCACATCTAAACGAAGACAGATAGGAACAAGCCGATTCTTTCAGTGAATTTGTCTCACTCTTAGCTTTCAAACGAGCTATGGCACGACAAAATCCGTCCACTGGAAGCCAAAATGGAAGCGAGCTGTCCAGAGGGGGGGGGACGTCAGTGAAATTTCAAAATTTGATGAAAAATGTTTTGGTGACGGTCCCAGGTCGAAATTCCACACTTTGGAAAATTTTCAAAATTTTACCCATACAAAGTCACTCTGACACTTAGGATTTTTTCATGTGAGCGAGCTCCGACCTAAAATCTTGTAACCGCTCTAACTTTTGAACGAAGACAGATAGGAACAAGCCGATTCTTTCACTGAATTTGTCTCACTCTTAGCTTTCAAACGAGCTATCGCACGACAAAATCCGTCCACTGGAAGCCAAAATCGAAGCAAGCTGTCCAGAGGGGGGGGAGGTCAGTGAAAATTTTTTCTCTCCGATTGAGCTGGAAATACACCATTTCCATGTAGAATTTGACGCTGAATCCGAATCTGGCCTCCGTTTTCCCATCCGATGCTTCGTTTTGGCTCTACAGTAGGCAGCCATCGCAAAAAATTCTAACTCTGTCGTTTTTTCGAAAAATGTTGAAAATTTTTTCTCTCCGATTGACTTGAAACTCACCATACAGATAAAGAATTTCACGCTGATTCCAAATCTGAAATCCGTTTTCCCATCCGATGCTTCGTTTTGACGCTACAGCCCAAAACGTCCCAAATTCTAACTCTGTCGTTTTTCGCCAATGTCCCAAAATCTTAAATGGTGTCTCACATCTAAACGAAGACAGATAGGAACAAGCCGATTCTTTCAGTGAATTTGTCTCACTCTTAGCTTTCAAACGAGCTATGGCACGACTAAATCCGTTCACTGGAAGCCAAAATCGAAGCGAGCTGTCCAGAGGGGGGGGGACGTCAGCGAAAATTTTTTCTCTCCGATTGACTTGAAACTCACCATACCGATGCAGAATTTCACGCTGAATCCGAATCTGGCCTCCGTTTTCTCATCCGATGCTTCGTTTGGGCGCTACACACCAAAACGTCCCAAATTCTAACTCTGTTAAAATTTTGAAGAAAAATTTTTTCTCGCCGATTGCCTTGAAACTCACCCTACCGATGCAGAATTTTACGCTGAATCCGAATCTGGCAGCCATTTCACCATCCACGACAACCTAGACGGTCGCCCACGTCAACCTAGACGGTCGCCCACGTCAACCTAGACGGTCGCCCACGTTAACCTGGACGGTCGCCCACGTCAACCAGGCGGTCGGACCAACTCACCCGAGTCTCACACTCTGTCGTTGCAGAGGGGGGGGGAGTCAGCGAACAGTTTGTGAACGTGGACCCACCTGGCCGGCACACCACGACAGACTACAACCTCTGTCGTTCCAGAAGGGGGGGGAGGGCGCGCTGTGTTTATTATGGACCTTTTATTACTACTTCCATTTTCTGAACAAAATTTGCAGAGCGCTTCTATCTGATCACACAGGCCATGTTTGCTCTCACTCATTAATTAAAAGTATATCATCCGCATAATTGAGTGATGACATTTCAAAATCAGAAATTTTCGGTTGATTTTACTTTAACTTTAATTTTGACTTCAATAGATGACTTCGCTGCAATTGGCCTTAACTTTTCTCTACAGAAATTTTCTATTGAGTCAAATTTAAGTAGCTTTTTGTACACTAGCAGCTCATCGAATTGACTGAACACTCGTCATGCGTGGTTGACACACTGCACAGTATTTTACCACTTGAGCGGTATGACCTGACACGAAGCAGACTAGTTTAGGCTGCAAACTTTTCAATCACCCCTTGCAGTCGCTCAAGATTTTGATCAGACATGTTCCTGCGCTTTTTGGAATTGCCTCAGATAACCTCTATGTCAAACGACATAGGCCTACGTAGGCGATTTCCCTGCCGTAGCAATAAGAGTTGCAAACGGGCAGTCAAAAATAATTTCGTCTTTTCCAGTTTCTGATAGATTTTTATGCAATTTTTCTAGAAAAGAAGTATGGCTGTAGCACTTTCCATGTAGCACCATGTTTGCTGTAGCACTAAACATTTCATGGTTTAGCATTCTTGGCCCTTTTGATATAGAAAAGGACAAAGGGCATGGTTGTAATTTGATGCATCGTTATAGCGCGACACATGCGGAACATGCGACTCCGCTGTCAGTTGTGTATAGTCCCGAATTCGCAAGAAATAGAAGCTCTATCGAACAAAAATCCTGCAAAATTTTAGAAAATATAAGACCATCAGATCTACCTGTTGGACAATAGTATGTCTGTTTTAGCGGTTAACCGGCAGATCTACCTGTTGAACAATAGTATGTCTGTTTTAGCGGTTAACCGGGCTTGAGGTACACGAGATATCGTGGTAATGATCTTCATAGTTGGAATTCATAGTTGGAAAAGAACGTTTTGCATTTCAGAAGTTCCTTTTTTAGAATCAAATTAGCAAGGGCTAACCTTAGGCGAAACACAATTAATAATGAATGAAATCACTAATCGAACTGTTCAGTAAGTAAAACCAATGTGAAAAATAAGAATAAAACACAAATGTTAATGTGTTTTTAGAAGTTACTCATTTTGTGTGTAGAAAGTCATCAAGTCAAGGTTTTGAGTTGTTTTGCATATCGCTCTATTGCATGCATATAAGCAATATACGCTCTAAAGTTTCTTTTTGTTCCAAAACATAATTGTAGCCTATATAAACTATTGCATCACATATTTTAATTTGCACTGTTTTCTTTGATCCATTATAATTCAAACACAAAATAGTGCGGTGTTTGCAACAATGAAGCAAGAATTTCAATTAGTATTAGTACAAGTCTTGTAGTTAAAATTACTGTTAATAAGCAATAAACAATGTACATGCATGACGTAGATTTACATGTTGAAAATACTTTCTAGAACATCGAGCTGTTCTAGATCGAGTTGGCCGATTCTTTAGGTAGAAAAATTTACTATCTTCCTTCAAATTTCGATGCTATGCAATGAAGACAAAAATCGTCTCTGCTGGCCTGTCAGGGATGCGGACGATACGAATTTATGTGATATAATGAATGAAACATGCCGGAGCGAAAGGGGCTTCAGATATTGTTGAAAATCGGTTTGCTTATTCGATTAACATCCTGCTCCACTCCACGTGAAGAGGCTCACAATTGTCGCAAGGTATTAATTATATTGTGCTTGCCTTCAGCTTGGTTAGTATTCCGGCAACGCATCAAGGACATTGCGATCAGTAATCAACAAAATGTGTACCACGACTATAAAAGAGCGCCTAAGAATCAAAGCTCAAATATTTCGCATTGTGAATTGATTTGTGCTCGATAGCTTTTCTTGGCATATAATAAAGATTGCTGAAGTTAATTAGCATTTCACTGAACATCGTCTTTACTTTTTAGCAGACCTTTTCTTAGATTATTCACAGAAATTTTCTTGTGTGTACACACCGTAGATGTATTTATGACATAGGTACGTGTATTGTTGTACTTATGGTTGGTCAATATATCGAGCCCTCATACAGATCGTATAAGTTGCGAAAATCTCAGAGGTGAATAGGTAGACTCTAAACTGCTAGTCTCATAATGAGAAGCAGAATTTCGAACTAGTTATCCTCAAATGGAAAAAATAAGAAACAATCTAATAATCAATTTATCGAAAAATCGAGATGAAGTAAAGGAAGAAAATACGAAACTTGACAATGAGAAGGAGGCTCAGAAGGTGTTGTCAGATTTGTTGAGGAACACTAGCTTTGAAGTGAGGAAAAAGGAAATGATTTAATGAGAAGGAACTCGTAGACAAGGATAGAAATTAACATCAGTATGAAAAATAGACATAGCTATGTTATTCCGTCTCACAGGTCCGAAAATTCATAATTACAGAAACTGATGAAACTGATGCTTTTAGGGAGCTGAAAAAATGAAAGGGCATCAGGTTTCTGGATTTACACCGAGAAATATTTATATTTTCACACTCGCCAAGGTGTATCGCATACCTGATGAAAGTTTGGAATGACATAAAATGAAGGGATGCTTATGATATCCTAAGTGTTGTTGTCAGTGAGAGATAGCAAATTATAATAGCATGAGTATTTGTTCCAGTATTTTATTTTTCAAAATTGATAAATTGATATAAAACCAGAGAAAGCTATATGCATAGATAAATGAAAGGCAAAAATAGGATATCATATTTCTGAACTGATTGAATGTAGACATCTTATTAAATATTGTATTTCTTCGAATAGTAATCGTCACCGATTAGTGGACGTATGAAAAAGTTTACAATGTCAACAGCGGCTGCTACTATTTGAAGCCGAGGATCCTGAAGGCTTGACGATACCGCATGTACCGTTGTAGGCCCCATCGTCCTAATTATTATTATTAGAACATTATCAATTAATGCAATATGATATAATAACCTGTATATCAATACGACATGTAAAATGTAGAGCGGGTGCTAGCAAGTTCTACATCTTGCAATAGGTGTAGCACGGTTGCCACTCATCCGGTTTTAAGCGGATTTCCGGTTTTTAAAAATAAAGTAAGTAGTGAGAAAATGTTTTGCTAAGGAACAAATAACTTGGATTTTGAACTAATTTAGATTTTGAAGGGGGCCCTTTTTGAGATTGCGAGTGGGCCCCCTTTTTAGATTGTGAAGGGGCCCTTTTGAGACTGCGAAGGGGCCCTTCAAGATCACGAGGGGCCCTTTTGAGGTTGTGAGGGGCCCTTTTGAGACGACGATGGGCCCTTTTGAGAATGCAAAGGGGCCCCTTTAAGATCGTGAGAGGGCCCTTTTGAGGTTGTGAGGGGGCCTTTTAATCGTGAGGGGACCTATTGAGACTGCGAGGGGCCCCTTTAAGATCGTGAGGTGCCCTTTTGGGACTGCGAAGGGGCCCCTTTAAAATCGTGAGGGGGCCCTTATGAGATTGCGAAAGGGGCCCCTTCAAGATCGTTACAGGCCCTTTAAGATCGTGAAAGGGCCATATTTAGATTTGGAAAGGGACCCTTAAGATTTTGTGAAGCATCCCTTTGAGATTGTGAACGGCAACTGTTTTAGTTTTTGAAGAGCACTTTTTAGATATGAATAGACTTGAGATTGTAAAGGGCCTAGGCCTATAGGATTGAGACCGGAACCCTTAAAGATTAGAGCATGTGGGGCCTTTTTAGATTATGTAGGGCTCTTTTAAAAACGGTGCTATGCTGATTGTTGGGAGACCTTAAAGACCCTGCAATTTTTAAGGGTGATCAAATTCAAAGCAGATGCTTTCTAAAAATCCGCATGACTCTTGAGCAGAAGATTCTTTTACAAGGAAGTCAGTGATCCTTTCTTCAATCCTAAGAAACTGGACGAAACGTAAGCAATCAAGGTTTCGAAATAAGAAATAAATTTTGGTGGGAATGCTTTACGAAAAAGTTGCAATAGGCACGTAATTATGGAGTTTATTATGAATTGAGTTCTGATTGCTTTGATGCTCTCCAAAACGTGTCTTTAAAAAAGCGTCTGCCAGAAAAAAATGAAAGAAAAATCTAATAAAAAGTTTTGGGAACACAAGGGAGTGACGAATGAATATTTTGTACGATCACTTGTTGCAAAAGCGGCTAAATTTCGGTGAAGACACCAGCGAAAATTGAAATCTCGCAAACAACTGCAGAAGTGATAAGGATTTCTTTACGTGTTGATTTTGCGTTTACTTATACCATGGCGGATCAACCTTAATCAAAAAGCTGTCATAATCTTGTTTGAAAGCCAAAAGTTGTTCTTAATGCAATTGTTGTAATGTTGCAATTGTTTTGAAGTACAAGAGATGAGAGCAAGGTTTGATTTGAATAATTGCCGCAGCTACAAGTACTGATGAAGTTTCTTCAGGCAACTTCAACTGCAAGCGTTTTGACTTTTTAGCCGCCATCAGTGCAGTAAATCAGCAACTCACTCCACAGACTCATCGGTAGGTGGATGTGTTTGGAAATCCGTCAGCTCAGCTTCGTGCATGAACTGCAAACACCAATCAGCTATTTGTATTGGTGTTTGCAATTTTCAAATTTTGGAAACAGTTGCGAGGTTCAAATACATTCGTACAATGTTATATTAATCCTGATCTGACTTTCCGTCAAAGAGCAAAGAGAAAGGAATTGATGGATGAAATGAAGAGGCAACGACAAAATGGCTTTGATTACTTTATAAGAAGAGGTAAACTTATTCCACGAGATGTTTCAAATATACCTCAACATTTTCTTTAACTTCTTATACCGAAGCGGTTTCATTGCATAAACCTGACTCTTTTTTACCATCCATCGTTATCTCAAATGTAAGATCTCTACCTAACAAAATTGATGAACTCAGTGTATTTTCGTCCACTTTTGCTCCCGACATACTCGTTCTTACAGAGTCTTGGCTGCACGGCGGCATCGCTGACTTTCAGATTTCTCTGTCTGGGTATTCGACTCCATTTCGAGCAGACCGAGATGATGGCCGTGTTGGTGGAGGTGTCTGCTACTACACTCGTAGTAATCTAAAATGTGAAAAGCTGAATTTCACTTCTTCCCCATCCGTCATGGAGTGTCTGTGTCTCCGATTTCCTCTCCAAAAGTTAATTTTAATCGCTGTTTATGTTCCACCAAACCTTGGTTCGCTCAATAATAAAGAGATAATCAATTTTTTCCTAAATTGTTTGGATAACATCCTTGACAGTTCCCCTCTTGGATTTAATTTACTCATCTGTGGTGATTTCAACAATCTGGCGATGGTAGAGATTGAAAATACTTTCAGCCTCTCACAGATCGTGAATTTTCCTACTAGACAGAACTCTCAGCTCGATAAAGTGTACGTCGACGACTTTCTTAAATGTAGATACATAAATGTTTTTCCAGGTCCAGCTTTCGGTAAATCGGATCATTTATCCATTATCATGAAGCCAGGTAACTCACAGAAATGCATGTCACAGAAGATTTGTAAGGTCTACGATTACAGAGAAAGCAACATGACTAGAATATCACAATTGATAAGTCAAGTACCGTGGCATAAGTGGTATCAATCAAATGACGATTTAAATTCAAAGTTTAAATATATAAATAAATATATATATATAAATTTTTTCTTACTTTTATGAGAAAATTGAAAATATTATTGCTACGATTCCGTATAACTATGTGAAGATGAAGGCTGATGACAAACCGTGGATGACTCCGGTGCTTAAACATTTGATCAATTGCAAACATCAAGCTTTCAGATCAAGAAACTTCCCACTATTCAATCATTACAAGAAAAAACTAGATTGGGAGATAAAAAAATACAAAACACAACTGGACCAAAAGAATGACAAAAACAAGAGGAGGTATTTGGAAGGTAGTAAATGGTACGAAATGTAAAGCAAATGTAAGCCATCCTGCCGATTTTCTGACGATATTTGAAAATCCAATAGCTGCAGTCGAATCCATAAATTCGGTCATTTGCGAACATTACTCTCCATCTCCTGACTGGTCAGTCATTACTAATGAAATCCCAGAAAGCGAGAACTCGTGGTCTCCCGACATCTCAGTGACATCGGTTTGTTCTGCACTGTCCAGACTCGATATTAAGAAAGGTTGTGGTAATGATGTTATTCCTCTGAGAGTATATCGTGATTGTGCAGAAGCTATTGCTGGACCAGTTGCTCACATATTTGCATTATCCATTCAATTTGGCATTATCCCAGAAAAATGGAAGACATCAGATGTTGTGCCTGTCCCAAAATCGAGAGACATTGACGTCTACAACATCCGTCCTATCTCCCTTTTACCACCTCTCGTTAAAGTTTTGGAGAAATATATTATAAATTCGGTGAAGGAGAATTTGATGGAAATGTATGGCAAAGAACAGTTTGGGTTTCGGCCTGGATCTTCGACTCTCATGGCACAGATAGCCCTCTTGGACTTTGTAACTCACTCTCTTGATGACAAAAAGAACAACAAAGTTATCTTACTATCATTTGACATGAGTAGGGCCTTCGATGCAGTACATCATTCATGCTTGATGAAGACCTTGATAGAAGGTAATCTGCCAACATCCTTCCTCAAATGGTGCGCTAATTATTTTCAGAATCGGTACCAGCGCGTGAAAATCAACAATACCTTCAGTTCATTGAAACCGGTTACCTCAGGTGTACCGCAAGGTTCTGTTATTGCCCCTTACCTCTTCTCAAGTCACATGGGCACTCTTAAACCCAAACTTCCTGAATCGAACATTTTTAAGTACGCAGATGATGTAGTTATTGCTATACCGATTACAAATGATACTGACATGAATTCTTCAATTCATTTAGAAATTGAACATATGGAGAACTGGTGTCATCATAATGGCCTACGTTTAAACACAAATAAAACAAAAATGATGCTGATACAAGGACGTAGAAATTACTCAGCACTTCAGAGCAATTTTTCATTTGTGTCGGAAATGAAGATACTTGGGGTGATATTTCACGAAACGTTAGCTTGGGATAATCATGTTAAGTACATATGCAAACTCGCATCTCGTAGAATCTTTCTGTTGAAACAGCTTCGCTTAATGGGTGCAACAAAAGACGACCTTGTCAAAGTTTATAAGTCACATATTCAGAGTATACTCGAATACAATTGTCCTCTACTCGTTGGGTTGAATTCAAAGAACTCAAAACGAATGGAACTCATCCGTAAAAGATGCCACCGGATAATTTGTGACTTTGAATGCAAGTGCAGTATCTTGCCTACTCTAGAGGACAGACGTCAGAACCTCGCAATGAAGACTTTTCACCAGATGTTGAATCCGTGTCATCAACTTCATGATATAGTACCGAAACCTCTACCGAACTCGAAACATTTAGCTGTTCCTTATTGTTCTACTGTCCGGCGTTCATCGACATTTATACCATACTGTACATCGATGTATAACAGCATAATGTTCTGAAACACATCTGACAATCTCTGTTGTTATCATTATTTTCTCCTTATGACTTTCATTCATATGATCTTTCCTTAAAGCCATGATTTGTAACTCTATCTCAGTCTACACTCTCTGTATTGTTTACTATTGCGAAGAAAATAAACGTATATATATAATAAATTTGAATGTAAAATTTTTGAACGGAATGAAGAAAGTTGTCTTTGAAACAGTTAAGCAAATCATCCATAGGCCTTCATGTAGACCTCGATAATGTGTTGTCTTCACATCAAGCTGAAATCGTCAATCGTTCAATAACTTCATGCTGATTTTGCATTGGGGGCAGGTAGACGGGTCTCTGTAGTACACTGTCTAACCTTCGAAAACGGTTCTCCTGAAAATAGTAGCTGTTCGAGTCATGTATTCTAGGGCACCTTGTTGAAGCTAATGATTGAATAAGCATCAGTAATAATTTTGTACATTTACTTGCTAACTGTGAGGATTCAGAAACATCTTTATTAGAACATACCCAACTTCTGATTGAACGCTTTCAAAACTCACCGGGTTGTGGGATTTTTTTTCGCAATTTGTTTACTTTAAGGGGCCCACGGCTACGCATTTTGGGGGTCCCATTTCGATTTGACTTTCCGGTTTTTATTTTTGATAAGAGTGGCAGCCCTGGTGTAGGTAAGTGTTAAGATAGCTATTATCAAATATGAGTACCGTAGCATAACATATATCTTGACAGGGTAATTTATGTGGAGTTGACTTTGTTTAAAGATGTAATGAAATATGGGACCTATAGTCGCAGGGAACTGGATATATGAAAATTTCAGTTTTTCCTATTTTATAAAAATATTGATTTTGGAAATGCCTTCTATACTTGCTTTCTTGATTGTTTGAACGCAGCAATGCTTGATAACAAATCAAATTTAAAATATTGGGTCCCCTGACCGAGTTCATCAGTGTTGAAGCGGCAGACTCTTCACTACAGTGATCCTGAAACTAGTCTTCAGTGTTTCATATATTCAAGCCTTGGGGCGCAATTCGTTGGTAATAAACCCACCTGGCTGCCGCTTTATACTTTTTATGTGTTTAGATATATCTTTTCTTAGTCCTATGCGAAAAAACGTTTCTGTTGATGAACTTTAGATACAGCTTTGTAGCATGGTGTTCCACGACATTTCAAGTCTTATTCACGTGCAAGTATAAACCAAATCAGTCTTGATCTTGACACGCATTAAAGATTATTTTCTGTATTTTCATCGACGGTTGCCTGACCTATTCCAATCTACACTAGCACCAGAAAGAGGAGTGTACGCTGCCGTCTCTAGCTTGAGTCGGACACCACAAATTTAGGTAATGAGGACATCCGGAGCCTATGACTCGTAGGATGGTGATGTTGGAGCCGTGCTCTAAAAGTTCTGGTCGTGCATACTGAATGAAAAGGGGCACTTTTTAAGGGGTAGTGGCTTATGAGGCGGTGATCCACCGACGAAGGCCAGGGAGCCGATGCTGCAGTGTTGTAATGATATAATTTTCATTTTCTTGCTTTTGACAAAAAACAGAATCGGAGAGAAAACCTGATCATTTTTGATTTTAAAATCGCATCTTGTGTATAGAAGATTGCGTATTCGTAGTAGTAGTAGCAGTGTTTATTGACAACAGAATGTAATCATACAGACAGTTGGCATTTACATATGTACAGATTTTCGAGATGAGCGTATAGATGATGACAAAAAAAGTAAATGTAAAAGTAAGTAATCTCACAAAGAATTGGCTAGGCGAATCATGTATGGGAAGAAAAAAAGGTGTATCTCACAGAAGTACGTGATCACTCGGAATAGAATTTAGAAGTCCTCGGAATGCGGCTAAGCATTGTACCATGTAGGAGATGGTCTGATTCTGCGGCAATTTCCATTAAGATTTGCATGCTCTGTGTCTGCCGACGAATAGCAACAATGTCCAGGGGACAATTGCAGGATGCATTGACATCGTCAAAAGCAGAGAAAACATCGGCAAGGCGGTCACTAATGCCAACGAAGCAGAAGCATCATTCGAAAAGAGATCGAATATAAGCGGAGTAAGTCAGGTGCAGTTTCGTGTGATGAACAAACGGCTTGAGTGTCCGTAAATCATAAAGATCGGAGGATTCCCGCTTCTTTAAATTGAATGCATGAGTTTTGAAT
This sequence comes from Prostheceraeus crozeri, assembly GCA_907163375.1. Taxonomy (NCBI): domain Eukaryota; kingdom Metazoa; phylum Platyhelminthes; order Polycladida; family Euryleptidae; genus Prostheceraeus; species Prostheceraeus crozeri. Next base: position 13,655 of record CAJQUW010000193.1, on the reverse strand, counting down.
GACAGATGCGCATTGTCTTCCTACCAAGTTATAAAAAAGAATAGTTAGAGCCAGGGATGCAGAGTCGGAGTCCTATCAAGTGATAGGACTCCGGACTCCGGCCTATAACTAGACCCGAAATATACAAACAAATTATTTATTCTCGTGCACAAAGCTGTCACTGTCTTGATATCAACTTTCTCCGTCAAACAAAAGTACAGAGACAGCAATGCATGCAAAGCTTGAAATAGTTGAGGGAATGAGGGATTGTCTTTTCACTCGGTGATTCAGTAGAGAAGACAAGCCTTCCGAGCCTCGATCACACCTACGCGCCAAAGGTCACATCAGAGACAAAAAATAAATACTAGTCTGTTTAAGAACATTACCTCTTTTTCCTCAAGTTAATCGTGTGTAATGGCTCCTCCAAAGCGTATATTAAAATTGAAAGTGTGCTTATATTTTTTGGAGAAGGATGGAGGATATTCCTGCCTGGTAGAGACTGGAGAAAAACCGTGTGAAGCACACATCAACAAGATGGGAGGAGCCGAGTCGTATGCATCCAACTGAAAGCGACATTTGATGAACTTTCATCGCAAATGATTGATGATTGATACAGCAATGATCACTAAAGATAGGTGGTTCAGGTAAGCCTATATTGATCTATGATGCAGGTTACCAGTTAATTTTTCAAAAAACTAGGCTTTATATATTGGCCACCCGGAGTCGGAGTCCTATCAAAGTTATAGGACTCCGCATCCCTGGTTAGAGCCTAGTTCAATGTACAGTTGCAACCCGGTTTATGACCTGCATGGCCATTGAGACTGGTCCACATAGTCAGTTTGGTTGCCCATGTCTAACTTAACCCTATTTGCCTCAGGCTTTTTCTTGTCGGTGAAGTATTAGGGGGGCTGAGATTTTCGAGATCATTGACTTATATGACATAAAATAGTAGGCCCTACAGTATATTCATTATGGGTATGTTCTGTCCAATGGTGGTACTAGGCATTGGAATCTCGAGGTCATTTCTTCAATCTCGAGATTCGAGATTTCAGAAATCCTAATCTCGGGATCTCGAGATCTCGTCGAGATTTTTATTTTTGATGCGGAATTGGCATTTAGCGACCATAGAGAGTCGAAATATCATTGTCATTTTAGATAATGCAAGCTATAGGGTCTATAATAGCGGTATAGGTACCGTTATACACTAAGCTGCTAATTCGCACTCAAACCTGTGTCAAGCTGTTCTGTTGTGAAGGAATAGGCCTACACCAATTTTTGTTGAAGTGTTTTCTAAATCAATGCTTGTTTCGACTTGGCAAATGTTTATTCCAAGAATATGATACAGAAGAGTGTTTAGATCAAAGTGTTTGGTTTAGATTGATTTAGGCCTATTCTTTGTCGAGTGTTAATAATTGACAATGATTGAATACTTTTGATACAAATCAATAACCGATTGATTAATGTTTCTCATGATAATGAGCACAATTCTTAAAAAATCTAAAATAACCTGATCATGCAATTCTTATTAGATGAAATCCATGTCCTCGTTGCAAAAGGGTCACAAATCTGGTTTGGTAGCCAGCTGGGCTATTTGTGAATTCTCATAGTGTTTTTGTTGGCCTACATAATAATCATACATAGACCTATTTGCAACATATGTAAAATGAAAAGTGAAATAAATGAAAAAACAGTTGAATCAAAATATGTCTTATCATGCCTAAGAGCATCATGAAGCCATGCGGACTCAATCATGACATATTAGTTCACTTTGTTTATTTAGAAAATAAAACCTGAAAAGACATGAGTATTGACATTGAGCGATACGGTAGGCAAGACCGGACCTCGCCTTGCTCTATGGTTTGTTGTATCATGATTTGACAGTTCTACGCGTCGTAAAATATGATGCATGTCAGAATAAGGTAATATGGACACTTACATGTTTTTTAAGATAATGTGATTCTGAGTGTGCTTATGCTTGTACTTTCAGTCTAAACATCAAGGTTGATAGGAGTATTAGCTAATTGAATACTTGAGAGCTGTTAATCGAACTCATAATAAATCCGTCTAGTCTCGAAATCTCGAGGTGTTCAATCTCGAGATTCGAAATTTGAAAAATCGGGCGAGATCTCGAGATTGCAATCCCTAGGTGGCACCGGCTTTAATTCCAAGTTGAACTTTTTACTATGAATAGCATTTTAAAATTCGAACAATCATTTCTTTTAATTTCGTAATTGTATATACAGTCGAAACCGGTTTTTTCTAACCATTTTTTTGCACCAAAAAAAGTAAGAAAAAACCGATAGTTAGAAAAAACCAATAGTTATAGAAAAAGACCTTTTTTTCGAACTCAAACAAAAAACGTCTATAGGGAGTTATTTTTGAACAAAAAAGTCCGTGATTCGCGATTGGGACTTTGGCAGGCTCATCAGGGCCTGCTTCACGTCTGTGACACAAACTGGCTCATCGCCAGAGCTTAAGATAAAGCGTTTGCTCACCAAATCCATGAGTTTCAGGCACTCAGAGACTGAAGGGGGCACAGCAGGACTGTTCTCAATCGATTCCTTTTCGTCGATATTGTCTTCATGCTCCTCCTCCTCCTCCACCGCTCCGCCATCGATGAAAGAGTTGATGTCGAGATTAATGTTCTCTGAGACCGCCTCTTCGTCTTCGATGACAGCAAGCTGCTCGAATTCGGGATTTTCCGACATCACGACGTCCAGCTCTTCTCGAATCTGTTCTTTCCGAAGTCCAGATTTGCGCCATGCATTCTTGATGGTGTCTTCCGTAACATTGTTGGCCCATGCAGCGCGTACCATTTGCAAGCCCTCGTATAGACTCACGTCTTTCGCTGCCTTATGAATCAGCAAACGGGCCAACTTTCCTCTGTAGTGTGCCTTCAGCGATCTGATGACTCCTTGATCACAAGGTTTGCAATTTGGACGATGTGTTAGGAGGCAACATCTTAACTTCCAAATTCGTCTTGACTCCATCGTATATCTCTTCGAAACCTCTGTGTGAGGGGCAGTTGTCGAGCAGTACAAGACCTTTTTGATTCCGATTCTTCAACTTTAGTTCAAGGTCTTTCAAACAGTCAGTAAAAAGAGCAGTAGTCATCCATCCTTTCCTCGATGAGCAATACTTCAGGGTGGCGCAGCTTTTCTCGCTCCAACCGTAGGCCAACGAGGGTTTTTCGATGATCCAACGCAAAGAAGAGGCAGTTTCTCGCCTGCCATTGAGCAGCCCACGAGTAATGTAACTCGCGTTTTCATGGGTTTTCTTCCCCGTGGCTCTTGTTCTTGAGGTCCAACAAAAGTCTTGCTGGTCTGCATTCGCCAAAACAGTGCTGTCTCGTCCATGTTGAAAATAGTGTCAGCCGGGTACTTCGTGATGGTTGGTTGAATAGCGTCGAGCCAGTCTTCAAAATTCGGGCATTCAGCACTTTCGCCATGTAGCGCCAAATAACGAATGCCATGGCGTTCTCTCCATCTTTGTACCCAAGAATCATTCACCGCATCAGGATCACGTCCGAGTCTTCTAGCAGCCTGTTTGGCTGCCTCCAAAATAATAGCTGAGTTGAGTTCCTTTGAGGCAGCTCTCATGTTCATGAACCACTGAAGCAGAGGTTCATCAATGTCTTGGTTTTTTTCGGCACCTTTGATCGACTTTCTCTTGCTGTTTGGGTTAGCGTTGAACTGCTTTCCTATCTTATCCTTCTGATTGATGATGTAGCCAACGGAAGGCTTTGAAATTTTGAAAATCCGCGCCAATTTCGCCTTGGGTGTCTTGGCCTCATAAAGCCCTATGAGACGATGTTTCTCAGCTAGGGTTAAACGCACTTGTTTCGATGCCATAACGAAATTCAATAGAGACGCTCGCGTGCTGCACCTCTTCTACATCAAATCAGTAACGAAGTCTATGATAGGCTTCCCATCATCTTTGATGTCAATTACGGATTGTCGTCATCACAGTGACGTTTGTAATTGCTTAAAATAGCGTCAACTTAGAAATAGTTATTTTGCAAGTTAAAATCTATTGTAATAAATTCCCATTGCCAGGCTTCGTCGCTTAGCTTTAAACCGAATGAATGAGTCAGCATCGGTGGATAAAAGTTTGTACAGTACTCGTTAGATAATTGCTTAAAATAGCGTCAACTTAGAAAACGTTATTTTGCAAGTTAAAATCTATTGTAATAAATTCCCATTGCCAGGCATCGTCGCTTAGCTTTAAACCGAATGAATGAGTCAGCATTCGACGATTATCTCATGTTTCTAACATATGAATGGGTGAGGCCATTTCACCTCTGCGGAATCTGACCTTGGTGGTGACAATGAGAAGGCGAGAGACAATTATTCTAACATGAATTTATGACCAGAAAATAGTAGACCAAAAAGTTAGAAAAACTCACTTCAAATTGAACGCATTTTTTCATTTAAAGCAGATAACAGAGTAAGAAAGAACCGATAAGTTAGAAAAAACCGAAGTAAGAAAAAACCAATTGACTTAAGCTGTAAAAGATGAATTTTTAATTTTTTGCATGAATGAAAAGTAAGAAAAATAAGAAAGTAAGAAAAACCCAGTGTAAGAAAAAACCGGTTTCGACTGTATCTAAAATAGTCAGCAGAATTTTATGAAAATTACATAGATCCTATTTAAAACATGCTCTGTCTGGTGATACTGTCAATTTCATTTTCAGCGGTCCTTATTGCCATAAATAGCATTTTAGAATTCAAACAATCATTTTTTCAAAAATGTCTTACTTATAAGTAATATGTATAGAACACACGTAATATTGGTCACCATAACGAGGTAAAAGTATCTGAGTATCAATTAACATAATTACTCAACCATATTTCCTGAACGGGTAAACGACAGAAGTTGCGAATCAACTTAAAGCTCAAAATTCTTGTCAATAGAGGTGAAAATCCAAATTGTCGAAGAAATGTGGTCGTAAATTTTTTTCATGTGGCTCCTGTGACTAAAATATTGGATCCACAAAAAGCAGCTGCCAGAGAAAGCCAGTACAAATTTAAGAAAGACACTGAAGGAGACCTTCAAATAAATAGGCCTATTTGTTCCAGCGCTAAATAAAAAAAAACCGAGGGGGCATAATGCCCCTACTGATGCAAATAGGATTAAACTTTAATTACTTTTACAGCCCATGACATCTACATTTGCATACATGTCTACAATGCTACAATGCCAGAGAATGTCATCGGAAGTCATCAGGAGCGGCATCTCGACTTCCGCATTGAAGTCGAGATGTATCAACACTGTCATATGTCAATATCGCACTATTTCATTGAGCTGCCATTGTTTTCATAGAATGTACTAACCACTGTTTTTTGTCAAGACAAGCAACCTGGCAATTGATACATTTATCAAAGCTAAAAAGATGTAACCATGTATTAGGCCTCATCAGTCGTGGGCATAGAAATTGACAACAATAAAACCTCTAGAATGGAAGTTAAGCTTCATGCAATACACAATAGTGGCACATAAATCGCACGCATTTTCACTTAGATACACTTGTCAACGGCTGTATCATTGGATAAGAATCAGTCACATGCGTAAATGTAAGCTTTTAATTGGCTCTTCATGCCCCAACTTAGTTCCCCCGAATGTGCCGCGACCTTGAGTCAATTTCCATTCTAGTCTACTTGAGATAAACAATATATTTCTATGGTCGTGGGTATCTCGGATGCGGCATTAAGTGATTGCAGAACGCAATCCGCCCTCCACATGCCGGTGTTAAAGCAGTGACTTCCTGGCTAATTCACTCAACAGATGATCCGGTGGCCTTGTGGTTAGACGGCATGCTTGCACGTCCTCTAGCTCCAACGTCGCTGGTTCGAACCTACCCACGACTGATGGGCCAAATAGGCCGAAACATGTTTCGTGGTAGTTACATCTGCTGAGATTTGATAAAACCATTTTTTGTATAATGTATAGAAAATATCGGAACTTCTATTCTCCCCCCCCCCCCCATAAACCGTAATTTATGCTTTCAACTGGATCCGGTATCCTACTCAGTGTAATGCAGCAGAAATTATCTCATCTCATTAAACTAAACATATTCAGAACTCATTCAAATACTCACTTCCATTCACGTGTCGCCTTTGACATTCATTTCATACTACACAATCTATTTTGAGATCACTGCATTAACAGCCGTGAAAGAAATTAGATTATTGAAGCATTTACAGATATTCATTCTCTCACTTTCTCTCTCCCTTTCCCTTCAGTCATGCTATGCTGCATTGTATTTTTAAATTTGAATTCAATCAGGTGAGCCAATCACTTATATGGTAAACAGAGATCATAAAGAAACACTACATGAATGAACGATAACGAGCACAATTGCTCAACATGTGTTTATCATTGGTTTTCGACGATCTGATCCCTCATTGGTTTTCAGATCCGTGAATGGAAGCACAAGCCGCTTGTCGACCACGTGATGAAAACGCGCGTCCCATTCCAAGCTCCCCGTCCTGCACCTCCAATGAACACCGCTCTGCGATCCATTCAAAGTGTTTCGATTTCCACCCTGCCTCTCTCTATCTCGCTTTTGTTACTTGCTACTCTACAAGCGGTCGCCATTTTCATGGTGTTCACTCTTTGGCCGCTTCATTGCGACCTGAAACATCGCATTCACCTCGTCCGTCCTTCGTCACTTCTTATCATCCACCTGTGAACTCGTGATTCTCTCCTAACACCGTCCTTTACCATCCGCCTGCCGATTCCTGGGATGGCATGGCCAGACTGGAGCGTATCGCCAGTGTTCACTCACCCACGCGGTCTCGAGTCAAAATTTCCTGCTCCGTGCGGTAAGTCTCAAGTCAGACACAATATCCAAAATTCTAATATCATGAAAATATGCATATGAAACTTTTTCGCAGAAGCTGCAGGTTCATATAGCGACCTCTGAGGCTTGAACTAAAATGTCTAAAAATTGACTTCTTTCAAATCTCATGGCTGATATGTGGATATAACAAGGAATTCCGATATGTTTGCATTTTATTGAAGTGTTTTTAGTTGATGAAATGCCAACAAAAAATCCGAATCTGATGCCGACAAAGAAGCCTAACCACTATGTCTGAGATTAAGACAGGCTGGACTAAAAATTATAAAGGTATGTTTTGCATGCAAAAGTGCAGAACTTTAAGCAGGAGTCATTATATAGTAACAGCCAAATGCAGCCAGTCAGAATACAACCTAATTCTAAGAACTTTTTGCTACAAGTCAGATATGGAAGCCGGCCTCCTTTCGGTTGGTTCAGTGCAGTGGCTGGCTTAATTAAACTTGCAAACTACCAGCATTCCAACTTTGGGCCGATTTCATGCCATCTTCAAGCAGGTTTCTGAGAACGTCTTTCAATTGACTGGTCTCATGTCAGCCAAAATGAAATGAAAAGGAAGGTTTTAATAAATCTAATAGAAACACTAATGCCTGAAAATGAGATCTAATCAGCCAATCCGAGTGTTCAGCATCTAGTCCGGGAGCCAGCGTGAAGTTGTGCAGGGAACGAGGTAGTACATAAAACTTTCACATAGCATTGTACACCTCTAACCTATTGCAAAACTTCGCGTCTGCCGTATCAGATCATTTGCTTTTCAGAAATAGAGAGGATAACACAATCCTATGTATTTCCAATGGTAAAATTGTGACATTTAAGGTGTTGACTCCATTTTTTCGAGTTTTTGCTCATAAAAGTTACACAAATTGGTATTTTGTTGAACTGGTTATTATAGAAATCATCTACAGATCATGATCTTTCAAATGAGCTGTCATTTTGTGACAGAGGATGAAGCAAAGTGTACAAACAGACACTTTTCGCTAAAGTATATCAACAATTTTCCTGAAATTTCTATGTTAAAATTTGCAGTTACACCAACGAAAAGTGTCTGTTTGTACACTTTACTTCATCCTCTGTCACTGAATGATAACTCATTTGAAAGATCATGATCTGTAGATGATTTCTATAATAACCAGTTCAACAAAATACCAATTTGTGTAACTTTTATGAGCAAAAATTCGAAAAAATGGAGTCAACACCTTAAATGTCACAATTTTACCATTGGAAATACATAGGATTGTGTTATCCTCTCTATTTCTGAAAAGCAAATGATCTGATCCGGCAGACGCGAAGTTTTGCAGTAGGTTAGAGGTGTACAATGCTATGTGAAAGTTTTATGTACTACCTCGTTCCCTGCACAACTTCACGCTAGCTCCCGGACTAATCGGCAGTTTATATCAATTGAACATCTTGGGCATGATTTCGGCGAAAATGAGGTGAAGAAGTTTATATGAACTTGTGGGTTGTGATAGCATTCCATAGTGTGAAAAGTACATTTATTGCCAATCGTACAGCATCCATAGTATTGATGTCTGCAAAATAGTAATGCAGTAGGCCTAGCATATCTAAAGAAATCGTTGGTGTAATTCACACTACTTTCGACTGATTATGCGACCATTACTCACATAATGTAGGAGTTCAAGAAATTGATATATCATATCTGCATAAGTGCACAGCCCTAAGCATGCTCTGAAAATGCATTTACTCAGGTAACAATTATCTGATAAATAAGTAAAAGCCAACTGTGTGATGAAATGACGCAAAGTACAGTAATTACAGCCATGTTACCGTGATGATGACAATCTTTATGCAAAAATATTCCGGCAAACAATTACCATTTCTCTTGCGAATATAACGTTTCGGTCACTTCAAGTTCACAAATATAATTACACTGTCAATGTAATTAGGACTCATAATTGTCCATTGATTCCCGACGATCAATTGAGCGACCGAAAATACGCGTTCGGTGTCTATTGACTAGGAGTCACAGATGCTGGGAACGCATACTCTGTCAGATATCTTTCATTCAGAATGAAAGAAGTCAACTATCAAGAAGTATGTAGTTTGTAATATGAGTAACACAAAATGAACGAGTCACATGTATGCGCAGAGTTGACGAACATGGAAATGCATGTTAGAATGAAGTTGATTGAGACAAGTTGAATTCGGACACAAAAAAATCCTGATTTGTCTAATCCTGTTTCGGGCTAGGAAGAAGGCTTTTGGGTTTTAGGATTTGAAATAAATGCCGTATCGGTTACTGTGGTTTTTTTTACTGGATTGATGGTAGGTCTGACATGATTCACTTGCATTGCTTAAATCCGCATATAGCTTAGTTAGCATTTCTATGTTATGATAGTCATTAATTTAATGTATTCGATCCTTCATCTAATATGAATGAATGAATTAGGATCTAGCGTCACTACTCCCCTCACTGGAGGCTTGTACAGTGCTGACATGGTCAGAATTTAATCTGGGACGTTGCGATCTTTTAGTCCGGATGACCTTCCTGGTGACTTTCAATGACACTTTCGGGGCTGGACCTCTGGACCAATAGATCGCTGGGCCGAGCACTGTGCCACAGAGCGCACAGTGCGAAGTGAATAGTCAAAAATTTTTGTGATCACTTCTGTTGGGTTGATGCCCTTCAACTTGTCCACAAACTATAAACCATCTTTATATTCTGTTTGGTAGAGTTTCATAAGTCCAGCATTGCCATCATACATGGACTATGATAACATAATCGCAATGGTAAAAGTGCGGCATGAAAAGTTCATACATATCCTTGTAGCGGAGGTTTATTAACTATGCGACCGACAACTTAAGAAGAAGAAAGTGCGATCAATTATGAGACGGCCATTTATTGTTGAGTCATCAAGCAACTGGTTGACAAATTTATAATGCATCTCTAAGATAGCTGCTAAGCAAATTCTAAGAAATCAGATCCACTAGGTTTTGGACCTTAATGATCATCTGAAACTGAATACATGGAGAAGGGCGTGATTTTGCAATGAACAGCTAGCCCTCTGTCGGAATGTAAATGTGAGAAGCATTTGACCTTTGTGATGGGAAATATTGACTGTTCCTCGGAATTTAATATTGATGTATCTCCTTTCTTCGAACATTTCTACTGCATATGAATGGTAATCATCTCAAGAATGCATAAAGATCCACTTCTTTATGTTCTTCATAAAAATAGCGTTTTTCCATGTGCACAACGTCGCCGACACGTGTCAGAATCATAACAATTTCAACTAATTCGGGTATTCAAGAATAGCACGCATATATTTTCTGAGATCTTTATCCTATGTACACGATTATTAGAAAAGATTATTAAACATTTTGTGATGTAGTCTATATAGATCGGACTACATGTTTATCAAATGTGGCTTGAACTGATAATAAATGTCATGCAAAATCGCTTGTGGCACCAATTAATTAATTAATTGAATTTACAAAAGTTTTGCACCCATTTTGATTTGACAACATTCTTTTAGACTTAATTTACAAGAAAAAATGATTTATCTGTATCCTACCAGTCCAAGAACATAAGGTATCAGTGACTGGGAAAAGCTTTCTACAGCAAACTTTCTACAAGCTTGCTACAACTTTTCTTGAACAATACAGAGCCTCTATTTAGATGCTCTTCATATTTGCTGTGCTGACCAAGGAGACAAAACGCAACAGTCCGAGATGCTGTCTTCCCAGCTTCCTTATATCGTGAAATAATCAATCAATTTTTATTGAATATTTTTTTACCTTGCGCCCGCAATCTTATAGGTTTCATAAAAATTTTGAAATTGTGTAACCATCGAATTGTAATTAGATGGCAATACGCATATATTATAATGAAAGCGAAGAAAACCGCATTGTTGAGGGAATCAGATGAAAATTGTGTCATGTCAGGAATATATTTGTGACCCAAATCATAGCAGGTCAAATGGAGAGTGAAGAATCCCTGAAGCTTCGCGTATCTTAGAAAAAGAAACTGCGACAGTCTGGTTTTCTCAGAAGCACATAAGGCTCGAATCTTCCTTTCATGTGATCAAGATTTATTCTTATCTTATTCGGTTTAGTTAAGTATTTATCAGATATCCAGAGTTAACTTGTTTCAATTTTTTCGACCAGACAGATATTTGCATCCAGGTCCCTCGAACGTAGAGCAAGCTCTTCCACAATGTCACTGATGTTAAACTGAAGTCTAACTCTATCGCATGACATTCATCAAGTTCCACAATTCAGTGTTTTTCAACTTTCGCTGAAAGATAGATAGCATTGACTCACTGAATATCCTTGCCATCGGACACTTGAAAGAATGTATTTGCTTGAAGAAGACTCACGAAGACTATGATGCCACTTAATTGATGGAAACCAAGTGTTATTTTTAGAAAACAGTCCTTATTCAACCTTCATTTCTTGAATATCATGAGCAAACTATTTTACCAATTTAAGTATGCAACTTTAAATCATGCACACGTATTACAATATTCCCAAATGTAGGCACACACGTGCATTTTAGTAGTTACATAGAAGTACAACACATGAACATGTAAGACAATGTACCAATTTCAGGCGTTGAGCAATTTCCAACTATCATCAAATTCATCAATTGAACATTTGAAAGAAATTCGACGTGCATCCGTTGGCACTTAAGTCAAATTTTCAACCCACGAACATCTGAATCATTTGGAAATTTCCCAAATTGATTTTGGGTACATTTCCATAAGCATTCAATGATTATCAATGATATCAAGTTAAATTAAATTTCGTTGAAATTAGATGATTCATCACCAAGCATGCTTGAAACGAATCGAATCTACACCGATGCGTTCCGGACAACTGTAGAATAAAGTTGTTGAGCCGGCCCACACGTGTCTCTGAGAAATCAGATGATCTCACTAAACTTAGGCCTATCAGTGTTAGATATGAGGATATGAGCACTTTTTCCATCAATGAACAGATAATGATCAAATTATTATCAATGCAAGAAACAGATTGCTTTTAAAGCAATGATTCAGTGGATTTATGTAAAAAAATTTCAATTCTCATTTGTCGTTGAATGTTATGATCCTTTTCAATCTCTTCCTTTAACACCACTTCCATCACTTTTCAAGTATATATTACAGTCGATTTCAAGGCATTCAGGCGAATGGTTTTTTCTGTTCTTCATTTAGGAACGATTGATGAAGCTATCGGATGAAGTTTGCGTCACATGAATGGATGAATAGTTTTATTTTCATGATATGTGTGTGTTTCTTTATTGTTTTCTTACGGACTTATTATGAACTTTATTGGATTGCTCATGAACCAGTTATACTGTGCCGATGATGCTGATTGTCTTTCTCTATGTTGATTATTAGTAAGGAAAATAACCTTGAACACTACTGATGTACTAAACACACGGCTAGGGTGTTGTTTTTTTTGTTAACTGAGTATCAATAGTTATTAAAATTTCCGTTTCCTTAACTTAAAGTAAACAATCTATTAAGCTACACTCCGTTACAAAGGAAAACACTTCATTCTAATCAAGTTTGTCATCAACAAAGTGAGATGAGTTCAAAAAAGTTGAAATCAGCATTCTTATTGTTCAAATCATTGAAATCTTAGAACTAGATATTACTATCGGAACGCACGACTGAATGTGTTCATTCCTTGAACCAACGTCGAACTCCTCGGATTTAATCTTAATTATAATTGATGTTGCTTAATATATTATCACATGGTTGACAAACGCATGTGCATCCTTGAAAATGTCTTGTTAACTTTGATATCGGTGAAATAGCTGTTTTTGTTTGAACTGAGCGCTGCTTTATATAACAGTTTCGTATTTCAATTTATTCTGCATTGAACGATCGCTTACGAACAACTTCTATTACGATTGTAAAGTAAGTATGCCCCTCATCACAGCTCTCCACAAGATTGAGAGGGAAATGGGAGTTTGAATGTTGATGGAATATCATCGCATGGGGAATTATTTTGACTTTTTCCATTTTAACCGACAAGAGGTGGAGAGGAAGTGCAACAGTTTAGTATTTGCCATTCTCTGCTTATCCCAGGGATCTGCGGCTCTATAATAGCATACTTTTTCGAAATTGAAGCTCTGTGGATTATGATCATTTCAACCGCCAGATGATTGTCTAGTAATAAAGATTCAAGTCTCGACTAACTATCCTGGTGAATTAGATTCAACCACCAACTCTATTGTAAGAAAAAATGTTGCTGGTTGACTGAAGTCATCAAGTGGTTTAAGAGGCAATCAAGCATTTGTATCGAAATCTGACAAAAATTTAAATATCCGAATAGTATGATTCATAACACCATGTACCACATAGTTCAGTGCTTTCTACAAAGCTAAAACAGAAGATCAAGACATTGCCACAACAACTTTTACAGTAGTTGGATTCCATTCAGCACTGTGATTGATTGCTATAGACCTGCGGAATACCCGTCTGAACTCAACCGACAATATAGAGGATGCAAGAGGCTAGGTGGGACCCGCACTTACCTTTTCGTTTTATATCGGTCTCGACATTGGCCACGGTCATTGAGATGTAGACATAGGCGCGGGCACGGGACGGATATTAGTAATTAATCTACTTTACACAATGCATTTCACGCGTTACACATTCTAAGGTGATCTACATGTGACAGAGTTGCATCAACCAAGATAGTTTTGTCGCAGCCTAACTTGTAGTTTTATGACATGTCTTTCCAATTTAGTAATTATTCGTTTATTTCAATAGCGACTGAGATGTTAGGTCTAGGCTTATTCTGATTCACGTTAGCTTATTATCTTCATTTTAATGTTTATGTTAGCTTTTAT